>OX578276.1:31834704-32389704 GCA_951217055.1 Gerris lacustris | reverse complement strand
GGTCTAGTACTTCATAATATAAAAAAAAATATGTGTGAGACTCTCACTCATTAGAAGGGAAACTTAAGTTCTAGAAATAGTTGCTTTTATGTTCCCTCCTACATATTAATATAATACAATTATAATATAAATAAGTCATATATATAATTCAGAGTTTAAATCATTCCTAGAAGAAGCAGTAACTCAATTTTACTCGTATACGAATATCAAATCAAATTGCTCCACTTATAAACTATGTTCACTGAAATGAGGATTTGTAGGTTCCAAGATAAAGAAAACAAAAAAAGATTGTTATTACATAGATTTAATTAATAATTAAATAGCACAATAAACTTTATTTAAGTAATGAATATTATATAAATCATTTATTAAATACGCAACATTCATATTTATAAACAAGAGTTTACAATGCCGCCACAGTCAGATAACTTCTCAAAGAAATATAATTTCAATTGATAAAATATTTTCATAAAAATTAATGTTAGCGAATAATGAAGAAAAATCATGATAACAACATGTATATACATTAATTATTAAAATGTATATAATAATACGCTTACATACCAATTCTGTGTATTGAATAAAATCAACTACTCCCGTGGAGTAGTGGTTTGCGGGTCTGATTGTTAACTCAGGGGTCGGTGGTTCAAGACTTGTCAAGGTGAAAGATTTTTTACAGGTAAATCAACTGCCAACTTATGCCGGCAGATGATAAAAAAATCTATCACTTAGTCGAGTCTCAAAACAAAAACTTGCTAATTCGTTAATTTCACTTCAAAAATATTTCAGTTGGATGAGTCTTAACTCTACCGCGGCTAAAGAAGTTTCACTTCAGAAAACTCATGCTTGGATTATCTCTTTAGCTAAAATATTTTGATTGTAATATGTTTTAAAAGATTTATATAATTCTTTAGTTAATCCCTTATATATATTTTTTTTTTCTAGGGTCTTTATGTATTTTCCTAAGATCAGAGAATCCCAAAAGACCCTAGAAAAAAGCAAAAACATATTTATATCATATTATTTAATATGTAGTATTGATTAATTGGTTTTTGGCTGATTATTTGGTTGGTTATATGGTATTGATTATTTCCTCCTGTTTAGAAGAACCTCTGGCAGAGTCTATTTCTAGAATAAGGGTTTTAGATGTTAAAAGTAAAACATTAGAAATTCAACTTAAAAGCACAAAGATACATTTGACGTTTGAACTTCAAAATGCAATTATTTCTAACATGTAAAAATTAAAGGGAAAGTGTCGCCACTGAAGATCAGCCACACTTAATGAAATTTTGTAATAATTTTATTCAATAAATGCCTAATAAACAGAAACGTTTTAAACAAAATATTGGGCAATGGCTGACGTAAAAAGTAAGTTCTGATTAAATTTATTTCCTTATTTTAGTACAGAATAGGAAAGGAAAGACAAGCCTGGGAGCATATGTGGTTCTGAGATTGACAACCAATGAGATTGAGAAGCCAATCTCAGGGTACACATAACACTGTGTAATACACAGACTTTTTCTATTATGGATACATACAACACTGTGTAATGCACAGACTGTTTCTATGATGGATACATACAACACTGTGTAATGCACAGACTATTTCTATGATGGATACGTACAACACTGTGTAATACACAGACTGTATCTATGATGGATACATTTGCCGTGACTTTTGTTCCTTGTATTATTAATCTCATTGATGGAAGGGTGTTAAGGAAAAATTAAAAAGCTCACTTTTGTGGTTTTAAGTTGAAGTTACAGTTTGGGATTTATAATCCAAATATAGAAAGCAAATTAATTATGATGTTACAATAAATAAGGTTCATCTCCAGTAGGGAGATAAAGTTATGATTTTGGATTAGTTTATAGCAGGGATTCCCAACGGGGTCCAGGTGGACCCCTTGGGGGTCTATGGAAATCTAAAAGGGGTCTACAGTATCCAGGGGTCTATTGGGGGTCGTTGATAAATTTAAAAGGTTTCAATATTTGAATATTGATTATTTCAAGAATCTAAACGAAAAATTAGCGTATAGCTCTAAAGCGGAAATTAAATCATTTCTTAAGCCGTCAACTTCTGTAAATAATGATGGGTTAGAAGCCTCTTACAATATTTATTTGTTAATTGTAAAAGCCTGATATCCTCATACCACTGGTGAAAAAATAATATCGCTCATCAGCAATAAAAGAGGAAATAAAAACTGTCATGAAAATGAACCCTGAACCAGTTTTAAAAAGTATTCCGCACAGTGATTCCTGCATACAACGTCCTATGGATGAAATGTCAGAAGAATAAGAATAAGAATAAGGATAAATTTATTTCCATTTAAGTTAATTTATAACATTGGGACAAGTCACAGGTATTACATCTAATACATTTAAGAAAAACACAATTAACATTAAAAAAAAAAAAAAAAAAAAAAAAAAAAAAACGCACAATTTCCATTAAAACATTTCTTGGTAATATTCCTCCAATCTATAATATACATTGTTTATTAAATGTCTAGTCTTCATTTTAAAATCAATAAAGTCTTGCTAAGTAGGTTATACAATCTTATTCCTATTATAAAGTAACCAACTTCACATTTGGATAATCTATGGTAAGGAATCATGAGATTGTCTTTGGTTTTGGTGTTGTATGAGTGGTAACTACTATTGTCTCTAAACAAATTACTATTTACTTTTATATGTAGTAGCGAGTTATATATGAATAGATTCACCACCGTCATTATTTTATATTTTATGAACAACTTCCTGCTTGATTCTTGCCTTTTAGCTCCTATAATCTTTAATGCTTTCTTTTGAAGAATTAGGAGTGTTTGCAGATTCGTGTGTGACACCACAGAATGATGCCATAACTTAGTACACTCTGTATCATAGCCTTATATACATCAACTAAAATTTGTTGTGACACTTCATTTTTTAGTTTTCTTAGAACATAGATGTACTTGGATACTTTATTTCTGACCATATCTTTGTGAGGTTTCCATGTCATCCTATTGTTTACTTTTGATTAGCTTTTGTTAATAATGCATTATATAATAAATAATGCATTATTATTCTTTGTTATAATTATCTCCATCGGCTTCGCCTCGGGAATTAAGATACCTAGTACACTTTGCTTCACTTCGGGCTTTACTTGCCTTGATTGTCACACAGGAAACAATATCTTCCATTATTCCCTAGGTGCATAAATAACTATTTCAGTTAGAAGATGACCCAAAAAGGGATCGAAATAACGCAAAAGTGAGCTCTTTAATTTTTGCTTGACCTTACTATCAATAAGTTTAAAATAAATGATTTACCTCTCTAAGTGGGTTATTTGTAATAACGAGGTGACAGTTGTCAATAACAAGTAAGTTGATGTCATTCCAACTCAGCTCCTTGTTTTTGATCCACTCTAGACAAACTTCACTAGTAACACAGAGTACCTGAAAATTAAATAAACATAAAGTAGTTTAATAAAAGTTCCATGGGCTTCCACAGTTGGATATGCCATGAAGTTTTAAGTGTTTCAGAGTTGACTGAGTCTCAATTCAGATTTAACACCACACATTTTAAGAATTCTTCCCTTGGACCACAAAAAATGCCCGTCTAAATTAAAACCAACATGACTGATAGGGTGAAGAAAAGGCCAGGCAGACTTCTAGGATATTACATAGGTGTTTAGTTCAGTTCTGAAAAACTCTCAACAAAATTGCCTGGATAGTCCCAAGAGTGTATTTATCCTCAACCCTATCTACTATTCACTAAGTTAAGACCACACTGAAGGAGGCAAGATGTGGAGGATAGTTGGCTGATGGTAGTTGCTGAAGTTTTTTTAGTATGGTCACTAAACTTTAACCTCCACATTAACAGATTACTAACAACAATTAGGCTATATACAAAAAATTAATAATTTTTATTTGAATAAAATTTACAAATTTTATACCTGGTAAAATTGAATATCACATTTATCCTCTAGGCTGGTGAACTTTCCAACTCTAAGGTCAGTGAGACATTTGATAACATGGGCAAAGTGCTGAACAGAAGAACTGCTTTCGCATAAGTAAACAGTCCTTTTCTTCCCCACCTCCCATTTCCTGTAAAAAAAAACAAAAGAAAAATCAAATTTAGATAAAGGTAAAGGTAGGAATGTGGAAGTGAACCACACATCCAAACTTAGGAATTAGAACACCCTTTAAGGCCCTTTTCACAACCCATGGAGTTCAGCCACTTCAAACAAACCAAGCTGAAATGAAAATGGTGTGATGAATAATGAGCCATATAAATAAAAGTGCCTAGGTGACAGATTGAACCCTTGACCTTGACGTTTATATACTGATGGCCAAGCAGAAGTGACTAGTGCTTTGATGATCACAGTAACCTTGAACCACTATTATAATTTAGATAGTGTAAAAAAAAAAAAATAAATAAAAAAATAAAATAAAAATGAATAAACCAAAATATTGGTTTACCAATGATTTAAACTGGATTTTTTTTTTACACAATATTTTGTTTAAAATACCACCATAACGCAAATATCATAATGCTAGGAGGAGGATATTAAAATAACAATATAATAATGAGAACGCCAAGGTGGAATAAAGAAGTGTTTATTTTCCCTTTTGTGAGAAGTGTTGCAGCCTTTTATATTAGTTCTGTTTCAGTTATTGGTCTATTTAGGGTATAAAATAAACAATGCAATTTTTTATTTATTTATTTTTTTTTTGTTTAAAAAAAAGAAAAAAGAAAGCTCTGAAAATTTTTAAAACTAAAATATTCACAACTTATATCATAAAAATTCCTCTAAATGGACCAACAGAAGCAGAACATAAATATTTTTACAGAGCAGGAATTTTAGTTAAATACATATTAAAAAATCGGTCCGAGACAACTCAGACAAACTTTCTCATATACGAGTTTATAATTACTTAGTCCAGTGTTTCCATTTATTAGTTTTCAAATGTACTTTTAAATATTATTAAACATTTCATCAAAATTGATCATAAAAACAACTTTTCCTGGGCGGGGAATCGAACCCGGGCTCTCTCCGTCCGCGTTTTAAGCTTTTTTCTCAGGAACTAGATTTTTCCCGGGAAAACGGCTTATATCGTTGGATTCGTATTCAAATGGACTACATTTTAGAATTTTTTAATCAAAATCGTCGGAACCGTTTTTGAGAATTTTTTTTTCATGTTTTTCAGAGTTTTTGGGGGGTAGCGCCCCCAAACTTGGAGCTAAAATTAATTTCTCAATTTCGCCTCGGGGTATGATTTTTGTGTACATGTGTGCCAAATTTCGTCAAAATCGGCTCAGTAGTTTAGGCTCCAGGCGTCTGCACAGACGACAGACAGACAGACATTTTTTAAAAACCACTTTTTTGGACTCAGGGGACCTCAAAACGTGTAAATCCATCAAAATCTCAAAATCAAATTTTCGCGCCGTCACAATACTTTCTCTTTATATGAGAAAGTAAAAGCTAGTAAAGAATAAATTAAATGATTTATAAATTAACTCACAGCCTGATATCATTTGAAAGTTCTTGAATAAGTTTTAATATAATGAATGATTTATTTGAATGACTGTCAAGACAAACAATGCTGTTCCTTTGTCTGGCTCCATCCATTAGCTCAACCTGAAAAAAAAAAATAAATAAATAAATAAAACCTGAAACAGGTTATACACACATATTACATTATATAACATTAAATTAAGGAATAAATAATAGTTCTATTTGGATGCTATCCTTTTCTCCAGTCCCTTTAAGAACAAAAAGCATCAACAGAGTATCTAAATCAAGTACTGTTAAGAACTGTCTTTAATACATCATTCCAGGCTTTGCATTCTTCTAATGTGTCAGTGTAGACAGATCTTTGATTAGCTATAACGGCTTGACCTGTCCTCTTGCTACACAATATTTATAATACTCCTAATAATATTTTAATTTATATAATAATTTTCTGGGGGTTGGACGCACAACTTAAACACGTTTCTTCGGTAATACTTATAACTATACTAATACAGTAGAACCTTGCTTACACGACCCTCAATAACACGACAACCTCAATTACAAGTGCAATTTTCAAATCCCCTTGAGATTGTCATAACCAGAGACGGGAAAAAGTCATAAACGTCATAGTCATATGATTTTGTCATAAAATAGCCATTTTACGCATAAACGTCATAAAATAGGGGTTTCTTGGAATAAACGTCATAAAATGGCCTTTTTTGCCAAATGTTTAGCAAAAAGGTTTTATTTTTTTGTTAAAGAAAATGTTTAAATTGAACATTTGTGGTCCGGTTCCAGGTAAAAGTGCAGTTCGTACAAAAAACCCTTACACCAGCTTAGTCAAAGGCCTGGGCTCTTAATTCCCTGACCACTTTCGGACTTAACTAATGCGCTTATGCATACCTACAACCAGGGAGGCACCGACGGTCATCCCTAATTCCAAAATAGGGCTCCTGATTGGCTCCTTCTTGGAACAACTCCTCCGATTAGAATCCAGGAAGTTCAAGATAGATTCTCCAGTCAGCCAATAGTAAACCCATTGGATTAGGCAGTCTCCTGATTGGCTGTTCCATAATTAAAATTTTGTATATATTCATGGTAAGGGAGTAGAATGTTTAATTGCTCATTTGATGACAAGTAACACGAATAAGAAACTCGTTTTACTTGTTTCTTGATTAATTTTACTAGTGTAACTAGTTTCTTAATAGATTCTACTCGTGTCAGAATGCCGAAAACTCCTGCAAACAAATTAACGCTTAAGCGTAAGTGGGTGTCAGAGGAGGTGGACTTTTCTTTGGAAGGTGAAACATTCTTCTGTAAGCCATGTGATAAACAGGTAAGTTCTACACCTACTTTGTATCTGGAGTCTTCAAGGTCTTAGCTTCATTGGATGCTGGAAAGGCGCCGTCAATTTGCAATGCAAAAGAAGCCCTAAAGGCTCCATGACTGGAAACCCACTTGAACTACATCAACGACAACTTTGGGACATTTCCTGACATAATAGAAGGTCTGCAAAAACAGGATATGCTATTTCCAAACAGCGTCGAAAAAATCAAGACCCTTTGCGGTACCGATTAGGTTGGAAGAGTGGGGGAAAAGGTGAAAGAAAAGTTCCCTGCTGTTCTCTCAAGGAATCCTGGGTGGGAACACGCCCAGGCCATAGCTGCCCGGTTGAAGTGCAAAAGCAAAAGCAAAAGCAAATGACGTGTCATGCATGAAATTTGCTCCCACCTCATCTACCGACGTCGAAAGGTCTTTTTCCAAGTTTAAAATTCTACTGACGGACAAAAGAACCAATTTAACACTGGAGAATATAGAACAACACATGATTACTTTTTACAATGTTGAAGCATTCTGCTAATTATTATCATCTATTACATATATTGTAAATATAATTTTGTATCTATGAAATATTGAAATCTCTTTTGAACTGTTTCCCTCCAAAATAGCGAAATGCTTCACATAAAGGCTAAATTTTCACAGAAAATAAACGTCATACTTTTGGCTAAAAGGTCATAAAACAACCGATTTTCTAAAATAAACGTCATAAAACAGGATAATAAAAGTCATAGAATAAAGGCCATGAAATGGAAAAATAAAAGTCATAAACGTCCCGTCTCTGGTCATAACACATAATGTTAAATTAACATCTATAACGCGACTATTATTATCCAAACAACCTCAATAACACGGATTTTTTCCTATTCACAACGTAATTCAGAACCTCTTTAACAAGTCGTTTTGAGAAGTCAACCTCTATATCCCGTCTCTATACAGGATGGGTCGACCTTGAACAAGTCTAGACTTGAAAACCCCGCACATTAACCTCGATAACACGATTGATAGCCAAAAAACCTTGATAACACAACCCTCAACAAAAAGAGCACTTCGATAACAAGACTGTTTCCCTAATCCCCTTGAGACACTTCTTATCAAGGTTCTACTGTATTAATTAGGGTTTCCTCTGACCAGTAGCGGCGCTAGCCATTGCGGGGCTTTGTGCGAACTGATATTGAGAGGCCCTAAACCGGGGGGTCTGGAGGAGGCTCTTTTTACACACATTCCTATTAAAGTGCAGGGCCCCATGTGACGCACTCCCAGCACAGGCCCAGCGCCGTGACTGCCTCTGACAGTATGGGAAAATTAAAGGAGAGCCAACGAGAGTTCGAGATTTTGACACGTACATCATATGGCAAAATTTTGAGCTTCATTAGATTTTCCCACACTTTTAGAGTAAATACTGATTATAAAATTAGGTAAATCTGCACTATTTGGCCCACTAACTTCTAATTGTCCGATTTACTTGCAATTTTTTTTAAACTGTTCCTTTTTACATATTATAAACGATTCCGGTTGTACCATCTCGTTAAATTCAATAGTTTTTTCGTAAAAAAATACGTAAAAGCGTCACTTTCTTAGGGAAATGAGGAAGGTTATGGCGAAAAGTACTAATCTTAACCTAAACTAACTATAACCTTCTCGTATTTTTCTTAGGAAGTGACTTTTTACGTATTTTTTTGGCTAAAGTTAAAGTGATAATTTAGCGAATTTTATACTTCGATTTGGACATCTACCTGGTCTATATGCAGCAGGGTTGTTTTTCTTCAAAAAATGAGCGGAGCACCGCGAAGCGGTGCGGAGCGGCCGTTAAAAATAATTCGTTTCTCTAAACAGCACTGAACACTTCACTTTTACGTATTTTTTTACGAAAAAACTATTGAATTTAACGAGATGGTACAACCGGAATCGTTTATAATATGTAAAAAGGAACAGTTTAAAAAAAATTGCAAGTAAATCGGACAATTAGAAGTTAGTGGGCCAAATAGTGCAGATTTACCTAAAATTATTATAATAGTAATACCAAGCAGGATAGCATATTTGTTAATTCTAGTATAGACCGAGCAACAACATTATTGTGTGTCTAAAAATTAATAAACAAATTAATGTAGAAATGAAAATGTGTAATGGGAAAGTCAAGGCAAGGATATTCTAGGAAAGCAGGGTAGACTTTAGGCTAGCAAAGGCTGGAATTTCTGTTTAGAGGTGCTTTCCCCCACCAGTAATAAGAATAAGCCCTAGCAGAGTCACACAAGGAGTCCGATCATCCGTCCGACATATACATAGTCATACCAATAAAAAATATCATGCAACATCTAACCAGTTCACTTTTTTGAAAGTAGCCAATTCCCCGTTAAAAATAGATGTACAAACTGCTCTTGGTATTTGTAAATTTAAAACAGAAAAAAATATTAAGACAAGAGAATATTTACACATAAAAGTATTTGTGTGTGCTTCTTTGGGCACAAGTTGTGAAGATTTTGTTGCCCAGGTTATTGTGCCTCAAGGAAGCTCAGATCATTTATTGACCATCTTTACTTCTGACTTTGCTTATTGTATTTTCATATAAGTTTACAAATTCTGGTTGTACGTACGGAAATTGGGGTTCTAAGTTATTTATCTTTTCTCTTGTCAGTTAACCTTTCAGTATTGAAAATCTTTCAACTTATAAGTCCTCCAAAATCCTACAGAAATGAACTTATGATATCATACAGCATTTCATACCACCTTCATTCATGCTAACTAATTATTTTAGTTCCCACAGATAAATTCTCTAGGATCCATGATAAATTCTCTCAAATAGATTCGCTAAGTTCAGAGTTCAGCTTACATCACTACTTCTTTTTCCACTGTTACCTTACATTTAGGTATTAATGGTAACATTGTGCCTAGGAGATAAACGATATAAAGGTAATCGTCAAAGGTCATGCATTAAATAATCAATACTCGTGTATTATGAGTAAACAGAAATAGAAATAGCAACTTTTGATGCACGTTTAACAAAGGACAGAGGTAAAACTGAGGCATAAATAAGGATGGGAAGAACTTAAGGCGTTTCTAATCTGCTTCTATTATTAAAAAAAAATATATACATAAATAAATACCTGAAATTCTTTAGGAGTAAATGTTCTGGTGTGCACATTGTCAATAAAGTGACATGCCATTTAAACATAGACTGTTAACATTAGTTAAATATCACAGATATTCCCTGAATCCAAGTAAAAGTTATAAAAAAAAACTATTTCATAACATTAAGATCATATTTTCTTTGTAATTCGCGAATCGATTTTGTTTGTTCAAAACTAAATTAAATCTGTATCTTTCTATTTAATAAAGGTAATTGTAGTGGATTTATCAATAAGTGTAAAACACGCCGAATGCGTAACGACGCGATTAACAATACTGCAGATGATAAGCTACTCAGTTATTATCTGTGTAATAAAGCAGGATGTATCTTTTGAGAATGAAATATATCACCGAGGAAAAGACAAAAACCTTTTACACATGATAAACTTAATATAATTACAACGGAAAAAGAAATTCAGCAAAAATTATAAGTAAGAATTAAAAAAACAAAAGTTTTGTAAATCAACCTGGAGAAAACCTTAGATAAACAACATTACCTTCTGATTAGTTCAGCTCTTACAAAGGGGTTCTAAACGAAGAGTAAAGCATCTTTATAAAATATAATGAACGATTTATCTGAAGACGGCCGAAGTTTAATCCTTAATTAATACAAACTAATAATAACTAAAGAAATAAAAAATGTAGCTATTATTTTACATGAATTTATTAAGATTAAAAGATTAGACAGAGGAAGGCAACATAAATAGTTGATTGAATCGAAATTTGTAACCATCGATTTTATATCCTAAATTACAATTTATTAGAATCATAAACGTTTTGATAATTTTTTGCATATTTAAAAAAAAGAAAAATTGATAAATATGTTTTTTTGTTTTGAAAAGTCAGCGAATCCAGGAAAAGACTAAGCCACTGTTTACATTTTCTTTTTCATTAACAAATTTATTTACTTAAATTAAATCGTCCCTTCATTGGTCAGTTTTCGATTGATTAATTTATGTATTATATAATCTTAAATGTGATTTAACAATTCTAATACAAATACTTAAGTTTAATTATTTATGAACCCATTGTAGTTTATTAGTAAGAATTTTTTATATTTTCCCGCACTTTTTTCTTGATTTATAACCTTTTGCCGGCATATAACCTTTCTCAATTCAAATATTGAGCGGGCTGAATTATTGATCCAAGATCCAAGACTTGAATTTTATTTTTTAAAATAACTATTATCGAATTGATTAATTACGTGTATGTTGTTTTAATAAATTAGTCAGGTAATGTCTAGAATTGTTTAATTACAAGTTTTTTGATAATCATGACGTTGTTTTATCTCAATATTATGGTCGAAGGTGATTACTAAACTATTTTTTACTAACAAAATGAATTATTTTACACGACAATTTTATTTGATTTTAACAAAATTAGTTTTATGATTATCATATTTTTTTAATTTGCCTGACTGTTCCGAGTCGGCAGGCTTCCAGAAGGCTTTGAATCTAGTATGGCGCTGAAGTTTTAATTTTAATATTTAACTAGTTGTTATAGAATGGTATAATTATGTTTGTATGCGGTTTTTCGAGCTGTTTATAGATAATCAGGCATTTAGAACCACGTTTTGTCAATTATGGGTTGAATTTATCGTCGGAACAGGGCCCGGTGTTTTGATTTTCGGCGTTGGCCCAGTTTATTGATTTTCTTGCACCACCGTCGAGAACACCCTGCCCATTAATAATACAGAGGGAATTTTCAAGTTTCGCGTCTTAACCGCCGTTTTAATTTAACTCGATCGTAATGAGGAAGGTATTTAGCTTTGTGAAGGGCAAGAAAGACGACAAAAAGGACCATAAACTCAATCCACAGATATCTGTTGAAATAACCAACCCTTCAGGACAGAGGATAACAAGTGACGACGAACATATAGTTGGCTTGCAGCAGGGAAACAGCTATGAAATCGACTTTACTGGCAAGGACAAAGGCATGTCCAAGCTGCACAAAGCGGCTTGGACCGGAAACCTCGACAAAGTCAAACTCAACGCCAAAAAAATAGATGTGAATACAGTGGACACCTGCAACCGGACACCTTTACACCTTGCCGCTGCCCAGGGACACACGGAAATAGTGTGGTTTCTCGTAAACAACAATGCAACACTAGAAGTTTGCGATACTGCAGGCTTTACACCTTTCCTTAAGGTATATATATCATAAGAATGAAGTAAATTGATTCCTTTCCTTTACTGAAGCTATTACAATTATTTGCATTTGTTTTAGTTTAAACAACAGTACTATTAAAATGTTGATAGCTTTCTCAATGTATAATAGTGATATTTCATCTATATGCGAACAAATGCACTGTTGAAAGCAATATCTGCCTCTATACCTACTTGTTTATTTTTCAATGTTATATTGAATTAATGGTTTTTTACAACAGAATTAATCCGCATAAAGCTAAAGTGTTATCTTATTTATCTCATTTGCTAAAACTTTATCACAATATATTACTTTGATAAAGTTTTTAAGGATATAATCTTTAGGAGCCACACCCATTATGCAGATCCACCATACATTCAAAATTTAGTAAAAATCTTTATAATTATCCTTTATCATTTATTTTTAACAGATACACCTACTTTTTAGCTTTCATAGTTTCAGAATACAATTGTAATTAGTATTTTTAATAATTTTTCATAATTATTTTTATGCTAAAACCTCCACAACAACAAGTAGTGTTTCCTCTTTCTTCTTATTACACTTTCCTAATTTCAATTGAATTAGGCTGTATTTTCTATTTGAAGGCATTACACACTGTATGTATTGTTAATTTTACAATCTGTGTCCTAAATGTGAATACATAACTGATAAGGGTTAATATATCGAGAAACAAATATATCAGATGTTTTATTAACAAATAAATAAACAATACCTTTGATCTACATTGTTGACAAGATCAGTCTATCACTTATATTAATGTTGTTGTTTTATTTATCTCTAAACATATTAATAATTGTACTTGTTATTAACATGTTTTTACTATAATCTTTATTATTTGCCCTCCCCTAATTGTTAATTTTGAAAATAAGCTTGTGGATAAATTAATAAATTTGAAATTATGCAATTTTAATTCATGATTATAAAATTGCTCTGCTGTTATTTAGTGGAGAATACACTTAGGGTGTAAACCTAAGAATCCGTGTACAATTTCCAGGGTTGGGGTGAATAAACTTTTAGCAGTCGCTTTCCCTGCAGTGCAGAGTTGATTTTATCACTGGGTGATTTAATTTCACCCTTTTTTTTACTCTGGGATCTGTCTATTTGTACTCTGGAAAGTGTCCTAGAGGTTTTAAAACAATCACTGGAGGTCTAGAAGTTCATAAGGCACTTAAGGGTATGTTTTAAGGAGTTGTTTAGACTATTTAGGGCCTAGGGAGTGCCTGGAGGGTTTAAGACAGTCTAGGGTGGTCTAGAAGTTTTTATGACTCTCTAATTAGGTCTGGAAATTGTTAAAATACTCTTCATAGGAATAATACTCATATATCTCTTTCAAAAATCTAAAAGTTTTTTAAACACTCTAAGCAGGTTCAGACATTTTAAAGAAAATGGATGGAATGTCTAGGAAGTTTTAAGACACTTTGTAAGATACTCTGGGGAGTGTCTACAAGTGTTAAGGAAGGTTTTAATTATTGTATTTTTTAACATTTCAATATAAGTTTGATGTTTATAGATTAGAAGATGGGTTATAATTATAATTAATTGCTAAGGGGGGTCTACAATTATTTATTAAAGGTTTTAGCGAATTTTCGAAGAAAATTATGCTATTGCAATGGCTTCAAAATTTTTGTAATGCAAATTTTTGAAAATGTTCTTCATAGAAATCTGTATTAGACCATTCTTAATCGATTCCTGAAATTTAACACTTTTTTTATATATATGTATGTGACACTCCAGACGATATCTTGCACTAGGATGCACTTAAAAAATCCAAACAAATTTTAAAATGTCAAAAATATCAAAAGAAAGGATGAGTTTGTTGGCCAGAATTTTTGGAGTTCATTTAGGGGTAAAATTTTGACAATTTAGGGTCAAAAATAGCATTAAAACGTATTTTTTCCATTTTACCCCCTTCCTACGTGGAAATATGACAAATGTGTACATAACAACAATTACTGTACTCTTAAAGAGCTTTCCAACGACATGCATCTTGAAGGTTAAATACTATTTTGACTTTTGTATCCCGTTCCCCTGTGTACCAATTTTTTTTTTTTCACCCATCCAAATTCTAATTCAAAATTTTCCTATATTATCATAAACCAATAATAAACAGATTTTTTTTGAAAATTCGCTCATTAAGTCATGGTGCATGACTGGACTTGTTATTAAGTAAGTCAAAAATATGAGTAGGTTCTGAAGCATGAGGTTTTCAGTTTTCGAAAGTGTCATGATTTTGTGCTGGTAAAATTGCACTAGGTTAAATAACTATCTTACAAACTATCATATACTATAAATACTATAATATATATTATATTATAATGTACTCTAATACTATCATAACAACAAGATACTGATAGTAAATCAATAGTCACATTATTAGAAGTATATTAGGGTGTAACTGAAAGTTATAATATTAACTGTTATCTAAGAATATTGTAAAAAGGATATACAAAGTAATGTTTGTTGTAGGCAGTAGAATGCGGAAACAAGGACTGTGTTAATTTGCTTATCGAGTGTGGTGCCAATATAAATGCCCTTGATCTAAATGGTAACAATGCTCTTCATCTTGCTTCTTCTAGAGGTTATTGTAACATTGCTTCCGTCCTCCTCAAGGAAGGAGTCACTCATAGTACCCCCAACACAGTGAGTACATCTAATATCTATTTACATTATTAGTTCTTTAGTTTGTTTTATTTTAATGAATATTTTTTATAACAGGCACTATAGTTAAACTTACTCACACCCAGAGGAGCCAGTGTGGCTGTGAAACTTTAGACACTTGCCATGTCTGCTGGGTCGTCAAAGAATCAAGGGCAGCCCAAGGTCATGAGTTCGATCCCATGCCTCTGTCCTCTGATTTGCATGGCTCACTAATGATCACACAATGAGCTCTACCACAGGGCTAGTAAAAAGGGCCTCCTCAATAAGGCCTAATTTCTAGGTTTAAACAAGTGATTCGTCCTACCCATCTAGTTCTAGAACCTACTACTACTACTAGCACTCATACTCTTGATGAATAAAACCCAAAGAACAAAATGAGTCCGTTTCTTCTAAAAAAAATGTCATTAGCTAATGTTAGATACTGACTAATTTTGATGACTTCAAGTCCCCCCCCCCCCCCCCTTTTATAACCAGGGGAACTTAATCCCGAAGACATAGACCCTTATGTGGATCCTTCGAACAAACCCGGGTTGCAGAAGGTGCTCCCTCTATTAATCTTGACAGAATGCCAACACCTTGTTGATGGATATCTCTTTTAGTTTCCTTATCAGAATGGTTGCCTCCCCGGAGGTAAGCCATCTGTGATTTAGCAGCCCGGGGCAGCAGCATAAAGGTCTACTGGTAATACTTACAATAATAAATTAATTGTTAATCTTTATCAAGAGCCTTAAATATATAGGGTAACGTCTTGTACAATGAATAAATATACTCTATTAGTTTTTCAGGGTTTTCAACGTGATTCCACTAATTATTTTATATTTAATAAAATTCTGTTTTCTAACAATAAACCTCTGACGTTTTTCCCTTTAGTTTAATTTTAAATTAAAAAACTTCAATTAAAAAGTGGTTGGGGACAATAACGTTCCGGACAAAATTAAACACTGTTTATTTATTTTTTTTTTATCTCATACTGTACATTAAAAACATTATCCAGCTTGTGTTATATATAGTATTACATACTAATATGGGACATCAATAGTGATATATTGAAAATAGCAATATATTGGATCGGATCAAGGAATATAGATATTTTATATCGATGTTGATCTTTTGATATGTCGACAACATCAATTTTTTCCTGAAGAAACATCAAAAACATAAAAAAATGACTTCAGAACATAAACCCTCTAAGAAGGGAGAAAACATTAGGAAAAATCGTCAACTTTTTTATCAATGTCTATATTTCAATGTATCGAAGAATCTATTTATTCTTTCGATATCCTAACCCTATTACATGCCACAAACAAATTGTTCCTTTGTCAGGTTCCAAAATTGAAACAAATTGAGATTTGTCAGGTTCTGTCTAAAGTATTAGGACACCAAATACTCAATTTACATGAGAAACCCAAATCCTCTACTAAATTTTGAAGGTTATTATTTTGTCCTTTTATATAATGGTTTTGGTTTTATTCTAGGCAGGAGAGTTTGCCATGCACATAGCCACTGGTGCGGACCACAGAGATTTAGTTGAGCTGTTAGTGAGAGGTGGTGCTGGAGTTGAACCATGGGATAAGGAACGAAGAACTCCTCTGATGATAGCTGCTCGAGCCGGTCATGCATCTCTTGCTAGGCTTCTTGTTGCTCATGGGGCCACTCTCAGTGCCGTCGACTCTAATGGTTTGTACATGTTCAATCTTTAATGTAAAACTTTTAACATAATATTTTATCATTTAAAAGCTAGTAAAGTGTGGAAATGGTTAGTGGTTTTTTTTAGCGTGATGGCGTGAAAATTTGATTTTGAGATTTACATGTTTTGAGGTCCTCTGAGTCTAAAAATGTGGTTTTTAGAAAATGTCTGTCCGTCGTCTGCCTGTGCAGATAGAAGCCTACTACTTTTGACGAAATTTGGCATACATGTTCAGGAAAATCATACACTGAGGCGAAATCGGTAAAATTATTTTAGCTCTTAATTTGGGAGCGTTATCCCCCAAAAGCTCTGGAAAAACGTGAAAAAAAAGTATTTCTCGATAACGGTTCCGATGTTTTTTATTAAAAAATTCTAAAATCTCCATTTAAATATGAATCTAACGATATAAGCAGTTTTCCCGGTAAAAACCAAGTACATACTTGAGAAAATAAATAAATGCAAATGGAGAGAGACCGGTTTGATTCCCCGCCAAAGAAAAGTCATTTTTATGATACATTTTGATGAAATATTGAATAATACAAAAACTAATACATGGAAATCACTGGGCTAAGTAATTATAATCACATATATGAGAAAGTTTGTCTTAGTTGTCTCGGAGCTTTTAATGAAGTAAATTTCAAAACTTTTTCAAATTAAAGTTTAAGTTTTCAAGATAAACAGTTTATGTATTAAAATATAAACTAGAATTTATTTAGATCATTCTTTTTCATCCAATTCTTGACATTATGATCTATTTGGACTTAAAATGCATTTTGATTCTTAGATAATATCCAAATGCAACTGCTAACATTTATAAATTAATATTTTATTTTTAAGAATCTCTTAAAAAATATTGTATTATGTGAAATTTTTTTATTTTTTTTATTTTATGTTTTAATAGTATGTTTATCATTTTTATTTGCTTCATTTTCTTCTGTTAAAGCAACTCAGATAATTTACTATGAAGTAAATTTTGAATTGGTAATCAATTTATGTATTAACTCGTTGATAATAGCTGATAGAGAACTTTAAACTGCACTGCATTTTACTCTTCTTCATCCTTTTAAATTTTAAAAATAAACCCAAAGCACCACTAGCAACAGTCTGTCACATTGTGGAATTAGGGATTGCACCCCTACATTGTGGAATTAGGGATGCTACACCCCCCCCCCCCTCCCTTTAAAAGGGGGGTCCTCCCCTGGAGAATTTTTTAAAAATAAACGTTCAAAAACAGCAGTTTTAGACGTATACCCACACTGCTGTTTATAAACAATTTCTTGATTAGCATGTCACGTGTTGTTATAATACTCTCAATAATAAATAGATACTTAGGTTTATACGAATAATTAAATCAACAAAACATTCCCTGTCTCACTCGCCCTGGGCGAGTTTCGGCACAGCGTCTCTGCAAAGTACTTATTTAATACGACCCCTGCCATTAAAAAAACCTTTGTTGTTTCAGGTTATCATAATTTAGCAGTATAATATCAACAAAAGAGATATTTTTTGTATTCGGAAAAAAAAAATTTGCCCCCAAAAAATACAATGTGTCAGTTTAATACATGATGTCCTTAACCCTTCGAGACACGGGCTGGTGCATGGAGTGCGCCACGAGTAAAAAAGTTTCTGCAAATTACAGATTCACGATGCGAGAATAATAAAACCTCAATTTACCCTACCACTAGAGACCCCTAAAACAGATGAAACAGTCTGCTTTGATTATTGCTTCGTTCTGTATTGTTTTGCCGTGTTTATTTGTCTTGGTGTACTGTATTCACCGCCCATGCCACCATGTCCGGTACAGAAAAATTATGCTATCCGATCAATATTTTTTGCTTTTGCACGAGTTGTCGGATTAGGATGATGGTTGTGAGGAGTTATCTTAGGACTTTGACAACTAATAATAATAAATAAGGTTCAAAATTAAGTTTGAAAGCCCGATACTAAGTCAGAACGCTGAAGGAGTAATTACTGATTTTTTATAGTAATTTTTATTTTTATAATTAAAGATATCATTGAAAATTAAATATGTAATACATCAATTGACTTTTTAGTTCAACATTTCCAAAATGCAATCTAGATAATCTGGATTTAACCAATTTATGGTTTGAAAAATGCATTGGCGCATAAAGTGCGCCGCCCGTGCCTCTTTGTTTGTCCACTATAGCCGTGACACGAAGGGTTAATCAAATTTGTAGTGACTCACTGACAAACAAAATTTTAACTAAGGATTTTAAAATAATCTTAGTGCCGATAATTTTATTTTTTATTTATCAGAGAGAGAGGTCCCGGAACGCCATTCCGCCTGAAATCGAGCCCTGATTATGCATATATGTTATCTTATTTTGATTCCCCCCCCCCCCCCCCCACCCACTCACACTATATGAAAGTGGAAAAATAAAATTGGATGGAAGGCTCCAAAAAACCAAACATAAATAAAAACCAAACGTAAACAAAAACCAAGTGGAGTAAAGGGTCCTTAACTCAGATGCTAGAGTTCAAGGACTCAGTTTCAGGTTGTTCTTTGACAAAATTGCATTACGTAATGATTCTTAAATTGTGACGAACTTTTAATAGTGGCTAGAGGTACGGAATTTTCGTTTTTACGAAATAGACGCGAATTTATGCGAAAATTCCTTATATTTGCGAATAGATGTGAAATGTAGATATTGATAATTTTTATTAATTACGTAACATAGATATTTTACAAACAATTGTTTTCAATGCCACCGCAGTCAAATAAAATCTCTAAGAAACATTTTTTCAATTAATATAAATAATAATATTTTTAACAAAGCATTCTAGCGAACAATAAAGAATAATATATAAAAAAAAATCTTAAAATTTATCAATTGCCTAAAGGCATTTCGCTGAATGATCAAAAGAGCTACCAAGTATGGGTGTCCATCTGGGCATTCACTGATTTACTGAAGGTTCCAAATAACTGTGGGTTAGGCGAGTTCCCGGCGCCCCTTCTTAGAGGCTCGTAACACGAATCTAATTTCTTAACCCGAGGTATCACTGTATAACTAACAATTGGTGTTTTTTTTTTTAACGAAAAGTTTTCAGTCTCCCTGCAAAATTATTTATCTCCTACTCCCGTCAAGTAGTAACATAAAAGTTGTAAATATAATGTCGTCGTTACAGACAGAAGAGCGACTCTATAAAAGAATCAAATGTTGAAATAACAACGTTATCATTTAATTAACATTAAAGGTACATTTTAAGTGTATAAACAAGTTGTATTATTTCATATAATATAGTATATGCAAATTTTAGCAAAATTTCGAACTTTTAAATTTTTATTTTGCGAAATTTCTGGTTTTTTTATGCGAAAATTCTGTACCTCTAATAATGGCATGACTAAATTAGAAGGTTTGAGCATATCCCAAACAAGGGATGAATTATCACCTTTTTAAAGAAAAATAATTGAATAATTTATTACCCCTGTAGACTCTTAATTTATAAGAATATACAAATTAAAGGGGACAGCACAGAGAAAGGAAAAATGAATAGATTTTTTAATTTTTTTAAATTATTAATCGATCTCTACTAAACTTTATTTGAAAGCTATATATGAATAATAATTTTTTATTTTTTTATTAATGAAATAATATAATGTGATTTTACTTTAATTAAATGTATGTTACAAAAATACCTTGATACTTAATATTTACTATTTTTAGGAGAACCAATTAGAGGAAATAGGCTCAGTGAAATTAACTGTTTTAATTTTAAATGTTTGTGGTGAAGCTTAGACATAGTATTCCCCTTGCTTTTCAGGGTTTTGTAGGATTACATGGTAGTTGTTTAATTACCTAATGGGTTTGTGTAAAGGGGGGTTTATCTTTAATTGGCATTTTCCTAAAGTCAGTAGCTTTAAGTTTTAATTGAAATACCGTTGTGAATGTAAAACACGTAGACCTACATAAATTACATTATCACTTTTGGAAATTAATTCCTTTTTCATTTAACGTTCTTTAAATTTACCTTTATAATTATTTTAGATAATTAACATTTTCAGTCTCTAGATAATTCTTGAGTCAATCTCTATAGACATAATAATTTTTTAAATTTTAAAATTTTAAGCACTAAACATGTTTTGGCGGGGGGGAAGTGAAAAGAATAATAGAGTTCAACTCCTCTTACCTGCCGATGGTAGCAGTTCAAAAAATACAAAGAAAAAAGAATAATAGTAAAAATTAAAGTTAAAATTAAAATAAAAAAAAAAATCCAAATGATAAATTAACTTCATAAACAATAAGTATATTTTATAACAAGATTTGGTTATAAAAATATGTATTGAGATTATACCGCAAACGATGTGACACAGCAAATTGCCTCTTAACTGAAAACTCCTGCACACAACGACTATTTTGTAAATGATATGAAAACCGGAAAAGATAGATAAAGATAGAGGTTCTAATAAAATATACAAAAAAAGAAAAGGAAGCTAAATAATAAGAATAATCTGTGTGCATATAAGTTGTAGGTCAGTTTCAAAATAATAAATGATTAACGATTACTTATATTAAATTAGGTGTATAATTACAAAAGATCAAGTGAGATAATAATAAATAATTAACTTTCTTACTATAAACAATTTATGGATATAAAAGGTTTTGAATAAAGGTTTTGATAAAATAAAAATGTAGAGTTTTAGAAAGAAAGATTGAGCCCTAAAGGTATAAGTCAGAAGATAAATAAAGTAGGTAAAGCTTAATTGAAAGGTGTGAGAAAAACAAATAATAATAATAATGAGAGAAATCTTTAAATACCAGATCTGGCTTTGGTAGATGATTAAATTAGATGAAAAACTAAAAAAGAAGAAAAACTAAAGAAGAAGGAAAAATTAGATTCTGAAGATTATATAAATTCTCTAGGATGGATGACTATTACTTTATGTAGTTTGTTTATATAACATTGCCAAGGCAACCACATTTAAGCCTGGGCCACACTTGGCCGACCTTTGGCAATAGACCCATTCACAAATATTTGATTCCAACATTTGCCTCCCACTGCTGCAATGACTCACCAGTGACTAGGCTGGCCACACATTGGCCCAATGTTCCTTGGCCAATATTTGATTCCAATACACACTACGTGGATTCTCCCGCGCCCGTGAGAGTTGAAATAATAATATTGCTGTAGGTATTTTAACACTCTCATCAGCTCACATAATATCATCTTTATCAGTTTCGTTTGCTGGATGCAGCCCGCGGTTATTAAATTAAACAAAAACATTAATTTAATTTTTTAAAAAGATAAAAAATAATTGCATTAATTAAGTCATAAACATCTGCGCAACTTATTGGTCTAGAACAGTGGTTCCCAAAGTATTTTTTACCACGCCCCCCACAGTCAAGAATAATACTTCCCACGCCCCCCCCCCCCCCCCCCCCTTACACAATTTTATGTGGTAATGAAAAATATTAAATAAACAAGTATTACATTGAATAACCATACATTTATATGTATTACAATTTTTTATAACATTACAAGTTGCAATTTACACTGAACAAGTAAGAGACAAAATAAATCAGTGAGACGAATGAGCTTGCATTTTTTTTTTTAACAAGATTACCTATTCTTGGATGAGCATTAGAAAGTGCACAACAAAAATGATGAGCAACATCAAGTTTGCCCCGATACTTTGTTTTTATTGCAACAGGTGCTGAAAAAGATTTTTCACATTAGACGTTTGGTCGGCAAAGCTATCTCGATCTCGAAGTCCCACGCCCCCCTTGACTTGTCTTCACGCCTCCCTTGGGGGGCGCGCCCCCCACTTTGGGAACCAATGGTCTAGAACATTCAAAATTGGAAGTTAGTTTCCTTTTAATGATAAAAAAGGAAAATACTTAAGCAAAAGGGTTTTCCAACCAGCATCTAAAAGTTCTCGATAGAATGTAACTCGTATATATATCACTAATAATTTTTTTATAAACAGGCATGATTGAATTAAAATCATGATTACTTTCAATTTTATGATGAATTATAATTGCATAAATAATTTAATTTATTGTATATAATAATTTAATACATTTATTTAATGTATCTATATTAATATACATTTAATTAAATAATTTCTATAGAATAATTCGATTATTTTTAATGATATACGATAATACATCCATATTATATATTCTATATTATGTGCGTGATGTTGTAGAATATTTGACCAATATGTGGCCAGACGTTTTGGGTGTTGGGGAAAGGAAGGCGGCTCCTTTGTATCGGTATTGGATATTGGAAGGTTGGTCGTTCTCTTCGACCAACCTTCCAATACCTTCCAAACTCAAACATTTGACGATATTTGACAATGGTAGAGCGGCCACACTTGGAACCTTGGAAGGTATTTGGCAAATGTCGGCCAATGTGTGGCCTCGGCTTTATTCCAAATAAAATAAATGTTTGTTATGATTTGTAGATCTTTAAATAATTATAATATAATGTAATGATTAAACAGAAAATTAAAGACACCAATAAAATTAAATGAAACAACTAATCTAAGATAAAGGCAGACAATTTTTATTAAAACTAAACAAAACATATTTAAATTTGCTCTCATAATATAAAAATTAAATTAGTAAATAAATAATAGACCTTTACATACAAATAAATTAAATTGGGTTTTTTAACTAGTCAATTATATTGTGAGTACTTTTTTTTAGGATATTTAGATAGACTTCTAAACAGAGAATTTTTTTAGGTAGACTAAACTCATGTCAAAAATTCCTCTTATAGCAAATTTTGTCACATTCTCCAATGCTCTAAAATCATTACTTCAGACTATTTTGCTTTGGTTCTGTCATATAACATTAAAAAAATACTACCCTAAATCCGTTCCTCTGATTATGGGTTGATCAATTAATGGAATGATGTATCAAATAAATTGAAATTAGGTGTGTACTGTTTATAATTTATTGAGGTTGGATACTCTGCTCATTTATTCCTTAGATGTCCTGTGTTTGCTATCCAAAGAGACTATTTGAGGAGCTATTATAAAAAAAGGGCATAAACACTTTTCAAAATTTTACAGGACGGCAGCAACACTGTGGCTCAAATACTACTGGTGCTAGTGCTGTGAATTTTTTTCCCCTCCTTCTTATTTGAATCAAAACTAGTTAGATGTTCGGAAAACTCATTCAAACTTGAATGAAAAATTCATTTGATATTTTAGCCGTAGTACTGAGTTAAAAAGTCGAGCTGTCCACTATTGAAATAAAAACCAGGTTTCTGAATTAAAACGACGCCATCTTGAATGTCAAGTTATTCGCTTTTGAAGCCAAATTGCACTCTGGATTTTCGCAACATGGGAATGATTTAGCTAGAATGCGGCCTCTTGATTGCCCATTGTAGATTATGTCCACTTTTGAAGCAAAACTCTCGTAGAGTTGTTCGTATATGAAGTAAAATAAAAAATTAGTTCTAGAAAATATTTTCTAGCTTTTTCTGGTGCAAATGGACAGCAGAATCGAAAGAAGGTCTTATGTCCATCTTTGATACTAGTTTCCTCATTTAATTACAATACACCTCATAGAAAATAACAGTAGTGACCCCACAAATGTTACTTCACTAATAAACACTTAACAAACTTCTATTTCTATAAACCTTACTATTTTAGCAATGTATTACACTAAAACCAAGATCTTTTTTTATTAAATGAATAGAATTTATATTCTCAAATCAATTATGTTCTTAAGAGTATTGTAAATTATTATTATTACAAAATATAAATAAAAATGTAAATACATAAAACATAATAGTCCAGGAGATAGCGTGCAAAAAAGTGTCTGACTAACATCAAGCTAGAATTTTGTATACAAGTCAATCTTTTAGCGACTTATAAGAATATGTGGTCGGCTAAGTTCGTCTGCGGGACATAGCTTGGCAGTAGGCGTTTGAAAAAGATAAACCGGTGGAGAGCGGCCATGTCTCACCAATTATGGTGGACAATGTGATTTTCATGATCCTGAGTACAGAATTAGTTAGTAGACCGTAAATCAAGTTGATGTTATTTTCACACTTGATAGGTTAGTTATTCAAATATTACTAAAAATCAACGTGGTCACCTGTCAAGGAACAAACTAACATCAACTTGATTTTCGGTCCACTAACTAATTCTGTACTCAGGATCATGAAAATCACATTGTCCACCATATTGGGCTAGACGTGGTTGCTCTCCACCAGTTTGATTTTTTCAAATGCCTATTGCCAAGCTATGTCCCGCAGACGAACTTAGCCGACCACATATTCTTAAAAGGCGCTAAAAGATTGACTTGTATACAAATTTCTAGCTTGATGTTTTTTGCACGTTATCTCCTGGACTATAACTACATTTAAACTAAAAGTTATACTAAAACGTTTATTAGTATAATATAAATCTATGTTTGCACATTAATTAATATCAACTAGTTATATTTAGTTATTTATATCAATCTTTGCTTACAAATTTAATCTTAGTTACATCTTAATTTATTTAAAACTTATGTTTTATAGCAAATAAAATTATATTTTATTCTAAAAAGTAAAAAAAAAAAAAATGTTTATGAAAGAATTAGAGAATTGATGATGTCAATATACCTTATTAGTTTCAGATAGTAAAGAGCTTTAGAGTATATAATTAAATGAGTAAAATTAGTTAGTACATTATTAATATATATTATTAAAAGGAAAGGGGAGACAAGCAGATAAATATAAATTCTACTGCGTAGGTTGCTGCAGCCAGAGTCTGATTAGTTTTTATTTTTCCTAAGGAAACCTTGTCACATATTCAGTAACTCACGAAATTTCCAACCCATTACAGGGATCATTTTCTAAGGAGCGGCTTATGGTGAGAGTCATTTGTTGGTGGTGAGTCAGGTTGGCATACCTGTTAATATCTAGATCTAAGCTTGTATCTGAAGGCACCCTTGCCCCTATGGGGGGATTTGTTTGGCCCTGTTATTAACTCACCTCCAGTAGAGATGGTATTTAATGGATACAATGTTATAACATAACTTGATAACCTGGTGTATTGTTGGTAATGAAGGAAAAACTTTTGCTCTTCCAGTAAAATTAACACTTAAAGGCGGGGATACACTTGAGCATTCGCCCCGAATGATCATGTGTTTCCGTTTGGCTCACCCTGTCCATTTCTAAGCAAATCGGGGGTGAACACATGCTCATTCAGGGGCAAATGCATGCTCATTCGGGGCAAAAGCTCTAGTGAATACCCACCTTTACAGTGCTTCTTCAGTAGTAAAATAATTCTATTGTTTCTTGAAGGTAATTTATAAACCCATCAAATTAAAAAAAATGGAAAACATAAATAACACTCTCCTGAGCAAAGCACAGGAATCCAGCTAGTTGATAATACATTTAATTTTAAGTGTCTTTCAATTGATTATTGATTTTATCAGTGTTTGTTAGTCAATGCTAAATAATATGTGTAAGGAATTTATTATTTAAGTCTGGTTTACATTGGTAAAGTAAACGGTAGAGTAACTAGGTTGAGAAGCACTCATCCTAGCTACTAGCCTAATGTAAACGATGTGTTTAGTAAACAGTAGAGTATAGTAGATACAAATTGGTAGAGAAAAAGGGATAGTGCAGTGGTAGAGTGACTACCACGGACGATTGAGTAAATCTACCCCACATCCCCTCCTATTATTGAATACTTCCTCTCCATAATAAATCACTTTGTTTCAAAGTGAAATGGCCACTCTGTTTTGTTTAGGGATTTTTTTTTTTACATAAAGTGTTAGGATGAAGTGGTCCAAGTTGGGAAACTTTAAAACTAATACAACACTATGGTGAGCATGAGTATTTGTGGAACTACTATTATTTCATTAAAAGTATTCTTCATAAAAATTATAATCATGTTCAATTGTACATAAACATTTTCAGGTGCCATCCAAGTACATTTCAAATTTTCTAGTGTGGTTAGCAGCAAGATCAGATGCTCCAAGATAATATCTACTTCCTATCTATGATCTGGTCTATTTTTTTTTTTTTCTTCTAGCTACTTCTCTTCTCTCAAAGCTTCTTTTGTAGCATCTAACGTTACATCCACACATTTTCAACAGTGTTTATTCATTGCAAGATTTTTATATTGCCATCCCACTTTAACAAATCTAATATCCCAAATGCATGTGAACGGCATTAAGAGACACTCTACCAAAAAACAGCCTACTAATTTACTCTACTGTCTCTTGTGCTGAAAAGTATGCTAGCGTGCTCTACCAAGTGTAAACAAGGCTTTAGCATTGAAAGAATCATTTATAAAAATTAGTGACAATTTTATTTAAATCCCTAATGATAATTATATTGATAATGAATTCAATTTGTTTTTTGTTTAGGCTGGTCAGCAGAAGATTATGCTCAGTTTGGTGGTCACCAGGAGCTGACTGAAATGTTAAAACCAACCCCTCCAGTTGTGCCTAAACCTTCCGATACAAGTCAGTCATCTGAGAGTCAAGCTAAAACTGAGGTATGGTTGATGGATTTAAATCAAATTTAGTGGGATTGACTAACATATTAACTAATATTCCCGGACTATGTATAAAATAAAAATAAATAAATATAGCTTTCATTAACTTCAAAAGCTGTTGTCATCTCCTTCAGAGATTTTACTTTTACTTAGAAGTTTACACAGCGAGTAGTAGTAATAGTAGTATTACAAGTAGGGCGAACCATTTGTTCGATCTTAGCAAATAGACCTTATTGAGGCTCTTTTTACTAGCCTATGCTAGAGAGTTCCAGGGACTTTTCACATTATACCTCAGTACAATGTACCGCACAAGTATGGATGGTGTGATTACTAGTGAGCCATGTAAATCAGAGGGCCATGGTGTGGGATCGAACCCACAACCTCGTGATGCCAGCGATTTATCAATGGCTTAGCAAACATGGCAAGTTTCTAAAGCCACATGGGCACACTGTCTCCCTGGACTGTACACGGTGATACTAGTGCCTCTTCCTGAAATTTTCTTATTTCAACTGCTCAAAAGCTCAAGCTAAATCTCTTTCCACAAAGGTGCAAATGCTAATTTTGATTTTTTTCACTTTCTTGTTGATTTTATTTGCTTTTTCAAGTACCTTTCAACATCACAGTAAAAGTCAGAACTCACTGTAACATCATTTAGAGAAAATTCTTTGCTGATCTCAAAAATCTGTTGGATTTTGTTCGCTTAATTTTTCTGTTGATAGGTTGTCCTGAATGATAGTAATCTTAACGCTATATTCTATCAGTTTTGCACAACTTGCATGCCATTTAAAAACATGTGTTCAACAATGTTTTTTTAAAAGGTATCTAAAATCGTTCCAAAAGTCCTGGCATCTGGTTACAAATTTTAACACAAAATTTATATCAAGATGATATTAGAATTTATATGTTGTCTCAATCTGGTATTATTCAAGTAAGAATTTACCTGATAAGGACCTACCTGTACATCTTTACTTGTGACCTGTACTCTACGTCAGGATGGACTTTTAACTATACAGTAGAACCCCCCATATCCGACCACGGGATATCCGACTCCTCGATATATCCAACCATGACACCCCTTAGTTTAAAAAAATGAAGTTTAATCTGACACGACCGAACTTCATCGTTATCATAATATTGAGTATATAACAATATAAGCAGCCAGTCGGTTCTTTGTTTTCTTACTGATACTGATCGCTAGATTTAGTTTCTTATTATCGTGCGTGTCATTCTATATTTACAATCCAGTGTTGCACTATATTTTTAGTGAATATGGCGGCTCAACTAAAACAAAAATGGGTTTTTGTGTACATTACTGTAGAAGTTAGATGTTCTTCAACGGCTTGACAAAGGTGAGTCCCTTCTATAGCTAGCTTCAGAGTTAGCAGTTGGTGTAACAACAATTAAAGATTGGAAAAAGGGTCTGAAAGACTTTGATGAGTATTTTTTAACAGGATTATTATGAATATTCTTATATATAAATATCCAAAATAGAGTGCTTAAGTTCATTTTTAATAATAAAGATTTAATTTTTACTCTGAAATATTCAAATTTCTTTTCCTCGGATTATCCGACCTTTTTTGTGTTCCGACCATGCTCCGGTCCCGGTAGGTGACGGATATGAGGGATTCTACTGTATTTAAATAAAAATAAAAAATATATGTAGATAGTAAGTTCCTTGTTATATTTATAGAAAAAATGTAAATGTTATTAGAAATCTGGAGAAGGTGCTTCTGGAGAAGAAGAAATGGAATCAGTTTGTATTATTCCACCTCCTCTAGAACCACCGAGAAGTTGGGATCTTATCAAATCTGGAGCTATACAACAGGTAAACAAATTATTCAGCTTTATCTTGTTTGGTATTGGTTACTAACTTATCCATATTAATGAAACTTGATGCTTTTACTTTTTTGAATACATTTTTCGGGTAAAAGATAGAGAAGCAGGTGAGACATCACTCATTGTTTGTCACTCTTCACTTATCACTCACGAAACAATGGATCGCAAGGTGAGGCTGCTCAAATAACGCATTTTGTTCTCGCTCTATCTGCCACTTAAGTTCAGTGAGTGAAGCAAAGAAGCGTTGTGATCTGAGATGACCAATGAGAGGGGTTGCTGCACACATTAAGGTGGGGATACACTACAGTATTCATCCCGAATGAGCATGCATTTGCCCCGAATGAGCATATAATTCACCCCAAATGAGCATGCGTTCGCCTCGTTTTGCTTAGTTATGGATAGGGCAAGTCGAACAGAAAATGCATGCTCATTTGGGGTTAGTGCTCAAGTGTATCCCCGCCCTTAACCACAACCAACCCAGAACAATACTTGTTTTAAGCTTCATTAACCTGTTTTGATTCTTGTTTGAGGGTAAAAACTATGAAGCAGGTTGTTACTTAACACACAAATCCATAAATATCAAACCTTTTTTGATGAAAAAGATTGAATGAAAACAGATTTAAATGGTAAAAAGATAGACTGAAAACAGATTTAAATGGGGCAAAAACATAGCGGAGCTTGGCACCACAACTTATTACACACGAATCAAGTTTTATTTTAGATCAGCATGTTCATATGCACATTTCTCTCTTTGCCTTTAGAGAACATTTTTCCAGGGGTACTTCTTTAGAGTGTTACTCCCCTTTGATTTTTTAGAATGTAAATGACTTTGACTAAATAACTATTAAGACAAAGGGATGTTTAGTCCAACGTACTTTGGGACAAAGGAATATTACACTTCTGTTTTTATAAGGGGAGTAACAGTCTAAAGAAGAACATTCCGTGTACCTTCTTTAGATTGTTACTCCCCTCTGTTTTATTTATAAGGGGAGTAACTATCTAAAGAAGTGCCTTTCCAGGTACATTCAAATAATATTTTATTATACTTAGTTCTTTATTTATTTATTTTTTAGGGTGAAGTAGAAAGACCTAATTTGCTTCCGTTAAATACAGATTGTGAACAGACATCTTTAACAGATTTAAGTCCTACAACTCCTTTCCAAACAGGTACTTATAGTCTCAATTGTCATTATTTTTTTAATTAAATAAATTCAAGTGAAATTGTGTAACAGCGCCTATATATTTATTGTGCAGATGAAACAAGATTAAGTCCAGTACCTCCCGAAAATACAGGTCTTACTCCAGAAAGAAGATCCAGGTCACCTTTAGAAAGGGCTCATTCCCTCGACCTTCCTTCAGATCATGATTCTCCTATCATGGTAATTATTTGCATTTAGTATGATATTTGTAGTTATGAAATTAAATATTTTTTCGATAGTACGACTTATTCTTTTATTTCCTCTGTTTTAGAAAACTCCCGAAAGTATGTCAACTCCGAACAATGAACTCAATTCGTCTACTGAGGTGATAAATGATTCGATAGTAGTTGCTGATGAAATTATAGATGTTCACTTGTATAACGATAATACAACAACCCAGGAAAATGAGACTTTAATTAACGATAACAATGATAATGAGGAGGATGATGAGAAGGAAATAATTTTTGAAAGAAGTGCATCACGTGATAAGTCTATCGATTCTAATGAAAATGAAAATATCGCTTGTGTGCTGATTAACGGTAATGCCAGTTCGACTAGTATAGCGTCACCTATGGACTGTTCTCAATCTTTTGAAAATATAGAAGTTAAAAGTTCCGAGTTTAATTCGGATGCACCTGGATCTTTTGACAATTTAGAAGATTTACCTGAACGGAGTTTAAGTATAGAGATAATTCAAAGCACTGGTAAACTAGATGATACTTTAGAAGTATGTACGATCAAAGGTGTTTTTAAAGAATCCCAGTCTCTCGACATGCTCGAATTTGGAGACGACAGTGGTGCTAGCAGAGCTTCTATAAAAAGACACAGTCGAAATCGTTCTATCACATTGGCGACGCAGCCCCAGTTCTGGAAGAGTGTGGATGTCATATATGGTTCATCACCGTGTGGAGTCGCCAAGCCTAGTGATATCGATTCTCAGCTTCAGTGCTACGACGAAGCTCTAAGGCAGTTGGCTAAGGTAAATATGCAGAAACCAACACCTCCGGATAGTAGGAGGGAAACACCTAGGTCTTCCTTTAAACAATCTTCACAGGAGTCGATAGAAGAAATTAAAGAATGTCCCGTTCAAATGAAAGACGTTGCCGTGAGTGGCCCGAGCTCATTGGAAACCGACAGAGAAGACAGTTTCCCTCCTCCACCTGTTTATTTTATGGAAGGAGAGGACAATGAAATTGTTGAGTTACCCGAAGATGACTCCATCCCCATGCCATTCCCAATATCTATGCTTACTCCTATAAAGGAGAACTATTTAGAACAGGATTCTCTCTCGGCAATGGAACCCGGCGATAATGACAGCATCGACGAGGTATTAATGAAAAACGATGTCGATATGAGTTTTCATTCTGACCCTGGTACATCTAAAGTCTCGGCACCTACTGGTAAAAACAGTTCATCTCTAAATTACCCTAATATTATTCCTTGTCATCTTGACGGAGGAGATCTATTTCTTACTGATAAAGACCTATCTCGTTACTATCCCAACTTTGTCGAAATCAATACGCTTCAATTACAAAACGAAAGAAGACTGATGCAAGAAGCACCTAACCCTCAAAAATCTCCATTGAAACTGCATAGAAGTGAAAAAGTTAGGTCGAATGATTATGAAGGGATAGCGAAGTTCGACATAGGAGGAGCCTGCCTCAGCAGGGTCAACGAAGTTCTGAAAAAGCGTAAGGAACAGCTGGAAGAAGCACAGGAAGAGAGAGATGAAGATGAGAGTGACGATTCAAAGGAAGATCCACCTTTTTGGATGAGTGGCAAAGTTGGGGCTTGCCTCTCTCGGCAGAACACTGTCATCTCTGTTAACGGGTCCACTCCTACCAGTGCTCACCTCAAGTATGTAATTCACTCTTTTATTCTTAAATTATTTAATGTGTACTATTAATACTAGGGTGATACTCTGCCACCAACACCCTTTTATTGTCAATGACCAGCTGGCTGATAGTTGACTGATTTAACGAGTTTATGTTTCTGCATTCAACTTTCAGAAAGTAATACTTAAGTATGGAGTTATTAAATGGGATTTTTTTCTCTTAAAGTAAACTTAGTTTTGTTACTTCATCTCTAATCATGCCTAAGTATGATTAGGGCTCTATGGTAAATTCCAGAATACACGAAAAAGCGTTTTTAGAGGTAATATTTTCCAAAAATTTTCAGCCTGAAACCCCTGGCGTTCTGGTACTAGAAAATTTGCGAGTGCACCTCTCATGTACCTCCTATCATTTTCAACTTGTCTAATTATAAACATTGTGGTTTATATAATACACCCTGATAAGTCAACTATAAAAGAAACTAATTTTAATAAAAGGAATCTCATGGGTGATAAGGGTAGCTAAGTGGATATCGCATTTATCAATAAACAGGTCAAGTGTGTGCTAGTCAGCACACAGCGAGGGTCCGTAGGCAACCCTATATAGTTTAATGTATAGGTAATTATGGAGGTCCGATGTGTCTGGCGCTTCTACCTCAGTCGTTCTCTCTGAAATACGAGATTTGCGCAAAATAATGTGAAAAATATAAATAAAGTGTTTAAGTCCGCAAGTTAAAGTCATTCGTATAGTTTAAGTAGTACCCTATTGATGGTGTTTTTTAAAATGCTAAAAAGCTTACTTTGAACTATCCTATGGGTCTGATATTCTCAAAAACAAATAAACAAAATTCTGATAAAGTATTTCCTTGCCACTGAACCGGACTACAATCATATAAATACATCAAAAAGACCATAGTTATAAAAAAACGTATTTTGTCAATAAAAAATAAAATATTATTTTTTTTCGAAATTTCCAAAAAGTGGTTTCTTTACTTTTAGTCAAAGAATGTTCAGAAATTTTTTCAGATTTTTTTTCATTTCACATAAGCGAGATAGAGGGGGGGGGGGACACGTTTCACACCCACTTCAAACTTGCCTACGCTCGCCCTATCAAAGTTATAACCAAATAAATATATATTTTTGTAATCAGCTTGACGTATCCTTTCATATGATACCCCTCAAGGTGTCGAAAAAAAATTAAAAAAAATTTAACCCTTAAGTTTTTTTACCCTAATATTTTTGAAATACATTTTTTTTTTAAGTCGCTATATTTTTAAAATATGTGGGTAGGTACAAGACACATACATGCCAAATTTCAAAGTGATCGGACGAAAGGTGTAGCCATGAGAGCACGCGAGAGGACGGACGGACAGACACACGCAGGAAAATATAAGGGTCCTTGGTTTTGCCTACGGACCCTAAAAACCACTGTATAACACTGAAATATCTGATTCAAGTTCAAAAGTGATAACTTCTTTCACACTGATAAAGTAAATGTATAAAGTAGGTGATTGACCACGAAGTGAATGATTTAATATCGTGTTTATCAGAAACCAGTGAAAAAAGTAGTTAATGTTAGATGAATGGTGATCCCTCATTAGTTATTTTGTTTTTCATAGTGGGTCATTTGGGATGACCCTAATGACCCCCTATGAACAACGAAATAGTTAATGTTAATAATAGCCTCATTAATAAGTGCAATCTAATTATAGGTGGAAGGAAATGGCTGTCAATTAGTTGGAAGTTATAAATATTTTTACCATAATTATTGTTCTAGGTCATATGAATAAGTAATAATAAAGAGAGACATTTCTAATTCTAGGTTTATTTCCTTTTTTAAATGACTGGTTCAGCAGTTCCTACGCTAATTTGTTCCGGATTCTCTTCCATTTTGGGTAGTTTCCAAGGGAACGGTGGGTACGGTATTTCAGGATCCAATTGAGTAAGGAATCCATACTTCTTATAGAACTGTTGTTTCTCCTCAAAATCCAATCTTTGTCTTCTTTCTCTGTCCTCTTCATTCTGTAATAATAATTTACATTTCCAGTTTAAAATACTTATATAAAGAGAAAGTATTTTGAGGGCATGAAAATTCATTTTGATGGATTTACTCTTTTTGAGGTCCCCTGAGTCCAAAATGGTGTTTTTTAAAAAATGTCTGTCCGTCGTCTGTGCAGACACATGGAGCCTAAACTACTGGGCCGATTTTGACATGTTCAGTAAAAATTATACCTCGAGGCGAAATCGAGAAATGAATTTTAGCCCCAAATTTGGGGGGCACTTTTTATAAAATATTTAAAAATTCAAATTGTGATACGAAATTGAAATTGGAATCAAAATAAAATACCTTTATCTTTTCCGTCAATTCAATTAATTCTGGTGGTATAGATGGTGGCCCATGCCTCGGTGTTTTTTCACTTTCAGGCCAGAGAATTCCGCACTTAATTATTTTGATTTCCATCAAAGGGAAACCACTCTTTGTTCCAAATTCTTCAACCTGTTAATTTTATCAACACTTTTTTTTTAACAAATAAAATAAATTCGTTTAAAATTGCTATTAATAGGGACATATTTATATTAGTTAATCTAACTTTTTGGACAATTTTGCAACAAGTTGTTATAAATTTAATGGATCTAATGAAAACAACTTCTTACATAATTAATTTTTACACGTACATAATTGGGATGGCTTTGTATATAGCATTTCCTTTACATCCAGATTTCATATCATTGGTGCTTTTAGGACTTTCAATGTTACTTATGTATAAATGCAATAACAAATCAAATATCCATCTTCAGATAACTAAGATGCTAAAAATAATGTTAAGAAAGTGGAAATTAATTCAATTCATTGGAATTGATTGCTACTAATTTCCACTTTCTTAAATTCTCCTTTCCTCTTTTATAATATGGATATCTAAGAATAGATTGACACTAATTCCAACATTGTTCATTTTAAGTTAAGTCAACCCAATTCCATTCTAGTTGTTGAAGTTGTTGAAGAATTGTGTTTTAATTTTAGAAGGTGGGATGCATTATTTTTATCTGTGTAGGTCTGACAGAATTAAATTAAAATGATCATTTTTTTATCTGTGTATATTTCAAATTCACAACTCTTCATGATTATATTATTATTGAGCATAATAATCATGTGTTTGAAGCATTATCATTTTTTAAGTTTTAAGAGTTTTAGTAGTGATCAAATTTAGAATTAATGGTATTATTGTAGTAGAATTATTATAACCATAATTTCTATTTCTGACCAAGTTTAATGTTATATGCATTTTGTTATTTTAAAAATAACCTTTTTTTCTAGAGAAAATTTTTAGATAGTTTAGCTTAAAACATTTAAGACAAAATTATCTTCTTTTTTTTTAATCCTTATAAATAATAATTGAGAAGGTAAAGGCAAACCATTTCCAGAGCACGCCCAAATACAACTTTTCCAAATGCAGTATATTTCTTCTTCAGTGCCTTCATCTCTTTGAAGCTAATTAAAAACTGTGAGGTGTTTTTACCTGGTTCTGGTGTAAATGATCCGAATACACCTAAAAACACCAACAAATTTATTTCTCCCTCATTGTTTGTTTTCATGTCCATTGGCAGTTAACATTTAGTTTTAATAGGGGGAAAAATTATTTATTTAAAATTACTTATTTTAATTATTCTTTAAGTTTGATTTTACTTTTTTCCAAATATAGGTATTATTACATATAACTCTACAATAACTAAGTATACTAATAAATAATCTGGAGGGTACTGGAAGACTACCCTGCAAATGACTGCCAGTACATTGCTTTTGAGGTGCATGAGGAACTACGGAAATCGACACAATGAATTTTATAACACCCAAGAAGTGAAGTGTGGAGAAAATGGATGTAAACAGTTTTTCCATTATGCTAGAATGGGGGACTCAAGAGACAAAGGTACCTAGGGATGCAAGAGAGGATGCAGAGACACATGTTACCTCAACAATGAACCTAATGCCATAAAGGAGACCACGTAGTGGTAAGCGCCCGCATACTGGTGGACCTCAGAAATTGCTGACCTGCGCCAGCGCTGCCATAAGCTCCACCGAGCTGCAAATAAGGCCAAAGGGATGGATGAAGTGACTTGCAAGTCAGCAGAATACTGGTTAGCAAGAAGAGAGCTTCGATGGGCCATACACTGGAGTAAAACTCTCTGCTGAAGGAGACTAGTAGAGGATATCAACTCAGATCCATGGGGGCTTGGCTATAAGCTCGTAACCCAAAAGCTTGGAGCAATGAATCCAATCTGCACAATGGAGGCACCACTCGTGGAGAAAATAGTCAAGTCACTGTTTCCTACAGACCAAGAGCGAGAAGTGACGGATTGGGGCCGAGAGGAAGAATTCCCCTCCTTCACAGTCGAAGAACTAGAAAAGGCCATGAGGGGGGCTAGGTTCCATGAAATCCATAAAAAGCTCCCGGACCGGTTGGGCTCCCCAGTGAAGTCCTCAAGGAGGTGTTCTGGCAAAGCCTAGAAATGCTCAACACCTACCTAAAGACAGGAGTCTTCAGCAAACGCTGGAAGGTTGGACAACTTGTTCTTGTCAGCAAAAGCAAGGGAGATCCCGAGCAGCCCTCATCCTACCAGCCACTTTGTATGCTAGACACGGCTGGCAAAGTTTTTGAAAAGCTGATTAGAGGAAGGCTTAAAACTATAAAGTTTTATTAATACTTATTGCTTGTTAAAATTTGATTAATTGTTTATGAAAAGAAGTTTTACCAGGTCCAGCAAATTCTAGGATTGGGTCTTCATTAGGAATAGGGAAACCAAAAGCAGAAACACCTCCTAGGCCTCGTCTTTTTTGAGTATCTCCTCCTAAACAAAGCTTCCCAGGAAACACCTGCACAAATCCTACCAATTATTAAAAAGGAAATTTATACTAGACATTGCGTGGCTCTTTATTCATTTCATTGAAGCGAGCGTAATGAATGCAATAAATAATATTTAATATTAAGCAAATGATAGTTAATTATGATGAGTTGATCATTAAGAAGATGATTGTAATAGATAGCCGTGTAGTGGTCGAGAAGGGTGCTTTTTTACTACTCCTTTAACTTACACCTTTCAGACATCTTCTTTTCAACTATTATAATATGTATGACTTCACTACACAAAAACTTCTGCTTGTAATCAAGGTGAAATGTTAAATGCCTTTTTCAATTGTACAATAGACGATGTATATGGGTGATTCTAATTTACAGTGCTATTTTGGAAGCTAAAATTGGACTTAGACTGAAAATGTTGACTTTTTAAAAAAAATCAGGAAAAATTATGGAATGTTCTCGGACTAATTTCAGATATATTGCACCATGCGGGACAGATGGGAAATAACTTTACAAATTTTTAGGCGGTAATTGAGTTTATTTAAAGCATGGTAATTAAGGCATGTGAATTACACTTCTTCGTGCCCGGTTGTTACATTTCACACTTTAAGAAAATATAAAAACCCAATTTTAATACACCATTAAATAGCTCTCTTAAAAGCCTAAACAATGAACTATAACTTAACCTAAAAAGTCTTTGAAAATAGACAAATAACATACACAGTAATTACGTTTAAAAGAGTTTGCAACTGGAAGAACAATCGGAATTAGCGCTAGCTCTCAACTAAAAGGTTCAGCTCATCCCCTATCAACCGTTACAAGAAAACCAGTGTTGCGGCATTGCGAAAATCCGTCGCCATACTTAAAATCACCCTGCCACAACCAGAGTAGGGACACATTTATATAATGCCATGGCAATAACATTTTTTTAAAGGGCAAACTTTAACTTGAAGTTCCATTTAGTAATAATTTATTATTTTTAATAACTAACACATATTTTATTTCTGGTAGGACCCCACTTCAAAATTATCCAATAAGTTTTTGAATAACATGATTAATGTACGAACTAGAGTGAAGTGAATAAGAAAAACTGACTTAAGGACAGCCACGGTTGTTACAAAATCGCCTTTTGAAAATTTTTGTAGCGGTTAAAATTAAGCGGCACATTATTTTTTTGCTTGGTTGTAGTTCTCTAAGCTTAACTGAGTTACCATGAAGAAAAATCCTGTCAATTATGTGAAAGACGCTCCAGTTATTCATCTAGGACATGAAAATTGCACTTTAAATTAGAATCACCCATATGAAGTTTTATTAAAATCGTTGTGTTATTTATTAAAATGTAAGATATCTGTAAACGCGTTGTTTTATCTATTTTAAACGTTTAGGTCCTCTTTAATAGTTTTAAAGATCTTTATCACTTTATATCAGTGTCATTACTAAAAATGTTTATCATAGGTGATGTTAAATTCTTTTCATGTCTTAAAATTTCAATTTTACATTTGAAGCTTACATTTACACGAGTGTGGACGGATAACGCTGACCAATGAACTTAGCTTGAGCATTAGAAAAAGGAAAACATAATAAATATACCCAATTTGAACTAAATCGGTCAACTTCTACTCAAGTTTTGGTCGGACATGTAAATGTTACTGACAGACAGACAGGACGCATATTTTGATGAATGTAAGAAGCTTGCTTACACTCGCTTCAATTTGTTGTTACTTCCATTTTTTAATGCAGATTTTATAACTGAATGAACCAACTTATTTCCTTGGATTAATTAATTGCATAAACATCTAAAAAAAATTTAATCAATTTTAAATCTATACTTTTTTTTAATTAAAATTAATTTTAACATTATTATTATTAACCTTACATCATTTTTAACATTGGCAAAACTAAATATTTATAATGTTACCTTATGAATTATGGTTCCTTTGTATGAAAGTTTATTGTCTCCTCGGCAAAGTCTAATGAAGTTTTCCCCTGCTATAGGTGCTAAGTCTCTGTACACATCTATGTGAATACGACCCATGTTTATTAGTTCTCCCTTTCTTTCATGCTTTGCTCTAATGTCGAAGAAACATCTGATAAAAGAAAACCATTTATTTGATCATTTTTATTTTAGACAATTACAAATTCGTTAATATTAGGAAGTGGACCATGTTCAAATAAATATATGTATTAAAAGTCGTCTAAAATCCATTTTTTGTTAATTTTCATTTTAAACTAGCCGTATATGAGTACTATTACTTCTTTGCTGCAGTAAGTGTTTTACAGATATTCTATCTAGTTCAAGGGGTTGGTTTTGGCTGGTCTTTCCCATACCTATTGTCACTGCCATTAGCAGCGATCAATTTAAGACACGATGTCTAAATGAGGAATAAATATCGTTTTAGTTATTTAAATGTGTACGTGACATTGGCATACACTTTACACGTCAAGACAACTTGCTTTTTGTTTTTAGGATTTAATTTATATTGTTTTTAGATAGTCTTGTACGAGTCATCCTGAAGAAAAAGTGTTTATTGTTAAATTAGTTTACGTGGTGCTGGTCGGGTCAATGGGGTGGACCACGGCCCTGGAACGTGCTCTCCCCTCTACACTTCTACCTTATTTCCAATACCTAGCCTCACAGTTCAGTTCTATTTAACTAGCTAGCCCTCTAGAGCACATCTCTACAGTTCTACCCCACTTTTCCGCTCTTGCCTAGCTTTTTCCGTTCTTTAATTATTGATACCTATATATACCTCACAAGCACCGCTCTGAGCCACACAATTAGTCGCACGCCATGAACGTGTTAATGAAGATTCATAGTATACATTTTTGTTCACAATGTACCCTGTACCCTAAAAGTACAATTATCTAAAATTTGTTTAAGAGGAAATCAGGTCAAATTCCCACTTTGGCTCATTAAGAAGAAGAAGTATTCTTAATAATTTTATTTAGATATTATTCCAAAAGTCTTTTTCGCATAATAATGTCAAAAATCGAAATCTCAAATATTCCCCCCTCCGCCATTTATAAAAAGTCAAATTTTTCTGATTATAATACATGATCGATCGATTTAAAGTCTTGTTAATTGCATTGAAAGTTTTGGTATAGCTTTTTTTGGATAAAAACTGTATGAAAGCTTTTATAGTTGAAATTGTCTTTTATTTAAATTTATATAGTGTATTGAAAACTCAATACCGTTACTTTTTCCAACTGATGTCTGTTTACATGACCATATTGAGTTTGTATTTGGAAATATTTGGATACAGTTCTGACTTCATTAGAAAACAGCTGATTTTGACATGAGATAATTATGATGGCTGTGAAAGAAGGTTATGTTGGTTTGAGGTTATGTTGGTCAATGTATCAGGTTAGCCAGGAGAGAAACATGAAACTAAGCATTCCCTAATACGATCTCAAAACAGTAAGGTGTTTACGTGGTTTTCTATATGCTGTCCCTTTTTAATCAATTAAGTTTTCCAACAGGGGTCGTTAAGGCCAAAAAGACAACATGAAATAACTGCGTCGTCTTTATTTTAAACCCTTAACGACCCCTGTTGGAAAACTTAAGTAAGGTGTTTATATGTAACTGAAGTTCAATACTTAATGATATAGCACAGACTTCTGGTGTACCAACCTTTAGATGAACTAAATTAAATACGGTGCGTGTACATAGCAAGATACCGTATTCAGATAGTTTTCCAATACACCATGTAAACGTGGCTAATTGAACAATAATAATTTTCAAACATTCAAATTTTAAGAATACTTTTTCTCTTATATTCAAAATTTGGGCCTGTTTCCAAAATTATAATTTTTGACTACAGGGTACATTTTGAACACAAAGTAATACTATAAATCTTCATTGAAGGACAGGCAGAAGTTTTTATGACAGGTGACTTTTCTTCAAATAATTTTTTTTTTTTTGGTTAATACTCGTATTGGCAACCTGACCCTGGAACACCCTTTGTACAGATTATTTTTATGGTTTATAATTTTTTGACTCATCTTTTTAAACTTACTTGACTCGTCTTGAAGGATCAGGTTTAATAGTCAATTCAGCTGGTATAATACTCCATTCTTCTGATACTCTTAGTGGTTTCGTATTAGGATCCTTACCGCTAGTTTTCAAAAACTCTTTTCTCATCTTAGCATAATCAATTTCTGTTTCTCTAGTCCTGTAGTTAGGTTGCTTTAGAATAAAATTAAAATACTACTAAGTATAACTTATTTTAAAAAGACACAATTTTAAAAAAGTAATGATTTTTTCTAGGGAATGAAACCTACCGAGTCAAAGCAGTCAACAATTTTTTTAAGCTTAGAAAATACATATTATTTATTTATTAATGCGTTTCTAAATTTAAATGTCAATTTTGATCATTTACTGATCATCCAGAGTGAGCCCTCTGGATGATCCTCCAAGAGTGAATTCATCCCTGTTTACATATTTTCATCCGTTTATTTGTTTTCACTGCCAGTGTTCCTCACTTCGTTGCATCTAAAGGGTCTAAATAATGTCTCGTTCATGAAAGAATACAAGGATTATGCGAGCGGGTATTGATTTATTTCACGTGAACTAATTATTAAACTAAATAATGCAATTGTGTTATCGACAAACTTTCATATTTTGGTGAGCTCTGCTCCATAACGGGTAAGAATGGTTTTAATTTTTGTTTTAAGGTCTGCTATGGTTAATCCTGGTTTTAAGGACTACGATTTTTCCTGCGCACTTGACTTGCTGCTTTCACTACACTTATTATTCCATAAGCATTCATGCTGCTGATATGCTTCTAGGAACAATGAAACGTGTGCGTCTTGTCACATGAATGCCATTGCAGAATTAAAAAATAATAGAAAATGTAAACTTATTTATTTGTTTGCAAATTATTTAAAAGGTCTTAAAAAATAAGAAAGAAAGAAAAAAAAAAAAAAAAAAGGAAAATAAGGTTTAAACGCAATAGAATAAAGGTTACGGCTAATAAACAGTTGGGCTCTGAGAGGTTTAGAGAAACACTAAGTAGTGAATGCGGCTTGCTTATTATGTTTACACTTGTCCCTACGCGTGCCCTCTGGATTATTCATCGGTTCGAGGAACGATTGTTTTATCCAAAGTTTGAAAGAGGTAAAACTCTTTCATCGTTCATCTTTTATGTTCACTTTGGAAGAAATTAATGTGAAAAGGAATTTATACTTTTTACTCTAGATGAATCATCCAAGATGAACCTCCAAAGTAAATGTAAATAAGTAAGTGTAAATGAGCCTTTAGATAGCTAGACCTTGGGAGAGAATGTAGTGATTAGCTAGGCACCGCATCACTCTATTGCCACTTCAGACTTTCTCTTGATCTTTATTCTGCACTCTATCCCAGGACATGTGTAATCTTCAACTTTAATCTTATTATTCTGTACATTTGTTTGAGTCTTAAATAAGTCTTAGATCATTGCAAATTATCCATTTAAATCAATTTCAACACCCAATAAGTTGCAATTCCCAAAATTCTTAACTTAATGATACCTACCACGTTTAGTATTATTCTGTACAAGTCTAAGTTTTTCTTACTGGTCCATTTGTTAACTGATTTTCTCTCTCCATAGTTACTTACAAAAGCATGATTTGGGGATTCTGTATCAATTTTCCCCTGAAATTATAAATTTTTCAACTTAAAATATTGATAAAATCTTCATTTACTTATCTTACTACTTACCATGGCAGGACAGTCGCAGTCTGGCTTAGCTGAGAGGTTAGTATATTGAACCAAGGTCTAAACACCTTCCTATCTGGTGACTTAGAATCCCAGAGAGGGTGAGATATGTTGTGCACTGATGGTGGTATTGAGTAGATGAGTAAAGTGGCCGTTCCCTCATCCTTTAATAGCCTTGTGTGGATCAGGGAGGTAAAAGAAAGATAAAAAAGGACTTAGTGTGTAACACTTTTTTTATGATTTTTATCCCCCCTAATGATTTTTATTGTTTTTAATAAAATCTAGGGCGGATTGTAGTGTAAGTCTGTCTTTAGGTTTAGAGTAGTTTATTTATTGTCATTAGGTCTAGGTTTAGTTTTTTTTTTTGTTTTCACTTTTTATAATATGGGTAACCCTGAGGGGGTTATAACAGCTAGGTAGTTTTTGTTGAGTCAGAAGGACAGTGAGTTGTGTCAAAGAGCTGGTGGCAAGAAACTACCTTCTTGCAAAGTTTTTAAGTTTAAGTTTAGGGTTGTTCTCACCTACGGTGGATTAAGAAGGAGCCGAACTTCCTACATTGTGGAAACCATCAGCATTTCATTGGTCTCCGCTATTGCTACCCGAAAACTATGCAGCGTAGCCAACAGACGGTTAAGCTAGAGGACTACAATCATCAGTCATCGACTTTTGAGGTTCTTCCCTCTGATTTATCCCCTCTCCTTCGACGAGTATCCAGACAACAAGCAAGGTTTAACCAGCTTCTGGCTTGAACCCCTTCACCCTAGACATCCCAGGAACTGACCTGAAGCCTCCTTCTTATTTAATTATTATTATATTATTATTTTACTTGTTAAGTTTTACTTTATGATTTTAATTATATAGAGTTCCACCCAGTTACTTAATAAACTAGGCTGGTGGATGACCATCGCTAGGAGTTTTATGTACTGGGGCCCCATTGGAAGCGCTATAAAAAAAATATATATATATACTTTTATAAGCAGTTACAGATTAAGTTAATTTACTTGTTACAAGAATTATTATTATTATTTAATTTCATTTAAATTTATTTTGGTTTATTTGTGACTGCACAATATTATTTTCTTTGCCAACTTGGGAGTGAACAAAGCCTGTTTACCCAAAGTTCAATAAAAGTGTTTTTGTTTAAATTGTTTTATTGTTTTTTTTTTTGTTTTTTTTAGGGACTTTAAGCAATTCTCTGAAGTTTCCTTGTTCCCTCAATTCACCTTTAAAACTGGTTTCCCCGTTACCCAGTTTTCCCACACCTCTCTTTTCTATTAAGCCACTAGGTGGTTTAATAGGTTTTTTTTTTTTACATTTTCTTTTATTTCCTTGTGTATTCTTTCATCCTCCTTGTCCTTACCCTTTTGAATGGGGTGGCGCCCAAATTCCCCATTTATACCTAAGACGGATTTACCCCTCCCTACTACCGACTAAGTTGGGAAAAAAACTTTACTCAATTAGCATTGTCCTTGATTATTAAGGCTATAAGTGCATGAGTCCAAGAGCACCAATATTTTTACAATAGCAATTAACTTTGTTATATTAGTATTACCTTTGTTCTGTATATAATATTGATATTTCGAACTAATTTCCTATTTTCTTCTTCCATTCGTCCAAGAGCTGAAGCATCAGCTTGGATGGTTGCTACTTTGAATATTCTTTCGACATCTAACACTGGTGGTTCATTTGGTACTTTTTTTTCTGGATTTCGAATCTAGAAAATAGGTTATTTTTCAAAGTTATTTTACCATTTACAGAATAATATATTTTCTATACATTGATGTTAAGTTAGTGAGTCTATATGTACAGTTCTTTGGATTGGCATTCTGATACAGTAGAGTCTCGCTAATCCGGGTTTGACGGGACCGGACCCAGTCCGGATTACCGAAAGTCCGGATTAAACGGAATCAATTTTAAAATGTCTGTAAAACAAGCTTTAGTAGGGTAAAACTTTTAAAATAAAATAAAAATTACTTTTATTAATCTTCAAAGCATGCCTGTACAACGTAGGTATAACACTATTTAAGTTAAGAGCTGTTCTGTCACCAGTCTGAATATCAAATTAATTAAAATAAAATTACAATCTATTAAGCAGGTGCAGGTATCGAAGGGGCTTCCTGAGAAACAGGCTGTGTTCCGATATGAAATTCGAGGAGCGATAATCATTTCACAAAAAGTTGAGACAGTAGACATTGTCGGCTTGGCAAAATTTCACGGAACTGCGTTGAGCCGCTGCTGCATGTTTCTTAAAACCCTTCCCCATCTCAGTCACATATAATTGTACTTCCTGGAATACACTACCTTCATCTTCCGCCCTACATTTCTATTGAACCAAAACAGATTTATGAATCCATTTTTAGTATGATGTACCCTTTAATTTAACTATGATATTTGCTGTGTTAGTCTTCCAGGGTATTAAACAAAATAAAAAGCTATTCCATTTGCTTTGCTATTTTATTTATTTTCTTTTGGTGATATTTCGTCTACATTTTAAGACATTTTCAAACCTGAAACATTTTTTTTTTTTTTTTTTTAAATATATATAATAAGAAATTACAACAATTTAAAATTTAAAAAGATCTTTTACAAGTTTTGTTATAAAATTATTTGTTTATTTTTACTACAATTAAATTTAGGTATATAAAAATTAAAGATTAAAATTGTTAAACTTATAAACTTACTGTTATATTAAAGCAGTAATTATCCATTATAATAAATTAATTAAATAATTATAGTTAAGTTAAATAAAATAAAAATATAAATAATTAAAAAATTTGTTAATTGCATACCTTCATCAGTCATTAAATTACTATACAGTAACACGTCACATTTTAAATTTCAAAAATAATTTAATTTAAATTAAACTATGAGTCATGATCCTACAGTGATGTCTGATTCATGACTGACTATATATTACATTGTTTCCCCTTATAGATAGGGAACCCAGATTCATTTAAACATTGATTTTTTATGCATTACTGTTAACTTAGCCTCAACAATAATAAGCAATTCAATATCATTACATTAAATAACAATCAAACAATAACAATTTATAATAAGTACAACAATTAATAAATATAAAATGACATAACCATTGAACATGAATTTCCATTAAAAAAAATTAAATAAATAAATAAAATAAATAAATTAATAAAAAATAAAATTATTAGAGTGTATTAAATACGTAATCCCGTGTTCTGATTGTGATAAAAAGTATATAGGAGAATCTCGCCAAACATTCAAAAACAGGATGAAACAACACGAGGGAGATGTTAAGAACAAATCGAATAAAACTGCTCTAGTTGCTCATACTTTAGAATTAAATCATTCTCCAGATTTTAATAATGCTAAAATTCTAGATAAAGAAAGTAATAACTCCAAACGTAAATTATTAGAGGCAGTATACATATCTAGTTTTTCAAAAAATGTCAATTTCAAAACAGATTTGAAAGATTTAAATAAGTTTTATTCAGGGATTTTTAGAGAGCTTAAGATAGAATCTAAATTTTAAAATAATTTACTTGTGATATCTTAATTTCTTAATTATTTATTTAAATTATTTGTCTGTGAAATTTTTTTAAAAATTATTTTTAGAATTATGCACTTTTGCCTAGATAGGGTTAAATTGAATTTTAATTTAATTTAATAATGTAGTAAACTATGTAATTTTAATACACAATTTAATACACTCTAATAATTTTATTTTTTATTAATTAATTTATTTTATTTATTTATTTATTTTTTTTAATGGAAATTCATGTTCAATGGTTATGTCATTTTATATTTATTAATTTTTGTACTTATTATAAATTGTTATTGTTTGATTGTTATTTAATGTAATGATATTGAATTGCTTATTATTGTTGAGGCTAAGTTAACAGTAATGCATAAAAAATCAATGTTTAAATGAATCTGGGTTCCCTATCTATAAGGGGAAACAATGTAATATATAGTATGACTGTACGTAAACACAACAGGTGATAACAGGATGATAAGAGACAGGCATGTTATCACTGCTTGTTTTGACTTTTAATTCATATCTGTGATATCGTTTTTAATTTTAGCTTAATTGTTACCTATTGTTATTTAATTTATTATCATGTGTCAATCGTTTTTGTTTTTTATTGTTATCCGGTTTTGCGACGAGTCAGTGGAAATAGTGATATTTAGACGGCGGAACTGCCTTGTATAGTTCCTACTTAGTTTTTAAAATTTTACTCTCATTATGTACCTGTGACTTCACTGACTCCAGTTAAACTGGAAGGTATTTATTATTCATTCTAGTCCGTACTATATGGTTTATTCGTGTTCAATATTGTAGTTATCAACAAATATATTTTGTTTTAGGCTTGAAAATGGCCGGCTAGGCCGAAACGTTGCCGCAAATGTAAAGATTTGATCTTTTTCTTTCTACCCAAATGGATCCACTACTTTAAATTAAGATTATTAAGGGTACCCTAAAAGCAACTTACATGTACTTATTATAAATTGTTATTGTTTGATTGTTATTTAATGTAATGATATTGAATTGCTTATTATTGTTGAGGCTAAGTTAACAGTAATGCATAAAAAATCAATGTTTAAATGAATCTGGGTTCCCTATCTATAAGGGGAAACAATGTAATATATAGTCAGTCATGAATCAGACATCACTGTAGGATCATGACTCATAGTTTAATTTAAATTAAATTATTTTTGAAATTTAAAATGTGACGTGTTACTGTATAGTAATTTAATGACTGATGAAGGTATGTAATTAACAAATTTTTTAATTATTTATATTTTTATTTTATTTAACTTAACTATAATTATTTAATTAATTTATTATAATGGATAATTACTGCTTTAATATAACAGTAAGTTTATAAGTTTAACAATTTTAATCTTTAATTTTTATATACCTAAATTTAATTGTAGTAAAAATAAACAAATAATTTTATAACAAAACTTGTAAAAGATCTTTTTAAATTTTAAATTGTTGTAATTTCTTATTATATATATTTTAAAAAAAAAAAAAAAAAAATGTTTCAGGTTTGAAAATGTCTTAAAATGTAGACGAAATATCACCAAAAGAAAATAAATAAAATAGCAAAGCAAATGGAATAGCTTTTTATTTTGTTTAATACCCTGGAAGACTAACACAGCAAATATCATAGATTTATGAATGTTTTTTACATATTCCTAATCTGTTTATTTTTAACAAAAATACCGGGTATTCCTCGTGTCGGAATGTTGGAATATACACACCTGTAAACTAACTAGGAACCATTAAACAAAAAATTAATAGACAATAAAAGCAGAAACCCTGATAATCTTAACAATTCATAAATCAGAACAGGCCCTGGTTCCAATTTGTACATAGTTTTTGGCCCGTCCGGATTATACGGATGTCCGGACTAGCGGAGTCCGGATAAGCGAGACTCTACTGTAATACTATGCATTTTCTCAACTCATAAAGTCTACCAACAGTTTAAAATTCTATAATCTTCTCAGCATCCTACCTTCCAAATTTTAATGTTCTAGTGCAATTAGTAAATGGTCATAAGATCTCTCAGCCAAAATATTTCTTGGTCAGCACCTTAGGCTAGGAACACACGTATCGGTTGGATTGGCCCGATATCGTGCCGGTGTCGGGTCCGCACCCTGCCACACGTGGACGATTTCATTCCGATCCGATCAAATTCAGTCAGTGTAATTTCTGCGATTGGCTATCAGTGGTGTAATTTCTGAGTTTTTATGTAAAATTATATTATAACCCTATATTTATAATGAATCGTAAAAAATTATGATAATTTGGCTTCTGTACCGGTGGAATCGCAAGAACAACAGGCGTATATATTGGGCCTACCCAATCATTCAGAGTTTTGTCCCACAGGATGGGGCGAGATTCTATCACAGTTAATTCACTGTCTATTTCATCTTCTGTCATTGCTAATATTGCATATAAATTAAATTAGATGAAATTATACGTAAAGAAAATGAATAAAACAATAATAATATATCAATTTAATTGTCACCGTGTGACTGTTGGCCCGACTCGTGTGGCACCTTCCATACACTTCCATCCCCCACCACAAACTATCCGATATACGATATCGGATATTCGTTGTGGGAATAGCCGACAGCCACCCGACACCGAGCTGTCGGCTTGATGCCGGGTAGGTCCACCCGGCACGTGTGAATAGTTCCATACAAACCAATGCAACACCACACCCTCCATCCGACACCGGCCCGATATCCGGCCAATCCATCCGATACGTGCGTTCCTAGCCTTAGGGAAACCTAAGGCAAATTTTACTGTCACAGTTTCAGTAGCGTGATAATGAGTTTGTCAGTTGGTAGTATTTTGATTTCATATTACATAGGTTGGGAGAACAATAACCCTGTAACATCAAAACTAAGAAATATAATAAAAATCGTGTGGTGTCGTGGGACACCCAGTAAGAATAAAGTTCTTTACTCTTTATATTAAATGTAAATTATATAATTACAGTGCTAAGTATATGATAGTAACTACTTATACATGGAGGAGTTAGAATAAGAGACAAAATTAAAAGTAACTATTTGTACTACCAGAGTTAAGGCAAAATTAAAAGAAAAAATGTTTATAATCTTTGAAAAGAGCGTCTTACAATAAATGATCTATTGTAAATTGAGGTAAAAGTTAATAATTTACTTATTTAATTGGGTATGTACCCAAGTAAATAAGTACCTTACTCCAATTAAAATATTATAATATAAAATATAAATCAACAACACTAATAAACTTCTGCTTGTATCAGGTTGAAATTTTACATGCTTGTTTCAACTGCACTTAAGGCGATGTGTGAGAAGTTTTATTAAAATCGTTACGTTAGAACGTAAGATATCGGTAAAAACGTTGTTTTCTTTATTTTAAACGTTTAGGTCCTCTTTAATAAATTTAGCAATCTTTATCACTTCATAGCAGTGTCTGTGATTGTTTTACTAAAATAATATAATTTAAAAAGTTGTTTGTCTCATTAAATAGATAAAGTTAGAATTATTCCCGTCCTAAAATTCCAAATTTAAATTTGAAGCATATGTTTACGCGAGCGTTGCGAGTGAACGCTTGGGTGAAACTCAGCCTAAGTATTGGTAAAATGAACATGTGTACCAAATTTCAACAAACTCGGTCATCTTTTACTCAAGTTATCTTCATCGGTAGATTTCGTGACGCTTGGTTGCATGACGGTGATTTTGGTAGTTTTTTTCGGATTCACTCCCAGGCTCCAGAACGTACCATAAGGAACTTCGTTCCAAAAAGAACAAAACCCGTGGAACTAATAAGTTTAATGAACTATCTACTTGAACTGCAAATGAAAATCAATCCTTTTATTAGCAAATGGTACTGGAAATTGATAAACACGGAAATATCCTTCTGTAGCAAATTAGTATTCCTTTATTCACTTAACCTGTTGACAAATTTTACATTGTAGTCGAAGCAGACAGAAATAGAGTTCTTTCTATATTTAACAATTAAAGTATTTAACAAAATATGGGGGCATTACGTATATGCAGTAAAGAGGAAAAATTTGTTCATTTTTGGGTTTTTGAGAAGAATACATTTAAAAAAGAAAAAAACAACTGTTTGTTCTTTCACCTCTTAAAGTAATATAACTGTTAAACGTAAACATAGTGTGGAACACTTCTTTTAATTTATTTTATTTAATAACTCAGGTTTTACTCAAGCCTACAACATGCACCGCACAACAATGCAACAAATTCAATGGATTTTGTTCAGCCAGTTTCGTGGCTGTGATGATAAAATTGGACCTGTGGTGACAGACATACACACGCTACAAATACAGACAGCAAAAAAGTTAAGGAGGGTTTTAGCAAGGTATTAAATGAAAAAATATCCAAAAATTTTCCAATTCTGATCAATTCTTTGATCAACAATTGACTTTTTCTCGATAACCAAAATATAAATAAATGTCTCATCATCACTATTCTATTGAGGGAAACACTTTAACAAGATAGGCTAAAAATATATTATGTCCTTATCACATTTATTATCATTTAATCGTCAAATCTTAAATTCCATACCTTTTTTAAATGTTTCTGATATTCATTTTGTGCAGTCACCCCAGTACGAGGTCCTCCAAATTCCTTAAACATCTTTGCTTTAAAATTTAGACCGCAAACAAAAAAACAAAAAAAAAAATTAATTACTTAAATTAAAATTTGAACAACTAAAACTAAATTATTGGTAACAGACAATTTAAGAAATATATAACATTCAAATAAAAAGAACAAATATCTATTTGTGACACTGCCAATTATTAAATTGACAATGTCAATTTCTTAAACCGTTTTTTTTTTTTTTTTTTTTAATACATTAACTTATAGATTTAATTATTTTATGATTGAGTAAAATAATTATAATTATTTAATATTATTTTGAGTATGTACTCAAATCTAAAAAGGAATTAAAAGCCGCCTTTTCTAAATTTTGATTCCTCTTTTAGTGTCAATGTCAAACTATAATCATTTTAAATTTCAATTTCAATTTTGTTTTTTAAGTTTAACACTTTATAGTCAAGGAGATAGCATGCAAAAAAGTGTCAGATTAACATCAAGCTAGAATTTTGTGTACATTGGGTACTTTTGGGTACTCTTATAGAATCTTACATTATGTGTACAAATTAATCTTTTAGTGCCTTTTAAGAATATGTGGTCGGCTAAGTTCATCTGCGAGACATAGGTTGGCAAAAGGCATTTGAAAAAAATAAAAAGGCACTAAAAGATTGATTTGTACACAAAATTTTTGCTTGATGTTTGTCAGACTTTAAATTGCAATTTAATTTATTTTACAATTAAAGTAAATTTTATTTTAAATCTTTTTTAATCTTATTATTATTATTATTATTATTATTATTCTAATCCTCAAATTTCAAATTTAATAAGACTAACTGATAATAAAGGTGTGAGCTGTACTTGTTTAAATTTTCGTTCCTTCCTTTTCTGCTTCAAAATTTACTATTAAGACATGTTAGGATGCTTCTCAAGGGGTGGTTAGAGGTGGTTGGAGATTTTTAGAGGTGCTTAGTGTTTTTTGGAGGTTGTTAGGGGTTGTTAGAGTTGGAGGTTTTTAGAGCTGGTTAGAGTTTATTGGAGGTAGTCAGTGGTTTTTAGAGGTGCTTAGTGTTTGTTGGAGGTTGTTAGGGGTTGTTAGAGTTGGAGGTTTTTAGAGCTGGTTAGTGTTTGTTGGAGGTTGTTAGGGGTTGTTAGAGTTGGAGGTTTTTAGAGCTGGTTAGAGTTTATTGGAAGTAGTTAGTGGTTATTAGAGGTGCTTATTGTTTGTTGGAGGTGGTTAGTGGTTGTTAGAGTTGGAGGTTTTTAGAGCTGGTTGGTGTTGGTTAGAGGTGAAATAGTAAATACCCAATTTAAATGAGAATGATCTATGTGCTCAAAGAATAATTCCAGCATTTTAATTTGTGTACTTCTATTAATGTAAAATTATTTTGCAGGTTTGATTATGGAGCAGGTCCTTCAAACAAGTTAGAACCTGGTAAGTTCCTATATATATATATATATATATATATTTTTTCTTTTCCGTATTAATATGCAAATTATATTGATTGATTAATGCAGAGGTTTGCCAACTTCCAAATCACCGATTTCAAAAAAATTTAAACAAATGTGTAATATCAATCACCATTTTGCCCCATGCTCTAAAATCTACCATTTTTATACTTTTGCCTCATATAGGGTGCAAAATATTGGAGATATAAAAAGAAGTTTCAAGGAAAATGTTATTATTTTTCACCGTAGAATCAATATATACTATCAAAAATATACACTCCAATTTAAAATTTTGAAGTTCTGTGGCCTGGGGGCAAAGTGGGTGGTTGCCTCTAGTGCACGATTGCATGAAAACAAACTTCCCTTTACATGGTATGGATCCCCCAAGTTTCATTAATTTATCTCAAACCGTGCAAAAGTTAAGAGGGGGGGGGGACTTTTTGACCACCCTGTATATCTAATTGCCCTAGTAACTACAAACATTAATTAGTGTTAAGAGTTAAGATTTTATAAACTGAATTTCTGTTTTCTGGGGTAATTTCCATAAGAACCTCCCCCCTCCCCTTAGATATAATCTGATGCTGGAGAAGCTTTTGAATTGGGATTTTTGGGGCTGTGATGCCTTCCCTTTTTACTGGTCTTATATTACTTTGCTTTGTAAGTTTCATCGCACATTTCCGTTTTCCCAATTTTGAACCACTTCCCGTGATTCAATCTTCCCCAAATTTTGCACATAGATACACCTAAGGTGAAGAATACAGAAACAAAAAAAAAAAAAAAAAAAAAAAAAAAAAAAAAAAAAAAAAAAAAAAAAAAATTGAAAATAAGACTAGTTTTGAAAAATGGTATTTTTATATTAATTATTAGATGTTACTTGGAATTTCCTTCGGACTGATTTTGTCCAGCTCATTTCCCTTTTTCATTCTATTTTGTAATTTGATCAGTATTGGATTTATCATTTGATCTATAGTTTTACCTACATATGTTTTTTTTTTACAAGTATACATTTTTAATCTAATAAATCTTCACATTGGATTGGTCCTCATTTCTTCCGATGACAATTTTTTTTTTTTATTATATCATTTTATTTGAGAACTGAAATTTATGGACTTAATAATTTTAGAATATTCCAGTAAACTTTAAACTCTAACTAGATTTATTAATTTATTATAATTTTGGATCATTAAGTACTATTTTAATTTGAAGTTGAAATACTCGTATATAATTTTACCAACAAAGTTTAAAAATAAACTTAATATCACTTATTCCACTTGGAAATTTTCTAATTTTATGATGTTATAGTCCACAGGCCACCATAAGAAGTGAGTCGCTGATTGATAAAGTTTTCTTACCTTATGGAATCGCTTATTTATGCCGTGTCCACCGATGAATTGGGTATATGGCAACTGGGCGCTGGGCCATTTCTTTTTTGTTGACATGCCAAACTTGCCCTTCTGCGGGAACATTGAAAAGAGATAGATAAAGTTTTGATTTTCACAGGATAGTTTAATTAAATTATTTAAAAAACAGTGGTAAAGGTGGCCACCGATATGAGTGGGCCGTTTTCTTTTTAACGTCCCCGCAAAGCGATATGTTTGGGGCGGTGGACACCCCAAACGGCCCACTCTTATCGGTGGCCACCTTTACCACTGCTTTTTAAATAATTTAATTAAACGATTCTGTGAAAATCAAAACTTTATCTATCTCTTTTCAATGTTCCCGCAGAAGGGCAAGTTTGGCATGTCAACAAAAAAGAAATGGCCCAGCGCCCAGTTGCCATATACCCAATTCATCGGTGGACAAGGCATAAATAAGCGATTCCATAAGGTAAGAAAACTTTATCAATCAGCGACTCACTTCTTATGGTGGCCTGTGGACTATTACCTTTATTTTATTATGTCAATATTTTATTTAATATGTTTAAAATATAACTATCATTTGGAAATTTAGTTGTTTTATTTTTTCGTGTGTGTTCTACTTCCAAGCTTTATTTTGTAAGAGGACTCAAAAGATTTATTGATTTTTTTTTTTTTTTTTTTTTAATTGAATTAGTAAGTTTGATTTATTGATTGATTCCTGGTCTGGTATACCCAAACCTATGGCCCACTCCACTAGCTAGCAGGCAACTTCTATAATTCCGCCCATTGTTATTTATTTTATTTTTGATTATTTATCAGGATTGTAGCAGATTAATATTACAATCATATTTTTTTTATTTGTTATAAACTCTTTGTTCAAATAATCATTGTAGAGATATTTAGAATTAATTGCTTTTACATTGTTATACTTTAGACTTGACTGGTGTGAGAACTCATGAATCAGAATCACCTAGAAGTGAAGCTGAAACAGCAAGTGCGTCCGACACTCCAAAAATTATGTCTAAGGTAATCATAACACTCGTAATAAACTCGTATCAATGCTTTATTTATATATATAATAAATAGAATTTGGTGTATAGTGCCAATCCCCTGTCCTATAATTAAAATATTCACTCTCGTGTATTATTTTCAGTTTATAGAAGGTGGTTGTGTGCCTGTAGAGGAGAGATTGGAAGGAATTTTAGGCGACAGACTTCATGACACTGCCAAACAAACGGCTACAATTACCATTTTGAGAACTGAAGTAAATATAATTTTAAATTACACAGCTTTACTTATATTAATAAAATAATTGAGTTATTGTTTATATTTTTAGTTTAACTTTTTGATAGATGTCAAGATTTAAGAATGAAATTATTTTCAAAATAAAAACTATATAGAATTAAGCTCTGACATATATTTTTGAAATAAATTAATAGTTAGAGCTAGAGGTAGGTTTGCGCACTTTCGCAGAAAGTAAGCTTATTAAAATAGCTAAATAATAAAATTATTAAATTAGCATTTGAATCTATAGCACACAACAGCTTTTGAGTGGCTTCAGCCTGCCAAATGGCTTTTACAAATGTATTTGTTAATAGATGGTATTATAAATTTTGTAGCTGTTGAAAATCATAAAACTTTGTGGTTTTACGTTAAAAACTACATATTTCCTTTTTTTTCTTTTTTTTTTTATTAGTGTTTGTAATATACCGTACCCAATATTTTTAATTTATTAAGTATCACATAAAATAAGTAATAGATCAAAATGTATTCTCTTTCTGTGATTTATACTTCATTTGGGTTTAATGATAATATGATCTTTTTTTTTTTTGATAAATTTCAGTTAGCTAAAGTGGAAACCAAATACACTCAAGCTCAAGAAGAATTAGTTAATTACAGGCAGAGGGCTATTAGTGCCGAGAGAGATTTAGCACATCTTAGGCAACTACACTCAAAGGTAAATGTAATGTATCCACTTTTTATTCTATTATTATCTAGATTAATATTATTAGATTATATCGTCACTATACAAGCAACAGCGTGTAAATCCAATTTGCTTTAAATGAAGTTTCGTGTACTATAAAGTCAGTCTTTTTGTGCTTTAACTGCTCAAATGCCTTATAAGTCCTTCTGTTTCCTAGAAAATAAGAGATTCCTCATTTTCCAAGGGTCTACAACCCAGTAAAGTTCAAAACTTGGCACCTATAGTTAGGGTTACCATACGTCCGGATTTGAAACATCTATCCGGTTTTGTGTCCGGATTTGAGAAATGTCCGGATTTTAAGAAAAATCAGAAAGCTAAATGGGTTTCCCTACCAGAAGAAGAAACCCCAATAACTCATGAGAAGTGGAAATAAATATTTGAAGCATTTTCTAGAAGAATCGTCTCCTTTTTAATATATGTAAAATAGTAGAATTCGCCATGTGTCTGCCTGGTACTTATAGGCTCCCACTGAACGTATTATTTCAATGATGGGGTCTTTTTGGACGCCTGAAAGAGAAAGATTATCTCTGTCAGTTGTAAAAGAGCTTCTAAATATTAAAGCAAATTCTATTATCAGAATTCCACGACAAAATCAAAAATGACAAGCCTTTTCTTAGGAATATTAGTCCATCTGAAAAGTATGATGGACCCAGCAGATACTTGCTAAAGTTGAATATGATATTAATAAATAAGTAAGTATTAATAAATAATTATTATCAAATATTGTATTAATAAATTTATACATAACGTAATTATATATTTGTAACTTATTTATTTTCCCAATTTCACAAAAAATATAGGTATATATACATTTTTTTTTTTTTTTTTTTCATTTTTTCCTCTGAGAGATCCCCTTTGGAGGTACCCTCACCCTGTTTTGCCCTCGATTCATTTCTAGCCAAGCAGAAAGGATCGGCACATATAGGCCCAAGGGCGTGTTGGCTCTCTAAATGCCTGTAAGTCAATAAACAAAACCCAGTAAGCCCTGCAATTCACATTGTCCAAATCTAATTAGAATTTAAGTCACTAAAAGCTGTACTGCACTGATATTTGTCTATGTATTATAAATTTATTAATTATTATTGCCAATATAAGTGTTGTACTTATAAGGAAGTGCGTCGAGATATCAACAAACTCAATTATAGTAGTATGCCAGAATTTATTAATGCAGTCCATTTTATGCACACAATTTTTACCAGTAATTATCTCAAAAACTTTTAATTTGGACTTACAAGGATTTTGCTTGTATGTAGACAATATTTAGCTTCCATTTTAAGTGATTAAAAGAATATACATAGTGTACTGTACACCTAGGCTAGAGTCAGGAATTGAACAGGGACTCTATGAAAGGTGGATGTGGTAGCTATGAGCTTCTAGAGCAGAGGTTGTTAACCTTTTAGAAACCGTGGCCCCCCTGAAATCTCCAAAACAATTGTCCCCCTCCCCCTCTCCTCCCATTTTAAGTAACAACAATTATAACCATTTTAAATCTAACTTTTTTAAGTACAAAAAACTCAAATTAAAATATTTAAATAGGTAAGATAATATATAATAGAAAATAATTGTAATATGATACCTAAATTCCTTTCGCGGATGAGGCAACACTAACGACTATAGTTATGGTAATGGAAACATGGTTGACAAAATATTTAAATAACAATAGCTTTTTTTATATGAAATTTTGGCGGTAAAAGCACAATGCTCATAAAATTTTATATATATTTCTAATCTACTCTTCAGTAGCTTCCATATAATACCCTCTCGGAAATTAAAGAAAATAAAAATTTTCTGCTTAGCATATTTTTGCGCATTGAGCATGCGCATATTAAATGTTCAACTTCTCAATATTTTTCCTCTGTGTGGGTCAAAAAGTTATGCCTGTATTTAAAATTTTAACTCTCTAGCATGAACGGTTCAGGGCATATGAACCAAATTACGATGGACAGACAGACACATCACCCTCGGCATAAGGGTTTTGAGGATGATCTATGAAACCCTATAAATGGGAAAATGTCCCATGACAATTATTGGCAGGACCTACTTGGTCTTATACAGCTGTGAATTTTAAATAGTGGAGAAAATTAGAAGAGACTTTCTTTTGAGATGGCCCTGGTTCTAAAAACTAAAATTAAAAGTAATTTTTTTTATATATGGCAAACATAAAATTAGAATAAGAAATATGTTTTTAAGTAAGTTGGGATATTTTGTATCTGTCATTATTATGTATACAGTAAACTCTGATTATCTGATTAGAGGGATCAGCTATGACTCGATGGAGTTCATTGAAACAGAAACAAAGTTTCATGCTTTTACATTTAACCATTTAAAAAATATGACTGAAAGGATAGAGAGATTATTAATGGTATTAAGAGTCGCAAAAGTGAACTTTAATTTTTTTCCTTTAGATCCTTAAGGGTCCTTTTTGGTTTTGGAGCTTATGGCACTAAAAAGTCTTAATAGATTTGACTAGTTCACTTTTTGTTAAAGTCATATTGGCGTACTTTGTGTAACCTTTGTTAAATTTAACCTTAGTAGTTTTTTCTGCATTAACCTTGACATAATTTGTTTATAATATATTTCAATTTCAAAATTTGTGTGTTTCTTTAACCCATTCAATGCGGGTGGATCCACTGTGGATCCATGCCGTGCTAATGCGCCTGGCGGGTGAATCCACAGTGGATCCAAGCCCCTTCCTTTCTGCCCTCTGTTGCTCTATTCTCCGTGCCTCAAGTAGAACCATCTTACAAGGCTCCGTCAGGCCCGCTTTTGTATCCACAGGGGATCAACATTTTTTTTTTTTTTTTTTTTTTTTTTTTTTTTAAATTAACTTTTAAAGATTCTATTCAGTCATTAAAGTAGGTTCATGAATTAGACTACGCATTCAATGGGTTAATTAATAAAATATTAAAAACAAGTTTTCATTGATTTAAAATTGCATCACATATAAAACAAAAAGCAATAATAAAAAAGCCACAGTAAAACAATTATTTGTGGCTGAGTTGATAAAGTCATAATGCGGTTGGTTACCAAGAAGTAATATTGATCAAACTACTTCACATTCACCCTTTATACTGCAAACTATCCTTCACTAGTTCTTTACTTGTCAAAAGGTCAATTCTATATTATATGTCTTAACGTAGTTTTTTTTCAATTTTTCAATTGTATTTGTTGGTATGTAAATTAATTTTATTTTTTTAATTATTATTTTAGTTAAGCGAAGAGAAGACTAAGCTATATCAGGAGCTGACAAAACATTTGAAAGGATTAAGTCTAGAAAGAGACAAAGGAGAATTCTCTGATGACCAACTTAGTGTACAACTGGTATGTGGAACAGAATTTGTTTCCTTAAATTTTATTTACTTCCGAGCTTATCGAAGGTAACAGAAGCTATGTGATCGTTCAGAAGAACGAACAAATTTTAGGTCTCCGATTTCAAAAATTCCAAGACAGAAATCCATTTCAGACATCAGGGAACATTTTTGGTTCCGTGTCTGTCACTCAATTTTTGCGAACCAACATATATTAAAAAACTACTTGTCCGATTTTATTGAAATTTGGATGGTAGGTCATAATTAGCCCATTGTTAGTCCTATACAAGTTTCAACCTTCTTTGCCCTTTTGTTTTTCCTCCACATGCGCACAAACATACATTCATTTACACCCCTATCTTCAAAAGTACTTACCTAATTTTTATGTAATTTTGATGGCTTGTCGAAAGTAGCCTGCAGATAGCCCCGTCTGCACTCTTTAAATTTTGCTAAATTGATACTTTAATTAATGTAAAAAATCAAAACAATTTTATCAGATTTAAAACGGGGGAAAATTAAATTAATTGGATAATACTAGGTTTTAAAAGCATTAAATTTTACTATATAGAACATGAGGAAGCTGTATGCCACACTAATTTGTTGAGTATTCTCATAAATTATCTGTATATTGAGTAGCATTGGTTAATTATACAGGGTGTTCCACCTCAACAGGGACACAGAGCAGGGTGTGATTCTATATCAAATTTGCTACCAAAAATGTTATATTATCACATGTCCTATCGACCTTCATTTTCGAGATATATCGATATATATATTATAGTTTCGATATATTTGTGAATTTTGCAATAAAATGCTCTGTAACTCAAAGAGGTGGTTAGAGGTGGTTAGAAAACTAATATAGCTATAAAGATGCGGTCTACACCGTTGGAAAGTGCATTAAATTCCCTTTAAAAAACTCTAAACATTTACTCGTGTAGCTCCATTCGAAATGAGAATACAACCATTAAAAACTTATGAAATATTTAATTAAAAATGACAACAAAAATATGACCCTCCATAACTTTGTTGTTTGCATAGTCAACATATATTTATGAATAGCTTAAAATTACGCCAACTCATTAGCTTTCTTACGACGTAACATATGCTGTACTCTACTGAAAAGTATGGAACAGAAAAGCAAAAATATTACGAAAAATTCGCTAAAAAGTTGAATATTTTTTGTTGAATAAAAAATTAATTCATTGATATAATTTTAAATATCGTTTATACTTAAGAAAAATAGTGGTTTTTAGTGGTCAGTATTTGTGGTCTTTAAGATGAGTTGCTCACTAAAATATTTTTTATTATATCATACATTCTTTTGCTTGTTTCTCTCCCCCTTTCTTATGTTTTACGTCCTATGCTGATTCAGTGGTATATGTCATATTATGTCTGATATGTACTTTATTTTTATTAAGATTTTAAATATGAAGGCAGGACATGTGGTAACAGTTAGATGGTTGTCCCTCTCATTATGCTAAAGACATAAGGAACTGGCTTCATAGTAATTTCCTTCGACTTTGGATAGGCCGAAGTGGACCTATTATCTGACAACCACGCGCACCTGACTTAACCCCAAGGATTTTTACTTGTGGGGCACAGTCAAATTTGAAATGCAGAAGTGCGCCGACGTAACATATGCTGTACTTTACTGAAAAGTATAGAACAGAAAAGTAAAAATATTGCGAATGGGAGAGAGGAACAAGCGAAAGAATGTATAATATAATAAAAAATATTATAGCTCATCTTAATGACCACTAAAAACCACTATTTCTTGTAAATAAGATTTATAGCCTCATTTTCTTACTAGTCTATATCTTAAAAAAAATTGCTCACAACAGTTGCAATCAGCACAATTAATTATTTTGTTAAGTAAAAACGATATTTAAAATTATATCAATGAATTAATTTTTTATTCTTAAAAAAATATTCAACTTTTTAGCGAATTATTCGCAATATTTTTGCTTTTCTGTTCCATACTTTTCAGTAGAGTACAGCATATGTTACGTCGTTAGAAAGCTAATGAGTTGGCGTAGTTTTTAAGCTATTCAGAAATATATGTTGACTATGCAAACAACAAAGTTATGGAGGGTCATATTTATGACAAAATATTTTATTAGTTTTTAATGGTTGTAATCTCACTTCAAATGGAGCTACACTAGTAAATGTTTAGGGTTTTTAAAGGGAATTTAATGCACTTTTCAAAGGTGTAGACCGCATCTTTATAGCTATATTAGTTTTTGAGTTACAGAGCATTTAATTGCAAAATTCACAAATATATCCAAACTATATATATATCGATATATCTCGAAAATGAAGGTCGATAGGACATGTGATAATATAACATTTTTGGTAGCAAATTTGATATAGAATCACACCCTGCTCTGTGTCCCTGTTGAGCTGGAACACCCTGTATATTTCAATATCACTATATTTCATTATTAATCAACTAGTAGAAGAAATGTTACTCCCTGAATCTAATCCAGAAGCGAACTGTTCTTTGAAATGATTTTTTCATCGAACTTTCAGCAATCTATGGAAAAAGAACTAACCACTACTCTACCTCTAACTCTAAATCTTTTTTAAATTGCACTCTTGCCAAGTATCCACTTTACTGTCGTTGCAAGCAATTATATATTGTCTTCCTAAGCATTAATGAAAAACTTTCTATGAATTAATGATTAGGGTTGTATTTTATTTTGATCAAAAGAAAATCAGTGAATGGAAAAAATTACGAAACATCCAATCCAAATTAATGTTTAACTTAACAGATGTTTTACCGTTATAATTAATTTTTACTTTATATTCACTTTTTAAAAAAAGCATTCTGAAAATAAATATATATAGTAAATAAACTAATAAGAAAAAAATATAAAATTATATTTTATTTGACTAAGCTTTCTATTTAACTTAAAGTTGTCCTTCTGTATAGGATTCCAGAGTAAACATTTGGTTTTATGAATATCAATCAGTTTTTTTATAGATTTTCCTGCACTTATTTACTTTAGCACCCCCCTTGGTTCTAAACAATTGTCTGCCCTACAAAAGTCTTAAAGGTTTGTGTGTTTGTCTCCCCAAGACATTGAGACTCCTGGGGCAGTTTTATTACGCTAATTTAAGATTGAGTCTTATCATGAGTAAGACTAAATCTTATACAGAAAACTATTGGACTATGAGTTCTACAGTTTTCTCAGTGTATATTAATAGTTATATAGTTAATTAGGCGAAGGGATATTATCACATTTATATACATAAGTTTGATATTCCTTTGTCCCTAGGTACATTGGACTAAATATCCCTTTGTCTTAATAGTAATTTAGACTAAGGAATATATACTACTCTGTATATGTTCCTTTTTCTAAATAACTATTAAGACAAAGGGTTGTAGGGGGGTGCTTAAGTAAAAAAGTACTCATTTTCCTCTGACCACTCCATATTTAAATAAAAAACAATGAAACAAAATTCAATAGATACAAAAGAAATTAGACAGTGGAGCCTGGAGGTTTTAGAACGAAGAAAAAATAACTAACCACAAACAAACCCTTCGTAATGTGAACCAACAACTCTATTGTGTTCGCCTAAAAACCAGCAGGAGTCGAATTACCATAAATTGTTCCCGAATCCTGTCCCAATCATGAGAACTAGGGGCTTTCAAATGTTTTTTGCTAGTAAATTTATTCGGTCCTTAATAAAAAGTAATTTTATGATAAGAGAAAGTATTATTGTTAACATTTTAGAGCAGACAAACAAATTTTTTAAAAAAAGCAGATGAAGATTTTTTAAAAAAACTTTTTTTCTGAGAGTTGAACATTAACCCTATTATTTTTGTGTTAGTGAAAAACACTATCTAGCAGGTACCACTTGACTCATTAAACACAAATATTAAATGAGGAAATATGCAGTGAAATATGACATTGTCACTCATTTCATTACACAAACATGAAAATAGATTAACAAGACCATGAAAATTTGATTAACAACATTATATGGTGTAAAACAAAGTAAAGCTGGCGACACAACACCAACAGAATCAGACAATCAAACTAACTGAACAAACACATTGATATAGACATAAAACAAAATGGAGTATGACTTCAACACAAACACAGATAAATAATAGCTTGTATCCGGGGTTGCTGTGCTTTATGTGCACCTCTATCATTGGTCAACTGAAGATCACTTTCTCTTCCTCACTTTGCTCTCAGAGAGGATGGCACATGGGTGGTTTGTGTGCAGTTCTTATCATGTGATCCATTGTTTCTCGTGTGATGAGTGAAAAGTTTCATTTGTCACATTCTTCACTCAATTTTTACCCTTGTAATTTAATAATTAATATCACGAATGAATTTCCATTAACAAACGTAACTGATTTGCTTTTAGTTGAAACCAAATTTTAAAATAGCAAAAACAACTATGTAATAAGGTGGAAATAAAAAACACAATTTTTAATAAAGCATGCTATTCTGTCTGACTCTGTGCCTTCTAATGGTTAAAAGGTAACACTTGATAGTTAAAATAGGGTAAATGGTTGAATAATGGAATTCTCAATGGCAGATAGAATTGTCAATATATATTATAATGTGTGTTTGTAATTTTCTATTTATTTATTTTCATCCTCTATCAAGTATGAATGATTAAGTATTCCTTTACTAATAAATGCATATGTTTCAGAAAATTTTGGAAGAGGAGAATCAATATGAAAGGGAAAAGAATAAGAAATTAGAGAATTACTTAGAAGAGGTTTTATCTGCCAATCGCTGCATGATGACAGAAAGAGAAGCTTTAATTGCTCAAAATATAACAGACGTGAAGAAACTTCAAGAGGATACACTCTGCTGGAAAGAGAGGTACAGGTCATGGTACTTATTTCAATTGTTAACCCCCATCCTTAAAACTGGTTGAAAACGACTCCAAATAAGTGGATAAGGACATAGCCAAAGTGCTTAGAAGGGTTAGAGGAAGCACAGTGAATAAAAATTATCAAATGTTTATAACCTTTCATATAAATCAAATCAGAGGTTCACACTTGCATTTAGATGGTTTAATTCGTTGTTCAATAAGATTGAACGACACACTTTCAAGCTAATTGAACACCTCTGTACTGTTTAGATCAAGGGTCAGCTACCTATTTGCCAGCAAGGGTGCTATACCAGATCAGGAAATCGCCGAGGGGGCATACACCAGCAAAATATTAAAAAGGGTTGACACTTTCTAAAAACTTAATACTATTTTTCGATGCCAATGAATTAAAGAGAGCAATATACACCGAGGGCACTGGGTTGCTGACTCCTGGTTTAGATAAAGTAATAAAATTGAATCTGTCAGTGTTATAAGCATAACTAAAAACATAAATGAGGAGCTTAGTATCAAAGACGGACAAGAACACTTTTCAAAATTTTACAGGAGAGCCGAAAAACTGTAGCTCAAATTCTACAGGTGCTAGAGCTATGATTTTTTTTTTCTGTACATTCTTAATAGACTCAAAACTAGTTAGTAGTTCTGATGGCTGTACACCGCAGTTATTAGACCTAGGATTCATTACGGATCCCTAGTGTGGTGGCCTAGGACTGAGGTTGCCAGCTCGGCTAAGGGGCTTAGCAAGGTCCAGAGGTTAGCCTGCCGTAGTATAACAGGGGCCATGAGGACTACACCTACGGCAGCCTTGGAAGCCTTAGTAGGAGTCCCCCCTCTCCAGCTATGGATCAGAGGAGAAGCCATCGCCTCGTATGTCAGACTAAGGGACAATGGACAATGGCTAGGTGAAAGGTCCGTTATAGGACACTTGGATATAGGAAGGTTCGCTGAACTTAAGGTCCCACTTACGGGGATCAGAACTAAAGGAGTGGACCAGCAGCTTAAGCTGAAAAGGAGATATGAGGTAGAAATCCCACCTAGAGCCGATTGGGAATCAGGAGAAATTAAATTTGATACAGAGACTCTGGTGGCATACACGGACGGCTCAAAGAGTGAGAATGGTATGTCAGGTGCGGGACTTTACTTAGAAAGGTCCGGCACCCGAGAGAGTTTCCCACTAGGAATATTTACCACAGTCTTCCAGGCTGAAGTCTACGCCATCCTAGAGGTGGCAAGAAGGCAAGAGGTGGTAGAGGCGAGAACTAAAAAAGTAGTAGTATGCTCGGATAGTCAAGCAGCACTTAAGGCACTCTGCGCTCCCAGTGCAGACTCAGCACTGGTCAAAGAATGCCAAGAGGCCTTAGAGACGCTTGCAGAGTTAAAGAAGGTCACTCTGCTTTGGGTTCCTGGACACACAGGGGTTCCGGGAAATGAAAAAGCAGATGAAATAGCAAAAAGGGGTGCCTCCATGCCATTCTGCGGACCGGAGCCCGCTATTGACTGGTCCCGAGGGCAAACTAAATCGGCCATCAAAAAGTGGATCTGGGAGGAAGCAGGGAAGGCGTGGACAAGAACTGAAGGATGCAGGCAGACCAAGATGATGCTGCCTAAGCTAGATAAAGGGAAAACCAGATGGCTCATGGGACTGAGTAGACCCAACCTAAGAAAAATGGTGGGGGTCTTAACAGGTCATTGTCAACTAAATAGACATCTGGCACTATTAAAGATTGAAGAGGATCCCACATGTCCAGTGTGTGGCGAAGAAGAGGAAACAGCCTACCACCTGGTGGGAGCTTGTGAAGGACATGGGAGACTACGCTTTCAGACCTTAGGATCAGGGATAATCAGAGAGGAGGAACTTGTCACACTTAAGTGGCAGGATATCCTCTCCTTTATCACCCAAACTAGGAGACTTGAGGGTAAGACTGAGGTGGTTCGATGGGCGTGAAAAACCAGGGGTTGGCAAAAAGGACCCGAGTGCGGTCTAGTTGCCAGGCTTGGCCTCCCCGCCCCCTTACTACTACTTACTACTAGTAGTTCTGAAAACATGAATTTCTCTGATATTTTAGCTGCTAAATGGAGTTTAAAAGTGGAGTTGTCCGCTTTTGAAACAAAAACAAGGTTTTGTCCCTTTTTGAAGCAAAATTACGTTGAAAATAATGGTTAAAATAATAATATTGGAGAAATCATTTTTTTTTTTCACGTTAGTACGTAGTAGGTAGTGCCCCCAAATTTAGAGCTAAAATTAATTTCTCGATTTCCCCTCGGGGTATCATTTTTCAAAACATGGATGCCAAGTATGGTAGAAGTAGGTATTCAGATGTTTAAGGCCGCAGTGCATCATGGGAACGAGTAAGTAAAATGCAGCCTCCTGATTGGCTGTTTAGGTTATGTGTACTTTTGAAGCAAAACGCGTGTTGACTTGTCCGTATTTGAAACAAAACTACAAATATTTTTGCTTTTTTACCCCTTTTCTGGTCGTTTTTGATGCAAATGGATAGCAGAATCTGATGCAGTGGCCAAACATCTACAAGAAACAATCAATAACTGAAATTCGGAAAAAATTTTGAATGTCCGTCTTTGATACTGGGCTCCTCAAATATAACCTATGCTGCAGAAACCTTCCATTCTATCAAAAAGAAAAACAAAATTAACAAACTGTTTACACAGTACAATTTGATGTTTCCATAGAGCCATTCAATCAGATTGAATAAATAGTTGAACTACAGTGTGCTCGTTATGAGTTGTCACTTTTGACAGCCCGGAAAAATCCAAAAAATCGGGGTGGGGAGCCAATGAGAGGTAAGGATTTTGAATTCTAGAACTTTAGGCCAACTAGGCATACAAAAATGTCACTGGCCCCACCCCTGCTTCAGGCCTAGTGGCTTTATTTTTTTTCTCATTTAGGTTGGCCAATCTGAGTTCAAAAGTTACAAATCATAACATGCATACTGTAGTTTAACTTCTTTTCCATCGGCAATACAACAACAATTTCATTGAATTGGTGTTTACATGTTTCAATTTCATTTACTACGTTCACACATCGTTTTGAAAGTGATCAAATTCGTGTTGGTGTGGTGTTCTATTCGTTTTCAAAACGATTCGCGTTCACACAACAAAAAATACAGGTGATCGAAATATTTGTTTTCGATATCTCATAACGGTGACGTCACGAGTAAAACCTTCTTTCTTGTTACCTAATATGTCCACCAATTTTTACATTTTATTTGCAAGTTATTAAAAGTTTTTACAGGTTCTTTATAGTATTAACTTTTTTTAAAAAAAACGTTTTTGCAGTTTTAAAAAAAAAAAAAAAAACAGAAGCTCACGAACACAAAGAACTTTAAAAGTGGAAAAGAGTAAAAATAACCTGATATCTCTATCCCCTCCACGACCTGTCCATACGAGCGTTTTGAATTCGATCCCCCGTTTCGATCACGTATTTTTGGTGGAGCGGATTTAAACCGACATGATCCGTCGATCTCCGTTCATCAGCGTTTTGAACTAGCAGATCGTTTTCAAAATGATGTGTGAACATAGTAATTGATTCAATCATATTGAACAATGAAATTGAACTGTCTAAATGCAACTTAAGACAGTGTTGAAATTTCCTCTACTTCTTGGGAAAACAATAAATCATGGATATAAAAAGTGGCTCAAACTTTGGAGACAGCAGGTAGTGCTAGGAGCTGGCATTGAGAAAAAAGTGAACTAATTTTATTATTATTAATATTATAATTTGAGTTCCTAATTGCTTCAAAATAGTAACTATAATCCTTTGAGTTGACCAACAGGAATGCTCAAAGTGGAAGCACCACTTGCTCTCCAAAGTTTGAGGCACTCATTAAAGCCTATCCCTTCTATGCACTTTGGACTTAGCAATGCTTGGAAGTGAAATATTGTTCTAATAAATACCGCTAGTCGCTATAGTTAGAACTAATATTAATTTCTAGTTTGCTAAATATAAATCCCTTTATTTGGGTCTTTTTCTACAACTTTTTTTTAGAAAAAAAAGAAATTTATTAATAAATGAAAATTTTTATAATAAAAAAAAATTGATAATAGTGTGTCTAATTATTCAAATATCTAATAAAATCTTGCTACCTTGCACTATTATTCCATAATTTAAGATTGTGCAAAGGACAAAGATACTAAAACTTGGTGAAATTTACAAATTAAAAAGGGCAGAAACCTTCCGTAAAAAAAGTGCGTATTATACGAGAGATTTTACGTTAATTTTATCTTATATATTTTACAGTAGAACCTCAATTATTCATGCGCCGATTTACTCTCTTTCTTGCTTAAACATCAGGTCACAACTGATGAGCACACCCATCTTTCTTTGACTCCATCCACTACCCTAAACCCACTCAGCGTGTGAATATGAAGGCACTACCTGTTGATTATTGTGCTCAAACTCTTGGTTTGACAAAGTATTTGTTTCTTTAGTCAAAAATAGAAGTAATGTGTTACTTTTTGCCACAAATTTTACCCTTTCTAACTTTACTCTCTTTATATTAACAGTAAAGGCTCTTGTCCCACAACTGATGGATAACGGAGATTCTGCTGTACTATTAAAGAATGGATAGCGCCTTAAACATAATAACTTGTAAATGATTATTATTTAATTTTATTGTTTTCTAGTTTCCATTTAAGTTCATATAACAACTGTAAGTATACAAAATACTACAGTTTTCGTATGCTAAATAAAATTTTGAACGCCTTTGGGAGTATAGTACAGTTTTTTTTTAATTTACTACTAATTATCTGCATTTAAGGTATGAGGAATGTGCTGCCAAGTTGGAACTTATGGAAAGAAATCAAGATCCTAGGTTAATCGAAGCCCAGGACACGATTGAAACATTAAAACGCACTATATCAATTCTCCAGCAAGAGAAATCAACTCCATCTTTAACCAGACATCCAGTGAGTCTGTTTTAATGCTACTAAGGTTTTTGAGGGAATGATTGCTGATTCTCGTTCATGGAGGAATTTTGTTTTTAAAAAAATACCATCTTATTTATTAAGAGAATTAGATGATCTAAGAGTCAGCAATCTAATAAATATAAAAAGTCCTCTCCTCAAATTTTTGGAACTTGCACTATCAATCAGTTTATTGTAAAAAAAAAAAAAAAAAAAAAAAAAAAAATTGCTGAAAATGATTGCATTCAAGCTCAAGCTATTGTGGTTTTTGGACCACTTTAATGATTTCTTTTTACAATTTAATTATATTAACTAATTTATTTTATTACTGGTCTTATATTACTTTGCTTTGTAAGTTTCATCGCACATTTCCGTTTCCCCAATTTTGAACCACTTACCTTCATTCAATCTTCCCCTAATTTTGCACATAGATACAACTAAGGTGAACAATACAGAAACAAAAAAAAAAAAAAAAAAAAAAAAAAAAAAAAAAAAAAAAAATGAAAATAAGACCAGTTTTAAAAAATGGCATTTTTATATTAATTATTTTAACTAAGTCCATTTTATCTAATAATAATTTGTCATCAGTGCCAAAGCTGTAGGTATTTGAAGGAGATTAATCCAATTAAAGTGAATTGCCTGGATACAGACTCTGATTGTCAAAGTCTGTATACCTTCTCATTTAAATTAAACTGAACAATTATGTATTCTTAATGCGTATATTTTTTTGGCACTAATGATAATCAATTGTAGACCACATATTGTAGGTTGATCTTGTCCATATTGAGTCTTGTTACCTTGATGACCACCTGGTGCTTTAGGTTGACCATCTTGTGCCTTGGTATCTTTTTGACCACCTATTGTAGGTTGACTATCTTCTTCCCATTCATAAGAAAATATTTTAATTGATGTTTTCTTTTAATTGTGTCTTCAGTAGTATTAAAAGAAACAAGTTTTTTTTGCAATATTTTGTCCCCGATTTGGGACATTTTCAAGCAATATACTTAATTCTGTTGATTCTTTAATTAAATAAAAATAGTCTGTACATCTTTAAAGAAATTGTAATTTTAAAACACTTCTTAATGTAATCAAATTGGAAAATCCATAATATAAATTAGAAAATATATGTATACATAAAATAAACAACCGAATTCATGAGTCAAGGACAAAGATTGAACTATGACTCCATACTTTCTTCATTCCAGAGTCATACTCTAGAAGGGGACAGCAACGAAATATGGATTATTTCCATTTAAAATTTACAATATGCCTCATACAAATTATACTCACCTCTATTACTTTTTAAAAAAAAATTGGGTTTGAAGTAGTTAGAAATCATTGCCTATTAAAATTTTGCCAGATAAATTGGCTAAGGACTTTGAAGACTAGTTAACTCACTCGTTCACTATGTGCTGTTTTCCTGATAATTGTGTCTTTATTGCACAATAAGATTTCCAAAATTTTGCCTCCCATAACTTTATGGGAGGCATATTTATCATATTGTTTAAGTATTTAAAAAACTCAGAATGCAGTCATGTCAATGAATGTTTAAATCACATAATCCACTCTTTTTTTTTTTATTTGTCTTGTAAAAATACTGAATGTTATGCCAACCAGCATACAGTAGTAGAAATGCTAACCCATGTTTTGCTTACATCGATTACTTTTTGAAAATTATGTGTCAAGTGGTCAGATATTAGTAGGACATTTCGTGTTTTACTGCTGAGGACTTAAAAGGACAGCAGGCACATTTGTTTATCATTGTGCTGGATTCAAACACTAAACTGTTCTTTGGTGGTTTTCTTCTTTATGGCATAAGAAGATTGTGCCATAAAGCAATAACTTTATGGCTTTGGAACACGGTTATTTTAATAAATGTTGAAATGATGGCGAAATGCTGAGTAAAGATCACAGTAATTTTCCTTTAAATGCTCTGCTGCTATGATGTTATATCAACCTCTGTACCAAGGTGACTAAAATACTTTGAGCTGACAAATTGGTATGCACAAAGAAGTAACTAAATTGCTAAGAGCAGTCAATTAGGTATGCTCAAAGTTGTAACTAAAATGTTTTTCGCTGATGAACAGGTATGCTCTAAATGAGTTGCCTCTCTGTCAGTTGCCTCTCTCTCATCAGTTAAATCTGCAAAATGTCTTTCTTTTGTTTGTTTTTATTGATTATACTAGTGTCATAAATATTAATTTGATATTCAAAAGTTGCAGGATGCTTGTACTTACACAGGTCATGAAGGGTCTTCAAGTAATGAAGAAGATAAGCCAAAACCCTCTATGCCTTCATCTGACTCTGAATTACAGGTATTCCTTTTTAAATTTAAAAAATCGGTGTAACAAACTCAAACTAAACTTTCTTATATATCGAATTTGAATCCAATAATATCTAATTTAAATAATTTATTTTTAAACATACAAAGTTTAAGTGATCTAAATCTGATCTATTTATTATATTTTTTTTGGAAATTACAATGTATTGATAAAAATTACTTTTAGTTTATTGTCTTGTGGTTATTTGTCTACCTTAGGGTTGAACTACTTAAAAAGTTTACTGATAATTCTAGCAAAACTGCTATGCTTAATTTAATTTCATACTAACTTTAAAAATTTTCTTGTTACAGATTGCTGACTTGGAAAAACGTCTAAAGGCAGAAGCAAGTAAAAGAGCTACTTTAGAAACTCAAGTTGCTAAATTATTGACTGAACTGCAGGTATGATCATATTTTCTTATACAGTAATCTGGCAAATATCAGACCAGAGCACTGTTGGATTAGAAGAGGTTCATTTAAAAATTGTATAAGCAAAACCTATGTTTATTGCACAAAACATTAAATTTTTTGACACTTTATTAATAACACTGAAACAAAAACACGTGGTGTTGTCTGTACAATGACACTTACAGATCGCTAGACTGATGAACCTGAGCTTAGTGTTAATGCCTTAACACTCGATATAAATAGGTAACTACTCAGTGAAGTGACATGTATCCTCTGGAGGCCGATTCTGTAACTTTGAAACCTCCCTTTCCATGTTGTTATATATCAAATACGCCAGGGAAGTGTGACGTCACTTACGTAAAAAAGTGTGTGTTGTTAGGTTAGCTGGCTCATAACATTGGGTATAGGTGGGGTTTATCAGTGCTATTTTATTTTATTGTTATTTTTTAATCAATTATTTGTTTTATCATCTATAATGTATACATTTATTGGCTTATTAATGATGTTACTGATACATGATAAGGTTAAAAACAGTTAAAAAAGCTTTTAATAGAGTAAAAAGAGCACATCTGTGAGTAAGTTATTTTACATCTTCTTTGAGTTATTTGTGAGAATTATTTGTTTTATCATCTTATAATGTATAGATTTGTTGGCTTATTAATGATGTTACTAATATATGATAAGTTAAAAAAGCTTTTAATAGAATGAAAAGAGGAAAAAACTATAAAATGCTTACAGAACTCTAGTAAACAATGGTTTGTTATGTTATGAGCCAGAAAAGATAACCTGACGAAAAATCGTGGAGGGCGCATGACGTCACAGCAACCTTTGTCACTTTTACTTAACCTCTCTGACGCGACGTATTGTTGTTAAGAATATGCACGCGCAACCTGCCAATGTGAATCTATAACTTTGTCTTATGTTATATAAGGAGAAATTGATATATAAGGTTGGATATATATCCACTCAAAATTGTTGTTGATATAATTCGTCAGGTTATGTTGTTATGTATCAAATGCTAAAAACCAAAACAAAGTGATGTCTTTATTGATGTTTTCATTCACTTTTCTTGTTTTCTAACTGAAATAACTATAAAATGGCCAATAAAAAGGACACTGTCAATCCGTAGTTCAGTATACGGCCACATACAGCGCTGGCATCACTTTGCAGATTCACTACATTATATAACAACACTTTGATACATACCGATGTTTGATATATAATGTCACAGTGGATATATATAAAAAAAAGTTACAGAATCGGCCTCCTGTTCAGAATGTCAATTATATAGTTATACATAACCTAATTTAGCGACTCACTAACATGGTGTCATCCCCATTACATAAATAATTCGTATAAGCCCTTTGGCAGGCCTAAAGCTCTCTCTGATTTGTATTATTATAGTTAGTAGAACTAACTAATAATTTTATCTTGAGATAATTTTTAATTTGATTTTTCTGGTTGTGCTGCTAAAGGATCGGTATAAGCTGGAAGCTGAGTTGGGAAGAGTGCACGAAAGGCTTGAACGTGAATTTGTATCTAAGTCGGAGCTTGAACACCTCAGGTTTAAGAATGACGAGGCTTTGACCAGAGTGAAAAAAGAAGCAGTCAGGGAATCTGAAGTAAATGTTTCAGCCAAGATAGCTGAGATCAACAAGGCACTTCAAACACAGGTAATATTCTTAACGCAAGTCAAAAGTAATTACTAATTGTAAAAAGCGTGTAATTACTTCTGATATTTTATTTTATATCATAGAATATTTTATTTCTAGTTGTTGGTAAATATTTAAGTTTTACTTTTCTGTCAGATAAATGAGCAAGCACGCCTGGACAGAGAGAGAACAAAGAGTGAAGCCACTCTTAAGAAAGAAGTAGAGAAAACACGTCAGAGTCTCCTCGTAGAATTAGGAAAGCTTCAGTCTGAGTTAAAAGGTATAAATATATTTACTTTAGTTATTTGTTTACAAGAATTCTAAATCTATCCATTTTTGTTATGAGCTAATGTAAAATGTTTGGCTCAATAGATTTTTGAAAGTTTTGTCAGAATAAATGCGTGTTCCTTTTCTAAACATGGAAACAACTAGAAAAAAAAATGTTTTTCAACTATTTTCAAAGGTAATTTTGTGTAGTGCAACAAAAAAACCACTTTTACTAGTTCAATTGATCAGTACATTGTCAAACCTGTGTAAAGGGTTCAGTAAGGAATGTACATGGAATAAACTAAATGTCGCTGCTTGTCTCGGCTCGATTCTTATGTTGTTCAATATCCTGGGCTTCTAATGCCGGATCCTTTAGAGCAGCCTTAACTAACTTAGCCTTTTCTATTTCAAACTTTAGCTGGGATCTTTTCTTTTCTAATTCTTGTTCTTGTGACCTTAGTTCTTGTTCCCGTTCTACTGCCTCTAATTGAGCAGCTAACTTTTGCGAGATGTTACTTCGATTTTGGCTAGAAAGCCCAGTGATTGCAGACCTGGCTGACATCTCAGTTCTCGATCTATCAGATCTGTCTCCTCTAGATTTGACTGACTTCTCTGTCCTTGAACTAACGAACGGATCTGGTAGCTCTCTTCGACTTGGTTGTTCAAGACAGACAGACTTCTGTTTAAACCATTCTTTCAGCTTTTCCAAGAAGTCAAAGAGGCCAGCTATTATTTTTTCTTTGGTGTCCGGGTGATGAGTTATAAGTTGATTAATTTTGCAACTTAGGTCTTCCTTTAAAATTTGGACCTCACTTAAGGCGGCGCTTTGAATTCCTAAGGCAGCTTCACAAGTTCCGAGCTGTTCCACCTCAGCCTTCTTTTCGTCTAGTCCGGAAATTGTAAAAAAGATAAAGCCTGAAGACCGAGCATCAGGTTTAAAGGACTTTGACGATAACGGTGCATTGCCTATGGAAAGAGCGCTAGGTGTTGCATGGTGCGTTAAGAGAGACGAGTTTCAATTCAAAGTTGTTGTAGAAGCTCGCCCGTTTACGCGTCGAGGTATTCTATCCACTATATGTTCGGCATACGACCCGTTAGGTTTTTTAGCCCCATTCCTCATAGTGGGTAGAGGCTAAATTCAATAAACTCTTCAGTTACAGCTTAGTAAAGTTATTCTAGTAGATATATAGTTTTGCGCTATAGCAGCGACACTAAAGCTTAAAAATTACTAGGAACTTAACAAATATGACATTGTTGTGTGGTTAACATTTAACTATTTATCTATTTTACTACGTTTTTATTAGCTTGCTTTCTTGTTTGTTTGTTTGTTTGTCCATTACAAATCTTGCAATCAATTTTTAACTAACTTCCCGAGTAGCTAGAAATTTGAAACTTTTAGAATAGCTCCGAACACGATGACAATGCATTATTTTAATTCTTTTACCCATCTTTCAGCAGAATTTAATTTGTTTTCAGCAAATTTTGCTGTTTGGAAAGTTAGTTCGGAAAAAATCCGCAAGTTATTTTATTTGTTTTGACATATCCCATATTTACGATCGTCTTTTTGACATGTTTCAAATTTATCTGATCCCGAGCTATCTGATCCCCCTCTCTTCTTTATACATTTTTTTTACTTTCCTAAATAATATACAAGATATTACAATGAAATTATGGCTGCATGGCCAACTGCTGTTTCTGAAATTATTATCTTAGTTTGTATTAACGATATTTCTGTAAAAGAATTGAAGTTGAGCATATTAGTGTTACTTTATTTAAATATATAGTATACTAGGCATCACGTGGCTCTACCATTGAAGCGAGTGTAATGCAATAAATATTAGATATTAAGAAAATAGTTAATCATGATGAGTTCATAGTTGAAGAGGATGATTGTTTCAGAGAACCGTGTAGTGGGGGAGAAGAGGCCTTTCTACATATTAATATTCCTTTAACTTACATGTTCCAGCCATCTTCATTTCAACTATTATAAAATGAATCACTTAACAACGCAAAAACTTCTACTTGGATCAAGTTGAAATTTTACGTGCCTTGTTTAAATTGTACTTTAGATGATGCATATGAAGTTTTAATAAAATTGTTACCTTGGAATGTAAGATATTGGTAAAAACGTTGTTTTCTCTATTTTAAATGTTTAGGTCCAAGTTTTAACGATCTTTATCACTTCAGAGTGATGTCGCTGTTGGTTTTACTAAAAACAAAAAAAAGTGGCTGTATCGAATAGGTGGTGATAGAATTTTGAAGTCAAGTTTATGCAAGTGTTGTTTGCGAACTTTTAGTCGGTATATAGTTTATATTTTATATTTAGTCGGTATAACGAACTTAGCCTGGTTATAGTTTAAATGAACATGTGTACCAAATTTTAACTAAATCAGTCAACTTTTACTCAAGTTATCATTGGACACGTAAACGTTCCTGACAGTCAGACAGACAGACAGACAAACAGGATACATATTTTGTAGAATGTAAGAAGCTCGCTTCAATTATTCTTTTGAAACCAATTTCTTCCTCTTATTGAATTTTCTTTTTGTTGTGTTGTAACCTACCTTAAACTTATATTTTGATGTGTTTGATAATTCCAGCTAAAGAATTTGAAGAGAATATCATAAGACAGAAATGTGAGAAGCTAACTAGAGAAATAGAAAGAATTCAAGATATGAAACATCGCAGCTTGATTGAGAAATCCCTCAGTATTAATCTGGCAGATCTCTCTCCAAGGTAATAAGCATAACTTAAAATTATACCTTCTAAATGTATGATTTGAAGAGGAAATACAGACAATTGGCCTTAGGCCTAAAGTAATCATCTTGTTGTTATCTACTTTTAATTAGTTTAAGTACTAAATTTGTTATCAGTAAACTAAGTTATATTAAGTCTTGTTGGTTTGAGTTTGGTGGTCTCACCTGAGGTGTAGTGGTTCTTTACCATGTTTCAATCTAAAAGTGTTTGATTTTGGAAGAAAAAATTTATAATTCAAACTCATATGTGCTCAACAACGGCATTTCACATAGACCCTATGTGCTGTCAAACCATCTTTCTTAAGGCAAACGGATGTTGTTCAACAGGGGGTAAACCTGATTATAGCTGCAGAACCTGAAACGCCATTAGTTAAGCCTTGTTTACATGGAGGTAGGTCTCTCGTAACAGAACCATCATGTTAGTCAACGTGATAGAACTTTTGCGGAGGTGTAAAATCTGCACAGCAAGAGTTAAACAAATGTTAAAACTTGTTACCTTTTAGTCGTAATGATATCCATATCTAACTTGTCTGACTCGGATACAGAAACGAAGCATTAAATGTATAATAGTATAGATATACAGTAAACAGAATATTTAGACTGTAGTAAACAACAAAAATGATACCAAATATGAAGTAAGCTATCACATTTGTTACCTCCTTGATCTGTTATCAAGGGATACAAAAGTATAAACAAACAATAAGCTAATCAGCATTCAGAATCTTGCGTGATTGAATCTGGCATTAGGTGCCTCGTGAGTACTCTAAATGCCTTGATAGAACATTCAAATATCTCATCAGACGAGATAGAGAATCTATCACATAACCTACATGGTGATACGGAGTTAATAATAACTTCCAGGTAATTATACCTTACCTTTTAGCCTTAAACATTTTTGATACTTCATCAGGAATTAGATTTTTCCTGTGAAAAGGATATATGGTTAGTTTTTTATTTAAATGGACTCCATTTTAAAATTGATCGATCAAAAATTGTCAGAACTGTTTTTGAGAAATAATTGTAATTCATGTTCTGTTAAGAGTTTTAAAGAGCGCCCTCCAAATTTAGAGTTAAAAGTCATTTATTGATTTTGCCCCGGGGTATGATTTTTCTAAGCATTTATGTTTGAATTTTATTGAAATCAGCCGAGTAGTTTGGGCTCTGCCCAGACAATAAATCACTACAAATTTTATAAAACCACTTTTTTGGACTTTATCATTCATTTTCATACCATCATAATACTTCTCTCTATACATACTATGTATATGATAAAGTAAATAGAGAGTTCTTAGATAACCTTATCAATCAGGTTTCTGTTATTATTATTATTATTATTAAAAGGGGTTTCATTAACATTAATAAATCTTATTTTTCAGTCGAATATCATCTGAAGCAGATAATTCTTATATACAGTCTGCATATGAGAATCGTGGAAAGACTTTACCTCTTAAGAACAGGTAAGGTTTACTTTTACTATGTAATATTTACGTTTATTTATTTATATTTGTAAATAAAATATAAATATTGAAATATAATTGAGTTGATACGTCTTCGAGCATAATCTAGTCTTAAGTAGCCCAGAAAAAGGGCAATCCAACAAAGGGCAGTTACAATTATCCTAATTGATTACAACCAACTATTTTTCTTTTTCGTCCCACTCAACCCTTCATTAGGTTATTACATTATGGCTACGAGTCCCTTTATTCATCTACTCTAGTGTAAAACATGTCTCAGATCTCTGGGATTTTAACCAGATATTGTGAGGATAAAAACACTTAGCTATTACTTATTCCCTAACTTGCAGAACTGATTTCACCTTTAAGTTTTTAGAAGTCATAAGCTACAATTATACAATCAGTTTCATTGAATAACTTTATGATCTAGTAAGGCTAATAATTTCTCAAATATTAATGCCAGAAGAGGTAAATAGCTTTGGAAAATTTGCAGGAGTTTCTTAAACATTGAATGAGAATTTTTATAATGTGTTCACCAATTACATGGACTATTACAATTCAAACCCAACGTATAAATGCTTTGTGATATTTTCCATTACAGGATTACTTAGTTGTAACTAAAGTGTAACATTATTTTAATGACATTCATGGATTGTAAATAATCCATAGATTCTTTAAGTAATTTCCTTGAGCTGAGGAGATGGAATGCCAACTAACACTTAACTTTGGTGTGTGATTGCTCCATCCTATTCATATGTGTGCTTAAGTGCTTGTTTGTGAATAATGCCAAAGCTAAATTTTAGGGGAATCAATAATAGTTATTTATGCACCTACGGTGACTGAGTTGATTCCTGAGGCAAAGCCAAAGGAATCAAGGCAACTAAATCCCGGGGTGAAGCCGAGGGATTAATGCCAATTAGCTAGATAATCATAACAAGGGAATAATAATGCATTATGCTCGAGGTACATACAAAATTTTATCTCTAGAAAAAGCATTTGTATTTCTTTATTAAACGAATTCAATATAGTCCCCAGGCCACCATAAGAAGTGAGTCGCTGATTGATAAAGTTTTCTTACCTTATGGAATCGCTTATTTATGCCGTGTCCACCGATGAATTGGGTATGTGGCAACTGGGCGCTGGGAAATTTTTTTTTTTTTTTTTTTGACATGCCAAACATGCCCTTCTGCGGGAACATTGAAAAGAGATAGATAAAGTTTTGAATTTCACAGGATCGTTTAATTAAATTATTTATAAAACAGTGGTACACGTGGTCGCCAATACGAGTGGGCCGTTCACTTTTCAACGTCTCCGCAGAGCGACATGTTTGGGGCAGTGGACACCCCAAACGGCCCACTCTTATTGGGCCACGTGTACCACTGTTTTTTAAATAATTTAATTAAACGATCCTGTGAAAACCAAAACTTTATCTATCTCTTTTCAATGTTCCCGCAGAAGGGCATGTTTGGCATGTCAAAAAAAAAAGAAATGGCCCAGCGCCCAGTTGCCAGTTCATACCCAATTCATCGGTGGACAATGCATAAATAAGCGATTCCATAAGGTAAGAAAACTTTATCAATCAGCGACTCACTTCTTATGGTGGCCAGGGGACTAATACAGAAGTAAAATAATATAAATTATTTAAATGATTTAAAACAATTAATAATGGTTTTTAAAGTGATATAACAAAAATATTAAAATATAAAATAAAAACAGTACTGCCGCAAAAGTAATAAAAAAAAGTTTAACGAAATCTAAACAAAAGTAAACAAAACATCGTAGAATGACTCTTAATACAGTTGGGAGTTTAAAAGCAGTGTTGCCAACCTGATTTCAACATATTCACTACATTTGCCATTCATTCTCTACTATTTACAAAATAATTAGATTGGTGAACATGGAATATAATCCCGTTTTTAAATTATATCCCCGTTTTCACATTGTTTCCCCGTTTTTAAGAACGGGCATGAAAAGACCAACATTAAACCTATAAACTAGCCCTGAAAAGATACTTTTCGTTATCGTCCCTACTGGATATGTAAAATAATTTCAATCAGCCAAGAATAAAGGAAATTACAAGTCCACAAGTAACCAATTCACAACGTTGATCTGTAACATTGAAAATATATCATACGTGTTTGTGAACTAATGCTGCATTTTAGGGAAAGCAATTTTATTCGCTACTCAAATAAAAAAAAGCTGCCATACACAATCTACCAAATAGGTTACAAAGAAATTTGCTTACCTGAAGTTGTACTGTATTTTTTTACGTTCAAATTCCAGTCAAGTATTGCATAAGGGAGGTTCTCTTATCTTGGGCAAATGCCTCCAGCATAATTCCAGGGAGATATATTTTCTTAATGTGATACTTAAGCGGAGCCGGTAATATTATTTTAGCAACTCCTCTGCATTCACCAGCTATAATGTCAGGTGTTATCTGTAATACTTGATTTTTGCTAAGTGTCCAAGGTAAGGGAACCATTCCTACACTATCCATTAGGGTGGGCCTTCACCATAGGGGTGAAAAAAAAGTATTGCAATTTTGTGCTCCCAACCCTTAACTTTGTGCGAATACATGAAAAAATGATTTTTGAAAAGTTTCAGGTCAATCGGAAAATTTTAAATGGTGCCGCTTTTTATTTGAAAATTGGTATATAAAAAAAGCAATAAAATAGCGATTTTATCTAGAAAATTTCAAAATATCACGTTTATAATGCAATGTTTAAAATGTGGCTTATGTTATAGCTTCATTGACTCCACTAGTTTAAAAAAAACTATGATAGGCATGCATTGTTAATACGTATTAATATGAAGCACATAACTTGTACCTTTTAATGTATAAAACATTAAATATTGTTCATATGATTAAAATAATTACGAAATTCATACAAAAAACAACTTTTTTTCCCCAATTTTCACTATTTTGCTATGTATGTATATCTCTAAATATTTTATCTCTTTACTTATTGACTTACTTTTGAGTTACATTAGTTAATAAAAGTAAATCATTTATGTAAATAATAAAAAAACGGATAATATTGCATTATAAACGTGATATTTTTAAATTTACTAGATAAAATCGCTATTTTATTGATTTTTTTATATACCTATTTTCAAATAAAAAGCGGCACCATTTAAAATTTTCCGATTGGCCTGAAACTTTTCAAAAATCATTTTTTCATGTATTCGCACAAAGTTAAGGGTTGGGAGCACAAAATTAATAAATTTTCATTATTAAGGCCCACCCTACTATCCATATTAAACAGTTATATTCATACATAGTAAAACCTGCTATTGTGGCCACCTGGTCAAATTTTCCACTTTTCTATGTTCCCTGAGGAAAAATTATTTCCTAATTTGAGTAAGGTGGCCACTTTTGGGTTGGTCTCTTTCTACAACTGAATAAATTATAAATTTTGTTTGAAACCTATTTTAATTGTTTTATTTAATTTAAATCAAATTATAATTATCATTAACTACGGGAGACATACAGAGAAAAATAGACCCCAGCACTCGAAATTAATGATAATTATAATTTGATTTAAATTAAAATTTAATCTTTCCGTAGTAAGAATACTACCTAAAACTTAAAAATTTGTATTTTATTTAATTACATTATGTTTTCTAGAAATATAAAGGAGGAGAAGAAGTAATGAGCGATGCCAATTATTGTATGTTTGGGCCCAATACTAAGTATCTCTGTATATGAATCACTGGAAGTGGTGCGTATAATCTAACGCACTATTTAATGGATCTCATGATATTGATCTCAGTATCTTTACATGTTAAAGAAAAAATACATATGGTTCCTGGTTATAAAAAAAACAATCTTGGATGTTAAGTGAACCATTAACTTTGTTTATGATTATATTGGCAATTCAGGTTAATTAAATTAGTGTTTGAGAAACAAAAAAAGAAAGAAAAAATTGTCACGAGTATTTTTGATAACGAAATTGGTACAGAAGTGAAGCCATTCTTCTATTTTAAATTAATTCTATGCAACTTTATACTCCTTGTCCATGATAAATCTTTATAATGATTTATTACAATTTTTCGAAATTATCTAATATTAACAATTCTTCGTGTATCTTTAAATCCGTAGTGCTTTTTAAGCAATAGTCAATGTTTAAACATATATAATAATAATAATAATAATAATGAGTAATTGAAAACGTTAAATATTATAAAAGTGAGAATTTTCCCCAGTTTTCCCTAAGTTCTTTCAGTGAATAAGTGTTGATTTTTTTTTTTTTATTCTTTCATTTATATTAAGATGAAGTTTGAATTAAGTCTTTAAAAATCATCCTTTTGTCCGATACCAAGAAATTTCTATTTTTTAGAATAAAATTAAATGGTGTTTTTGTTTGTTGAACAATAACGTGACTGAAACATAACTCAGGGAGTCTAGCCAGCATCAGTGTTCTAAAAAATTAACAAAATTTACCATTTATTTAATTGGTATATATTTCTTATGATATCATGTTCTTGAAAGATGTAAAATCTTCATGTTCTTAAAATTGTACAAAATCTATTAAACATTGTTTAGTACTTGTTTCTTACAATGTATACATTTATATTTTAAGTTCTTAGAAGTATATTAAATCTACCAAAAATATAGTTTGATGCATGATTACTTTATCCTTAGAGACACGGGCTGGCGCATTGAGTGCGCAACGGGTAAAAAAAGTTTCTGTAAATCACAGATTCACAATGTAAGAATAATAAACCCTCACTTCACCCTACCACTAGAGACCCCTAAAACAGATGAAACAGTCTGCTTTGATTATTGCTTCGTTCTGCATTGTTTTGCCGTGTTTATTTGTCTTGCCGCCCGTGCCACCACCACCGGTATAGAGAAATTATGCCTTCTGATCAATATTTTTCAGTTTTGCATGAGTTTTTCGGATTAGGATGATGGTTGTGAGGAGTTATCTTAGGACTTTGACAACTAATAATAACTAGGCATCTAGCTCTATCATTGAAGCAAGCGTATTGCAATGAAATACTGAATATTGAAATTTATTAATCACGATGAATGTCATAGTTGAAGATAAGTGGAAGAGGGTAGTGTGGGGGTACTCGGTACAAAGCTTTACATCCTAACCAAACCTATATACTATACGACTATAACAATCTTAACCACCCACGGTAGCTTTTAAACAATTATTATAAATGTATCTCTTCACTACGCAAAGACTTCTGCTTGTATCAAGTTGAAATTTTGCATGCCTGTTTCAATTGTGCATTAGATGGTGTATATGAAGTTTTATTAAAATTGTTACGTTAGAACGTAAGATATCGGTAAAAAGGTTGTTTTCTCTATTATTAACGTTTAGGTCCGCTTTAATAGTTTTAGCGATCTTTATTAATTCATAGCGGTGTCGCTGTTGGTTTTAGTAAAAAATGTTATTTGAAAAAAATGTTCGTCTCATCGAATAGATGATGATAGAATCTTTTCCCGTCCTTAAATTCCAATTTAATTTTTGTACCTCTCGTTTACGCGAGCGTTGCACGCGAACTCTTAGACGGATCATGCTGTCTAACGAACTTAGCCTGAGTATTAGTAAGAGGAACATGTATACCAAATTTCAACTAAATCGGTCAACTTTTACTCAAGTTATTGTCACACGCGTAAACGTTACTGACAGACAGACAGACAAAATGCATATTTCGTTGAATGTAAGAAGCTCGCTTACGCTCGCTTCAATTAATTGAGATTGAAAGCCCGATACTAAGTCAGAACGCTGAAGGAGTACTTACTGATTTTTTATTGTAATTTTTATTTTTCTAATTAAAGATATCATTGAGAAATAAATATGAAATACATTAATTGACTTTTCAGTTCAATATTTTCAAAACGCAATCTAGATAATCTGGATTTGACCTATTTATGGTTTGAAAAATGCATTGGCGCATAAAGTACACAGCCCGTGCCCCATTGTTTGTCCACTATTTATTTATTTATTTATTTATTTATTTACATGCGGTTACAACTTTAGAGTAGTATCACAATAGTCAGTACAAATACAAACATAAAGTAAAAATATATTAAATAAGTAATAAAAATAATACTAATAAATATAATTTACAAATTATCATTAAGAAATTCAGTTAAATTATAATATGCCTTCTTAGTTAAACTCGTTTTAATACATTTCTTAAAAGCTTTTAGGGGGAGCTCAGCTATTGTGGAAGGTAATTTATTGAAACATCTTATGCCATTTATAACCGGAGATTGATATGACTTGTGAAGCCTACACATAGGAACATTAATATTAGTGGTAATTCTAGTTTGATAGTTATGACTTTTGTCATTATTAAACTGTCCATTGTCATAATTAATTTTAGTAAACAATAACACAGAGTAAATATAGGCAGAATAAAAAGTTAAGATTCCATTATCTTGAAAAAATTGTTTACAACTAGCATCATGTTTAAGCTTATTAATTATACGTATTGCTTTTTTCTGCAACAAAAAAATACTATTGGCAGAAGGGGCAGCTCCCCATTCTTTAATACCATAGAGCATTCTTGAGTGAAAGTGTGCGTGGTACGCAAGTTTAATAGTTTTTTTGTCCAGAGTGGAAGCAAGTTTATGAAGCATATACAGGACAGGTGACAGCCTACTACTGAGCTGGTTCACATGAACCTTCCAATTAAGAGTGCTGTCAATTGACATTCCAAGTATTTTTATTGATGAAGGATTTACTGAATTATGGTGTTTAAGAGAACATCTTAAAATTTGATTTTTTGATTCGTTCAAAGTTAATTTATTAACGACAAACCAATCTTTAGCATCTTTTACAATGGCATCAATTATTAGTTCAGCTTCATCACAGTCCTTTCCTTTTATAACATACGTAGAATCATCCGCAAATCTCGGACTCAAAGCACCATATTCGGGGAGATCATTAATATAAATTATAAACAACAGGGGCCCAAGTACTGAGCCTTGAGGCACCCCGTGCTTTGAAAGCTCAGTAGAGCTTGTATCTCCATGAAATATAGTGACCTGAGACCTTGATTTGAGGTATGATTCTATTAGAGCTAAAGGAGTTCCTCTTATTCCGTAGTGATACAGTTTTTTTAATAAAATATCATGGCTAACACAATCGAAGGCCTTGCTTAGGTCACAAGAGAGCGTGATGACATCTTCCTTAGATTCAAATGCATTATAAATGAAATTCGTAATAGCATTAATAGCATCCTGGGTCGACAGTCCTTCTCTAAATCCAAATTGGTTGTTATTAAAAATTTTGCATTTATTAAAAAATTTCACCATGCGTGATTTTATGATTTTTTCAAAAATTTTTCCTATAACTGGTGTTAGAGAGATCGGTCGATAATTAATCTATAGCCGTGCCACGAAGGGTTTAAACACTTATATTCAAATTTCTTAGAAATTTATAAAAATTCATGTTTTAAAATGAATATAATACATGTTTTTATAAACATGTAAAATTTAACTAACAAATTATGCCTCACTTTTATTTTGTAATTTTTGGAGCACTGATGATGAGAATGGGAAAGGCTCTAATCATAAGTTAACCCCTTTTAATCATCAAAACTTGGATTAAAAACTGAATTTTCAAGTTAATTTTTATCTTTTAGAAGCAGAGATTTTGTATGAAAATTATCACAAAGTGAAAAAATATAAATATTTAAACTTAATTCTGAACCACATAAAATTATTTAAATTATATAAAAAAAAAACAACACTTTTTTTAAAAATGTATAATGAAAACTAAATTTGCTTTGGGGTTTAATTTACCATGTTATATAAAAGAATGTATTCCTTCCTTTTATAAAAAAAAAAAAAAATACCTTTTTATAAAACTGCATTAGTTAAAAAAAATTAAATAAATAAAATATAAAAAACTTATATATTTAATAAATAAATTATCAATTAAAATTTTTAAAAGCACAAATGTTTTTAGTTGATGGATTATTGTGATATTGCGGTACAAAAAAAGAGTAATGATTCAATTGAAACCTTCCCTAAATTGCACAAAATTTAGTGATAATTTATAGAGGTTTATTAATAAAAATTAAAAAAAAAAAATTATCTTCATTTACGGAATAGAACTTCACCTTAAAATCTCCCTGTGGAATCATCTTTTTTAAAATGAACTATTAGAACCCTTATAAATCCTCACATTTTCCAAATTGTATTTCATACTAATACCCTAATTTGTAAAAAGCTAAATTCAAAATTGGAAGAAGTAATGATTTGTTTTTTAATGTAATTTTTTTATGACAAAAAAAAATAAATAATATAACATATATTTTTTGATTTAGTTAAAACTGAGATTGAACAAAGATCATAGACTTAGTTAATAGGTTGTTTTGTTTTATTGATTTCAATTGCTAGATAAATTTGTGTGTAGCAATGAATGACAAAATTGTGTATTGTGTACTTATTTGAAGAATTTATGTAAAGGTATGTTTTTGTTATCTGATGTAAAAAGATTTGGCAAAGCCTCTGTAATTTTTTTACTTTTCCTCACTACTAATAGTAGGAAAAGTATTGTTTTCACCAAAAAATTTTTTTTTTGAGATTTCAACGGAATTATCCGTTTTAGGTGTTTTCTCCTGAGTGGTATGTGTGTTATCATCGTAGCGCCCAAGGTATTTAATCTAGAGAGTTGAAACTTGGCAGAAAAATCAGTCCTAACCTGTAGTTGTGCCGCCCGGAAAATCAACTTTTTCCGCCATCTTGGAACCCAGTTTGCTGAGTCAGCAAAAATTTAACAAAATCTTAATAAATCGAAAATGGTCCTGAGCGAGTTGAAATTTGGCTAGAATGTACCTCTCTGTATGACAAACAAGCCCACAAAATTTCATTTTGATTTTGGCCGCCATTTTGAAGTTATAAATTTTTGAATTTTTAAACTTTGACGGTTAATAATACTGAAAGTATAAATAGGTTTTTGACGTATAGCATATCGTTGGAACCGGAAAAAATTAAGGAACAAATATAAAAAAAACCCATGAAATTCCATTAATTAGTTTAAAAGTTATAAGCGAATATAATTATTTATTAGTGCAATAATTTTGATGACGTCAAAGTTTGTTTACATCTGTAAAAATACCGCCAAACTTCAAATAATTAAATAAAATATAGGTATTAAAAATAAGGGTTTTTTTTAAGAATGATAATAAATAAGTTAGTTCAGAACGGTCACCCATCCAAGTACTGACCACGTCCAATGCTGCTTCTTCCTGCTGCGAAGCAGCAGGAGAGGCCACTTTAGTGGCCTCTGAAGTGAGGAAAAGTTCCGAGGTACCCTGTACCCAATTTTTTTTATTTGAATTTAAAATTTATTAGTAAATTAAAGGTTTTTTTGAAAAAATTAATTATATTAAGGCAGGTTAAGGTATAATTCATTTCTGGTAGATCAAAATGGTTATAATAATAATGCTGCATCTAAAAAAGTTATTATTTTTTTTTAACCAATTGCAACATTATTACCAACCTAGGTAAAAGATGAAATAGTGACTATTGTAATTGTAGTTACAGAGGGTGGTAGTAGAAGTTTTGTATACCAGCGACCACATCTGAGTTTTGTTAATTCTGACCTTTAGAACCCATTGCAGGGATAATTCTTAAGTAATGTTTCTCATGATGTGTTGATGAGATCCATTCAGTTGCTGATAACTTTCATCATGAACAACTCACTTGAGAATTATCCCTGAAATGGCTTTGAAATTTCGGGATTTACAAAATATCTCCTTTGGAAGATCAAATACATTTTAGATTCTGGATAAAATAGAGTTTGGATAGCATACATTCTTCTCTTGAGTGGACTTTTTTACATCTACTTTCTATTTATTGTTGAGGAGATTTAAACCATAAAACATATTGCAATAATTCTTTAACCGTGAGACAAATGTCATAGTGTCTTAAACTATAACGCATAATATTGATGTTGGTTTAACTGTAAGACCAATTTTTCTTTAACCATTTGACAAATGTTTATGTTTTAGAGATTGGCATATGTTTTACAGTTAAAGACACATTAACGTATACAGTGAAAGACACATAGGCATTTGTTGTTCATCCTAAGACATATGTCATTGTGTCTTTAATCTTCAGACAAATGGCAATATGTCTTTATTTGTTAGGAATATGCCAATGAATTTTTAAACGTAATACATATGAAAATGTGTCATATACGGAGGTCTAATAAAAATGCCAGAGTAAAGTGAATGAATCCCTCCTAGGTCTTTCAATTCCATAACCAGACAATGTACTCACATGAAGTTCCATATGTGGAAGAATTTCACTCTTTTTGTTATAACTTTCTCACTAATGATAACCTAACCTTAAACTGTGTTAATATAAAAGAAAAATAAAACTTGTCTCTGCACGTAAAATAAACTTTATCTACGATTGTTACGAAATATAAACAATCTCTGTTTAGTTGCGTAGAAAGTGATTCTTTACGTACTTGTATTCATTGCGCATGTACGTCTCATAATTCTGAAGAATTCCTCTTTTTTACCGCCCTAGGGTGGAAAAAAGAAGAATTCTTCACCTTTACACATGATTAGCAAGTTTTTTTACATTTAACCAAACTAATTTGCTGTTTGTTTAATCAAAGTAACTGTTTATATCGAGTTTTTTGTGAGAATCAATGAGTGATTTAAGTGATTATGACGAATATGAGGAGAATAATAAGCCTCCCGAAATAATTAACTCGACACCAAATACAACTAATGAATTAATGCCATCTTTATCAAGAGAGAAATACGAACTTACATACAGGAAGTTTATTTTTTTCTGTATTAATAAATAACAAAGTACTGAATAAAGTACTAAATAATAAGTACTAAAAGTAAGTACTAATAAGTACTAAATAATAATTTAAATCTAACAATGGTAGATAAATTATGGTACGCAACTCATGCGAAAACGGCATTTTGCATTGCTCACGTGGTTTTACTACCCTCGCTGTCGCTCGGGTGCAAACTCCACACTTGCATGCAAAATGCTACTTTCTGCACTAGACGCGTAATGTACTATTTTACTTGCCAAAGCAGCTTTGAGCCTTCATAAGGCCATCATCAGTGCCTAAGAACAAACAGTGTGTTTATCTATTTTATCACATTGACTGCCAACAACTAGAATACTCGTTTGTGTAGTAACCGTGCAACACAAGTGAACTATTAACTCTGTTGATATCTTACTATCTTGGCCAAGTTTAAGGATGAAATATTAGTAATAATTTTCTGTTGTTTATTTACTAATAGTGTAGATCATACCCATACCTTATTTGTGTGGTTTAGCCCTTTTTAATATTCACTGTAGGTACAAGTTGCGTAGGTGTCTCACAAGCTAACAACAATTATTGTATCTTGTGAGATAACTAGGTTGTTACCTTACTAGCAAGGCCAAATAATAATTAATTCCTAGTTTACACTAGCTATGTTTTTATAGAGGATTTAAAATGTTTTAAAACTCAATCAATGTTGGATTATTCTTGAATGTCTTAATTGTATAAAAATTAAAATAAATAATTGTAATTATTGATTCTTGTTTGAGTCAAATTAAACAAAAAATATAAGAAGGACTACTTACTTGGACCCCATGAATTTGGCCTAACACAGTGGCCAGTCTGCTCTTAGAGGCTCTTAAGTCAAACAAATTCTGGACCCACGTGTTACATCCTAAACCCCAGGGGATCACCAATTTGTTTCAGTGTACATCCTAGCATTCAAATTGTACCTAACAATTTTTTGCTTACCATCATGTAAGCTTTTTGCTTTCCTCATCTCTCAAAGATTATGATGGAGATGAACTGCTCCTGGAATAAAAAACTTAATGTGAAATTTAGTAAGTGGAGGAATTCCTTTAGACTTAAGAGAGAACTTCAATCTTACTAAATAGGCTTTTCACCTATTTTTGCAAGCTTAGAGGAATAACACTAGTTAGTTAACGTGAACCTAAAATGTTGAAACTTATGAGAAACTGAAGAAGGCCAAAACATTTAAAACATGTTAGACAAATAGTTCAGACTGCACATCGTGAGCAGTATATATTAGGAAAACAACACTTGTGAAAATAATCACTACACATCTTCTGTGTCAGGTCGTTTGGTAAACTATCTTCAAATACAGAGAAGAGTGCTTACCTTAAATATAGAGAGGAATTCTAACCTTTTAACAGAGAGAAGCGCCTGCTTTAAATTTAGAGAGGAATTCTAACCTTTTAACAGAGAGAAGCGCCTGCTTTAAATTTAGAGAGGAATTCTAACCTTAAATACAGAGAGAAGCACCTGCTTTAATTTAGAGAGGAATTCTAACCTTAAATATAGAGAGGAGGAGCGCCTGCTTTAAATTTATAGAGGAATTCTAACCTTAAATACAGAGAGGAGCACTTACCTTAAATTTAGAGGAACTCTAACCTTAAATACTGAGAGAAATGCCTGATTTAAATTTAGAGAGGAATTCTAACCTTAAATACAGAGAGAAGCGCCTGCTTTAAATTTATAGAGGAATTCTAACCTTAAATACTGAGAGAAGCGCCTGCTTTAAATTTATAGAGGAATTCTAACCTTAAATACTGAGAGAAGCGCCTGCTTTAAATTTAGAGAGGAATTCTAACCTTAAATATAGAGAGGAGCGCCTGCTTTAAATTTATAGAGGAATTCTAACCTTAAATACAGAGAGGAGCACTTACCTTAAATTTAGAGGAACTCTAACCTTAAATACAAAAGAGCCCTTACCTTAAATACAGAGAGGAGCACTTACCTTAAATTTAGAGAGGAACTATAACCTTAAATACAAAAGAGCCCTTACCTTATATACAGAGAGGAGCACTTACCTTAAATTTAGAGAGGAACTCTAACCTTAAATACAAAAGAGCCCTTACCTTAAATACAGAGAGGAGCACTTACCTTAAATTTAGAGAGGAACTCTAACCTTAAATACAAAAGAGCCCTTACCTTAAATAAAGAGAGGAGCACTTACCTTAAATTTAGAGAGGAACTCTAACCTTAAATACAAAAGAGCCCTTACCTTAAATACAGAGAGGAGTGCCTCCATTAAATGCAGAGAGTAAATTCACACTGATAAATTGAACATAAATAATGTAATGATGCAGGGTAATTGTTCTCCTGATATGCCATTCTTATTATGTGCCATAACTTGCTGTTGAAAAGTGTACCAAAATATACCTATTTAAATATATTTTTTAATGAATTAATTTTAAGAATTGTTTTTATATTTATTTTTCAATCTTTCTTCATTATTAAAAAATTATATGTAAGTACATGAGAAATTGGGTATTTATTTTTTCTTCAAATTATAAACCTATGTTGGAATATTAGAAAAGACCTTTTATGCAATTTGGTCTCTACTCATTCCCTCCATATTTGAAGTTAATGTTGTAATTATTATTATTTTTATTTTAAATATACTTTTATGTTATTTTTTTTTATTGGACCTCTGTTTTAAAAGTTCTAAATATTATAGAATTTTGTATTGTTGTTCCTCAGTTTAGATATTTTTTGTTGATTTTAGGTATTAATTTAACACTTGCCATTTATTGTCTATAAATAGTTTGCTATAATACATACATGAAGTGTTCTGAAAATTCTAGGATTTTGTCACAGTACACTTGCTTGTTTATTCGATCAGATAAGAGTGTAAAATTGACAGAAGTACAATTCATTTTCAATTTAGTTATAAGTTGGCTACCAAAAACATCATCTTGCACATTGTTGTCACTAATGATAATTATATTTTTTATTTACAAAGTCCTACAATTTTCAGAAAACCCCTCGCATTTATTTATATTCATTAAATATTAATATTCTATTCCTTTAGCCTACTTTACTTATATAAAATAGGCATACTTTCGTTGACTTTACTTATGTAAAATAAGCATACTTTCATTGATTTTACTTATGTAAAATAAACATAATTGTATTGACTTTACTTATGTAATAATTACAAGATAGAAAGAACTTTATATATACTACGTTTTTTAAATTTTCTGTTGACTATTAAAAAAATTATAAATTTGAAACCCGTCAATATTAGTCAAGGTGCCCATAGGCAAAAAAGTAACTTATACATACTCTTTCCAAACCTTTTTGTATGGCTTGTTTAGGCCAAATCTGACACCGCACTTTGCCTAAACAAGCCATACAAAAAGGTTTGGAAAGAGTATGTATAAGTTACTTTTTTGCCTATGGGCACCCTATGAAGATCGTAAATATGGGACATGTCAAAACAAGTAAAATAACTCGCGGATTTTTTTCCGAACTAACTTTCCATACAGCAAAATATGCTGAAAACGAATTAAATTCTGCTGAAAGATGGCTAAAAGTATTAAAATAATGCTTTGTCATCGTCTTCTGAGCTATTCAAAAAGTTTCAAATGTCTAGCTACTCGGGATGCTAGTTAAAAGTCGATTGCAAGATTTGTACTGCAACAACAAACAAACAAACAAGAAAGCAAGCTAATAAAAACGTAGTAAAATAAACATACTTGTGTTCTATTTACTTATGCAAAATAAACATACTTGTGTTCTATTTACTTATGCAATCTTTTTATTATTAGTTTTTGTATTCTATTTAAAAGCAGCCATGAATGACCTGATCATATGATACAAAACACATGTTTAAGTGAAGTAAAAAAAAGAATAATATTATGAATATAATTTAAAAGGCAGTGAATTTTTTTAATAATTATTTTATAAAATATATTTATATAAAATAATAATTTATTTATAAAGGCGAGTGCAAGAATTTACTTAAGTTTTTTAATTGTGATAATTCTTTTTTTTTTTCCAAATCTTCTGTCTTGAATAAATGTTTATTATTTATTTTTCATATTTAAATGAAACATATATATTTTTTTTTATAGTTACCAAATTTATCGTATTAATTTTTAAGATTGTGACTAAATGAACATAAAATTTAAAACATATTTTGACGATTTAGCCTGCTTTAGACTACCAAATAAAAAGGTAGACATTAAGAAATTAAAAGAATATACATAAAAACTGACAAAGGTAATTTGTCTTCCGGGCATTTAAAACATGTAAAAGTCGAGTGAATATTATTACCATTATATTTTTCATGCTTCTAACTAAGGATTAGAAGCAATATTTATTAACATATATATAAATAATTATAAATATTTAAATAATTTAAAAAATAAAATAATTAACTGATAAAATAAATAAAAAAATAATAATATGCTCAAATTTAAAACTGTATTTAAAATTTTTATCAGTAGTCGTAGAATACCTATACGTATTTCGACAGAGTGGGGTGTTTTTTTTCACATTAAGCTAGTATTCTGTTAATTATAATATCTTATTTTAGCTTTTTGGCATTTTTTTTTAAAGTTTTTACGCTTTATATAATTTAGCTCTGTGATATTTATTTTAATGTGAATAATTCTTAAATAATTATCAATACTATTTTTTTATTATTATAATTAAATTTTTGTATACAGTGGGAGCCCTCCCTTGGTTAAACTAACTTATTTTATCTACGATTGATACAAAATATAAACATTGTATCTCTGTTTAGATGCGTAGAAAGTGATTCTTTACGTACTTGTATTCATTGCAAATGCGTGTTTCATAATTCCTTTTTTTTCCACCCTAGTGCAGTAAAAAAAGAAGAATTCTTCACCTTAACGCACGATTAGCGAGTTTGTTTACATTTAACAAAACTAATTTGCTGTTTGTTTAATCAAAGTAGCTGTTTATATCGAGTTTTTAGTTAAAAACAATGATTGGTTTATGTCATTATGACAAAAATGAGGAGAATAATACGCCTCCCGAAATAATTAATTCGGCACAAAATACAACTAATGAATTAATGTCATCTTTATCTAAAGAGAAACACGAACTTACATACAGGAAGTTTATTAAATATTTTTTTCTGTATTTATTATTAAAATCCAACAATCGCAGATAAAGTACGGTATGCAACTCGTGCGAAAACTGCATTTCCTTTGCTTGTGTGGATTTACTACCCTCGCTGTCGCTCGGGTGCAAACTCCACACTCGCATGCAAAATGCTGCTTTCCGCACTAGACTCGTAATATACTATTACAAGCAAATACAACCAGAAAAATACTATTAAAACACATTACACCTCACAGCAATATATAAACTGTTCAACTAACTTCTACAGACAGACAGAGATATCTTCACAATACTGAACTTTTGTCTTTCATATACAATATTAGGAAGATTAGTGGCAAGAGGTGATATATGGACTCACCCCAGCTGAGCAGCTGGTTTAAAAGGTGGATAGCCACCTGTTGAGCCGAGACAAAGTAAGAGGGCTTCAACTGTATTTTAATATTTGATAAGTTATATATCTTGTTCTAATTAATGTATTGTGACTGATAGAATGTATCTATCTTATATTTCTTAATTATTACTACTTTTTATACCCTTCTAATTATTGTTACCTTGTTTTTAAATGTTTAAAATTGTAATCTTTTTGTAATTTCTGTTTATTATCTTATTGTATAATGAGTTATTTACTTCTTAATTTGATATGTACGCCCCAATTTGATATTTCTTCAACATGTTTACTAATACTTTTTACTTAATCATTTTTTTTTTATGTTTATTTGGTTTTTTCCATTTCCTTAATATTGTTACTTAGAAAATTGCACATGGCAGAGCTAGTGGTCTAGGATTTTTTTCTTTTCTTAGTATGTTTGATCCAAAAGCAATTTAAACTAATCAAATTCAATTTTATTAGTTAATAAAGTTGGAAAGACCTAATCTAAACAACTGACCTCTTTTGTAAACATTCAGTTCTTTTAGCGTCCACTAGGGTAGTTGGGACTGCTTTGACTGAACCCAGACCTCAAATAGTTCAGTTAATAACTGAAATTGCTCCGTAATTTTCAGTCAACATGGTTTGCCTTTTCAAATGTTTATACAAAAAGCATTGAAAACGGCAAAGAATAATTTCCTATTTCTTTATTTAGGGTAATCAGAATGGAGAATAATAAAGTTGGAAAGACCTAATCTGAACAACTGACCTCTTTTGTAAGCATACAGTTCTTTTAGTGTCCACAAGGTTGGTTGGGAGTGCTTTGACTGAACTTTGTAAAATATGTATTTTGAATTATATTATTAATACGAGCATTGACTGTTAAATGTATTTTATGCGAACATACAGTTTAATGTATCAAACTCTAAATTTCTTCCTACACATCTCTTGTTAAATAAATAGTTCTTTTTTGGGGACATTTTTGTGATATTGTGATAAATTGGGTTATTTATTTCTCTTTTTTCTTCAATATTCTATAGAAAGGATACAATATCATCAAGTGCGCAATATTAGTTGAACTATAGAACTGTGTATATAAATGTCTTCAGAAGCCCTTTCTGAACTTAATAAGTTAAAACTTTTAGTCTTAGGGCCTAGGACATGTGAATGAACCTAACAAAGACGGGTTATCCTTTTCAATGGAGGTAATAGCGGTCATTTTGAATGTTTAAAAAATATTAAACATCAGAACTATATCCGTATTAAAACTTTGTACAGAGTTCATGATATGAAGATAAATTTATTTAATTTTTGTGAAAACTGACGATTTAAAATAGCAGTAATTTTGAATGTACAATATTTGTTTAAAAAAAAATTCTGACAGACCAGCTACTTTTAAAATGAAACAAACTGTTGTAGACCTATAATTATTTTTACAGTCCATAAGCAAAACCAGATACCCTTATAATTTCCATTGCAGTTGTATCTCTGTAAATACACAACTCAAAAAAAGAAAATTTAATGATTTTTGTCATGACCCAAACACAAAAAATCATCCCTCCAAATCAAGGGGTTCACATTTTTTTGATGGAAGTAAGTCATGTGGGGTTTTAAATTGAAGAATTTTTTTAACCTATTTTGTAAGAAATAGTCCCCCCCCCCAAATCTTAAAAATGTTTGAGCTATAGACTTCATACAGTAGTTTCATCGGATGACTGAATGTATATAAAGGTGTTTCCTTTGCGATATTTTGTTTCTCATCGGTTTAAAAGTTATTGCTAAAACAAACTTTTAAATGGCTGGCATCTTGAATTGGCTGGGCCAATTATATTGATCAATGAACTCGTCCAGTTTGTTAAATTGCCTTCAGTCCCTATGTGTGGTATTGAAAACACATACTTAGGAACTTTATTATTTCATGTATTTATCCTTTTTTTTTTTAAAGTTCTGCCTTTGTGTAATGTTTTACATTTGTGCATTGGTTGTATTATTTTATCTCAAATTATTTATATTTTTGTATGTAATATTTTCTTGAATCTTATTTATCTATGTATATTTATTTAATTATGTACAATTGCTCCACTCTATATCTTCAGTAGTATCTTTTAAATGTTGTAGTATGTGCTGGTCACTATAGTGCTTTATATCTTTTAAAGGAGAGTCTGCTTTGATTAATGTAATATATTTTTTGTTTTTATTGAACCAACCTAATAAAAAATTAATGGAAGACTACATTATTTTGTTTTAAAATTAATTTTGATATTAACTTATAAATTATTAATAAATTCAATATCATATTAATAAGTAATATTACTTATAAGTTAATATATTAATATTATCAAGTGTTAACTATTACTTTATACTTTAATCACAAATTTCTCATACATACTCGTAAGTACATATGCTCATACACAACTTTGTGTTCAAACATAAGTACATATTCTCATACGTAAGTATGTAATCTACATTAAGCTAAATATTTAAAGTTGAATTAACAAGATTTAATTTTAACCTTGCATTAATACTAGATTGATTTACATACAAAGAGACTTTGGATACAAGATACAAAAAAAATAATGTTAAATCTGCATAGTTAGATTCAGTGCCGATATTCGGGAATAGAAGTAAATCATGGCAAAAAAGGGAGTACATTACAAACGGTGGAGATGAGATTATAACATATTTAAAAGGTAGATGGCCAGAAGGACCAGAAGAAGTTAAATTAGATTCACAGCTATAAGGCAAAATTTAGTAGTATCACCTTTTAAAGAGATGGTAAACATAAACCACATGAGATGGTTAGGAAATGTTTCTGAGGATAAACAAAGGTAAGGTCCTTAGAAAAGATTTTAGTTGGACTGGACGATCAACAACGTAGAGGAAGGAAAATAGGCTGCATAGGCAAATAACATCTAAGCAGCAAAGCATTCTTTGGGAACATGGGAACAGATCTTCATTATGATTCCATCTGCAGAAGCCTATAGCAATTGGTGCAGTAAATTTGTAGACATTTCTTGTTGGTAATTTTTTTTTAAGTACTTATTTAATAATGTTTTCTTCTGCCAGTTACATGTTTTTTTCTTATTTAAAGACAGTGTTTTTGTATAGTATTTTTACATTTGTATTTACTGTTCAACTTACTAATATTAGATCTTCTTAATAGGTTTATTTTACATTTAGTGAATTTACGCAATTATAACTTTATAATCAAGTTAATTCTCCTTTTTTTTCAAATCATGAAGAATATATTATCATGTGTTCTAATGTCAAATCAAATCATAATAATGTAATCAAAGTTTCAAAGCCTCGTTCACACGATGACACTAATGTTGCGACATTCAATGCCGCGACATTGGTGTCGCCGTATGAACAGTATATGTCATGGCACTAAACGCACTATAACTAAGACGCTGAGTGTCAAACAGTGTCACGGCATTAAATGTCGTGGCATTAGTGTCATCGTGTGAACGAGGCTTAATGTTAAAACACTACTAAACTATGGGGGTCAAGATATAATAATATGTACTTTGAAAAAAAAAAAGAAAAAAAAAAATAGCTTTAATCTGGTAGGTTTCTATTTGTTGGTTATCTTAAAGATCTTTGTAAAGTGCCTTAGTGGCATTAAGGGCTCGTTAAAAAGCTGTGGAGTTGTCCACATCATATCAAATTCCGACACTATTTTAACCAAAACATCATATTTTGCTAACAGGAAATTATTAACCATTTTTAGGGTCAAAATCCTTCTCTATTTAAACCACAGTTATATCGTTTGCTTACACAACTTTTTACCCATTCGACTTTTCATTAATAGCTGTTTTTAATACTTCAAAACCCTAACTATCATATCGGCAAAGAAAGTTTTGTTTCTTTTATCATACATCATTATTTAGTTGTTTAAGATTATACGTTCAATACTAGTAATTGTAAGAAAGTTTAATTAAGTAAATAAAAAGATTTCATTAAGATTTTTATTTCCGTCATAGTTCAAAAACTCTTTATGTGTTCTAATCTACATATACTACGTACATGCATACATGTTGTGGATATTGAAGTTGCAGCACACAAATATTAAGGGATAGTATTCATTTTTTGCTTCTCAGATATTGAATATTGTGGGTTGCGAATACCAAGGGTTGGTTGTCATTTTTTGCTTTGGCGATATTCTATGCCTGCGGATTCTGTGAGTCTTCGGTTGACATAGTCACTAAAGCAGCAGACATATTGTAATTTGTTTAACATATTTAACATTGGACCATTTAAGGCTTAATTTTTAAAGTTTCATTTACTTTATAATTATTCATTTAAATTTTAACCAGACTCTCCTTACTTATTTCTGGCAATTTTAATAACTTATCTTTTTTTCAACTTTTCTTCTTAAAATTAAATAGTTATAACTTTGTCTTAGTTCCTTAAATTACTTGTCGAACCTTTTACTTTAATTTATTAATTTTTAAAAAAATATAATTATAACTATAAATTTCCTTATTATAGTCAATTATTATATTTATTTATTTTTATTTTTTTTAAATTTATAATTGATCTCATATGAAAATGAAATTATAAATGACATAAAAATATTATAAAACAGTATGTTATTAGAACCCTATTGTTATATTTCATTTTATTTACCTATAATAATCCTCTTAGATGTGTGTCTGTAGATCTCAAAAAAAAAACAAATAACCTTTATTATTAGAAACAAATTATAATAAAAGTTAAAATACAAAAAAAAATAACTGTGTACTTTTTAAAATGGTGCTTTAATATTTTATTATATTTTTTTGAATGATATATTTAATATTTATTGTATTCTTTTTTTAATACATTTAATAATTATTAATTATAATAATATATTTATGTTTATTCATCTCTAAATTTGTGTCCAATTAAAAAAATAATAAAATAAAAAGTGTCCATTAATTTTTATAAATTAAATTTTAAAAAAATATTAAATTAAATTGTCATATTTGTATCTTTAAAATAATATTAAAATTATATTTAAATATATGGCTCTAAATCATCGATATAAAACGAGATAAGAAAAATTGTAAACTATAAAGTTTTTTTTTAAATTGATTTTTATTCGTAAATTACATTTTTGTATTTTATTTTATTATTATTATTTAAATATTTTATTTTCTTTTTCATGTAATAAAAAAAGTACCACTTTATTTAATGAATATCCATGTGATTGCATCAGTATTGTTATTTATTAAAATAAATAATTAAATAAATAAAACAATTTAAATGGGGGAAAAAAATAAATAAAAATGGGGAAAAAATAAAAGAAAAAATATGAATTTTTAAATAGTAGATATTTGAAATAAAGTTACTATATATATTTGATGTGGATATAAGAAAACATTAAATTATATAAGGGGTTAATTTATTACCAAACCTAAGGTTAAGTATTGTACTGACTAGTATATTTTATATAAATTTGTTGATTGTTTTTAGGATAGAGATATTCTATGTAGTTGTCATAATAAAATGCAACTGTTTTAAAATCATACAATTTTTTTGTTTGTATTTATTTATTTCATAACCTAAAATACAGCTTCTATTGGACAAGTTTTCGTGAGAAGAATGTTCCCGATTTTACTCGCAAATTTTCCCTACAACTAAACACTAGGATTGTATTGTGATCCCGTGCAATCGCAAGGCATCTGTGACACTCAAACACTCACAAAGGTGTTAATATCCAAGAAGTCAACTTGTTTGAATAGTGAACGTGCACATAATTTGATGGATGTTGATATAGTTATTTATGTAACTAGGCAGCAAAATGGAATTTTACTGACAAGTGATTAGATTAGCCTCCGAGCCAAAGGCGAGGACAGGCTATCATAATTAACTGCCGAGGTGAAGCCGAGGCAGGTAATTTACCTATTTGACAATAAATAAACGAGGCAGAAATGTTTCCTTTGCCGCCTTGTTGCATACAATATTTTATCTACTCACGCTATGCAGATAAAAAGTGGAAGCTTTGGTAAGAGTTAGTTTGAGATGAATTCTCAACAAACTCAAACCAAAACAAGTCTTGCTCCAGTGTTGCCACTTCTTACTCGAGATTAATTATTCAAAGACCTACAATTAAAATAATTTTTCAGTTTATCATTTTTAAACTTTTAAATAATAATAATATTATTAATACATTAATAATGTAACACTGCTTTGTAATAAAACAAGTATGAAATGAATTAAAATAAGACAGATTAAAATAAATCTAAACACAAACAAAATCAGAGGTTATGACACGCAGTGGTAAACACTGTTACTTTCTCTGCCTAGGCAGGGAAATATTTCCCTGCCTAGGCAGAGAAATTATTTTTCTGACTGTTTCAAATACTTTCCTGCCTGTTTTTAATAATTTTATGACAAATCAGCGAAATAGTACTTTCCAGCCTAAAAACAGTTAAGTAATGTTTAATTTTGCTGCTATGAGTAGATAAAATTATTTTTTTTCGTGGTAGGCTGTGAAATAGTAACTTTAGAGCCTAAAAGACATAGCTAAAATCAATTTTTTCATTACGTGGACTTAAAAAATCTTTTCATTACTCCTAGCTGTAAAGAAAAAATCTTTTACGTCCTAGGAACTAAAAGATTTTTTATGTCCGGCGGGTAGTTGTCAAAACTTCCGTTAGTACCGCTGCAGTCTTTGTAGAAATGCTTCTAGTACGATTAAAATCCGCTAGATGTCAATGTGTTTTATTTATCTTTTCTTATAGTGTAACCTCTTTTTAAGGTTTCTTTTTTTAAGTCTTAAGTATGTACTAATATTTGTTATTATTATATATTGATTAGTGATTAATATTTAATGTTTTTTCATTGTCTGCTACCTCGGAAAAAATAGCATATGCTACGCGACTGTGAAGTGTTTTTTCTTTACCTTGGCAATATTTACTGTCGAGCGAAGCGAGACAGTAAATGTAATTGCCGCGGTAAAGAAAAAACTCACTTCACAGCCTAGTAACATAATATACTATTTTCCGTAGTAGGCTGTGAAATAGTAACTTTAGAGCCTAAAAAACATAGCTAAAATCCATTTTTTCATTACATGGACTTAAATCTTTTCATTAACTACCAGCACGAAAGAAAAAATGTTTTACACCCTAGGACGTAAAAAATACGTTCTGGTAGTTGTCAAAACTTCCGTTTTAGGGTTGCAATCTTAGTAGATATGCTTGTTAGTACGCTTAAAATCCGCTAGATGTCAATGAATTATATTTATCTTTTGTTATAGTGTAACCTCTTTTTAAGGTTTCTTTTTTTTAAAATATTAAGTATGTTGTTATTATTATATTGATTATTGATTAATATTTAATGTTTTTTCATTGTCTGCTACCACGGAAAAAATAGCATATACCACACGAACAGCCTCAGTAGCATCATAAAACTCACTTCACAGCCTAGTAACATAATATACTATTATTTATCACTAGTATATAAAACTAGTGATGCGGTGCATAAAGAACTCGCGTAGAATGGTGCTTTTATATCAGCCATACTATGTTCTCAATAATGATATCAGGATAATATTTCAGTAAAACCTGACATTCTTATTTAACCTGAAAAGATCATTAAAATGATTTTGTCCATTATCTTTATTTAATAATATTAACGCAGGCTCGCTACGCTCGCCTCTTGATTCAGCATTTCTAGTAAATATGTATTAAATAAAGTTATTGCAGGCTCGCTACGCTCGCCTGTTTACACAGTAAATATAGTAATTATTTTATAAAATAAAGAAGGCTCGCTACGCTCGCCTACTTGATTCAGAATTGGTAGTAAATATTTATTAAATAAAGTTATTGTAGGCTCGCTACGCTCGCCTATTTAATTCAGGATTTGTAGTAAATATTTATTAAATAAAGTTATTGTAGGCTCGCTACGCTCGCCTGTTTATACAATTAATATAGTAATTATTTAATCAAATTAAAGAAGGCTCGCTACGCTCGCCTGTTTGATTCAGAATTTGTTGTAAATATTTATTAAATAAAGTTATTGCAAGCTCGCTGCGCTCGCCTGTTGATTTAGCATTTGTAGTAAATATGTATTAAATAAAGTTATTGCAGGCTCGCTACGCTCGCCTATTTGATTCAGAATTTGTAGTACATATTTATTAAATAAAGTTATTGTAGGCTCGCTACGCTCGCCTGTTTATACAGTTAATATAGTAATTATTTAATCAAATTAAAGAAGGCTCGCTACGCTGCCTGTTTGATTCAGAATTTGTTGTAAATATTTATTAAATAAAGTTATTGAAGGCTCGCTGCGCTTGCCTGTTTGATTCAGAATTTGTCGTAAATATTTAATTTAAATCAAATTATAATTATTATTAACTACGGGAAACAGACAGTGAAAAATACATAGTAGTTAATAATAATTATAATTTGATTTAAATTAAAATTTAACTTTCCGTAGTATGAAAACTACCAAAAACTTAAAAAATTGAATATCGTAAATATTTATTAAATAAAGTTATTGAAGGCTCGCTGCGCTCGCTTTTTATACAGTAAATATACTAATTATTTAATCAAATAAATTAAAGAAGGCTCGCTATGCTCGCCTGTTTATACAGTAAATATAGTAATTATTTAATCAAATGAAAGATGGCTCGCTACGCTCGCCGGTTTGATTCAGAATTTGTAGTAAATATTTATTAAATAAAGTTATTGAAGGCTCGCTGCGCTCGCTTTTTATACAGTAAATATACTAATTATTTAATCAAATAAATTAAAGAAGGCTCGCTATGCTCGCCTGTTTATACAGTAAATATAGTAATTATTTAATCAAATGAAAGATGGCTCGCTACGCTCGCCGGTTTGATTCAGAATTTGTAGTAAATATTAATTAAATAAAGTTATTGTATGCTCGCTACGCTCGCCTGTTTATAAAGTATTTGTACGTAATCATTATTTAATATAATTAATTTAGGCTCGCTGCGCTTGCAAGTTTATACGGCATAACATTATCCAGAAATACTAAATAAATTGGTGAGCGCAGCGAACCTTCAATATACCCAGTTAAATGAAAACTAATTTTAAATGCTGTCGATACAGGGCGAGCGCAGCGAGCCAACAATAACATTATTACAACTCCTGTATAAACGTGCGATCATAGCGATCTGCAATACCTCTATTAAATAACGTTTAACTAAATTTCCAGTGTAAACTGCTTAGTATGCAATAATTATACTAAATAATAATTATCTACAATTGGTTGAAAATATATAGAGTGAATTTTTAATAGTTATTTACTCTTTTCTTACTTCTAAACCCTTTAAAACGATGTATAAAATTCCATACTGACGAACAACATTTTGTCATTCGCCTTATTGGCCGCCATCTTGAAAATATAAATGATGAAATTTGAAAAGTTATTGACTCTATTCCTACTTTTATAGACCTTTAGATTAATGTATTACATGCCAAGTAGAATCTTTTTTTTTTTTAATAGTCCGCCATATTGAAAATATTATGTGTGACATTTTTAATACTTAGATATTCCTTTCCTAAACTTCAAGACCTTTAAATTGATTATAACATGTCATACTGACTAAAAACTTTTTGGTTAGTCGTCCGCCATATTGGCCGCCATCTTGAAAGTGTGAAGTATTAAATTTTATCAGTTAAATATTATTTTCCTCCTTTTAAAGGCCTTTAAAACGATGTATAACACATTAAGCTGACAAACTTTTTTTTTAGTCGACCGCCATATTGGCAGCCATCTTGAAAATATTAACTGTGATATTTTATTAGTTAAATTTTCTTTTCCTTCTCTTAAAGACCTTTAAAACGATGTATAACACATTATGCTGACTAAAACTTTTTATTTTAGTCGTCCGCCATCTTGAAAATATGAAGTGTGAAATTTGATTAGTTACATATTCTTTTCCTTCTCTTAAAGACCTTCAAAACTATGTATAACACATTATGCTGGCTTTAAACTTTTTTTTTAGTCGTCCGCCATATTGGCCGCCATCTTGGAAATGTTAAGTGAGGAATTTTCAAAAACTATACATTTCTCAAAAATGCTGAGATGCATCTACGTGCCAATTCGCTGAAATTGATCAATTTTTACTCCAGTTATCGTTAGACAAACAAACAAACAAACTTTTCAAATCCCAAGTCTCTGAAATGAAGAACTCACTACGCTCGTTCAAAAATAAAAAACTGTCTGACAGAACTCATACTAATCTTTTCTCATGTTCAAGTGCATAGTCAATTGGTCCAGTGTTCTCCATTTATTTGTTGTTTTGAGTTTTCGTGGTTTATTTAGAGCTAAAAAGAATTTCTCGATTTCATCTCAAGTATGATCTTTCAGTACATGAATGCCAAATTTTATCGAAATCGATTTAGTAGTTTAGTCCTGGCGTCTGCACAGATTAGACACTTTTTAAAAACTTTTTTTGGACTGAGTAGACCTCAACATGTGTAAATATATCAAAATTGAATTTTTACTCTATTACAATACTCTCCCTACATTACTCCCTATATGAGAAAATTAAAATATGAGCCAGTTAATTTACGCTATTTCTGCTAGTTCTACAATATAGCTAAAAAATCTAAACTTGTTCGGATCTTCACTCGTCACTGGCGCTTACAGTGGCAGGGATCACAATATATCCCTCGTGTTTGAAGCGTTCCGTTAGCACGAATTTGCGAGTATTTGTGCAAAAATGTTTCAGTGGACGTCCAGGGTTAACGCTACTAAGATTACGGACCTACCATGGAGTTAATATGTGATTGGAGTGTTCAATTTGTGAACATATGCAACAATATTCTCTATGCAAAAACACTTCCAGTGAATGTCCAGCCTTAGAGCCATTAAGATTACGGACCTACCATGGACTTATATGCAATTGGAGTGTTCAATTTGCGAACATACGCAATAATATTCTCTATGCAAAAATGCTTCTAATGGATGTCCACTAGGGTGGGCCTTAATAATGAACATTTTTTAATTTTAGCTCCCAACCCCTAACTTTGTGCGAATACATGAAAAAATGATTTTTGAAAAATTTCAGGTCAATCGGAAAATTTTAAATGGTGTCGCTTTTTATTTAAAAATTTGTATATCAAAAAAACAATAAAATAGCAATTTTTTCTAGAAAATTTCAAAATATCACGTTTATAATGCAATATTATCCGTGTTTTTTTATTATTTACATAAATGATATACTTTTATTAACTAATACAACTCAAAAGTAAGTCAATAAGTAGAGAGATAAAATATTAAGAGATATACATACATAGCAAAATAGTGAAAAGTGGGAAAAAAAAGTTGTTTTTCGTATGAATTTCGTAATTATTTAATCATATGAACAATATTTAATGTTTTAACATACATTAAAAGGTACTACAGGTTATGTGCTTCATATTAATACGTATTTACAATGCATACCTATCATAGTTTTTTTTTAAACTAGTAACATACATACAAGTGGAGTGAATGAAGCTATAACATAAGCCACATTTTGAACGAAAAAGACAGTCTTTTGAGTTTGAATATCTTTTATGCATTATTTTTTATTTTGGATTGCAAACATGGAATAAGGGTTTTTGGGGTCGCTGATTACGAATTTGAAGTCAAAAATAAAAAAATGGCGGCCCTAGGATGGCGGGAAAAATCTTCCGTTTTATACGAAATTCGTGATTATACATAAATTAAGAACTAAACATCTAACCAAAGTTTTTTTGGGGGTCGCTGATTATGAATTTAAGGTAACAGTACAGAATAGTAGAAAAAGTGTTTCATTTTATTAAAATATTCATAAAGCAATAACGTGCATTGTATAACATACATAATAAAATAGCAAAAATAGTGGAAATAAAAAAAAAGTTGTAATTATTCCGTTTACATTTGGATGTTCTACATTCAAATATTATAATTGTTTCTAGTTTATGATGTTAGTTATAGTTTGTTTTAGTATATTCTTTAATCCTAGTAATCCTTTACAATTTTAATACTTTTTTTTTCACCCCTATGACGAAGGCCCACCCTAATGTCCACGCTTAGAGCCACTAAGATAACGGACCTACTATGGAATTGATTATGCTATGCATCAAGTATTGAAGTAAAACCAACCTGGATTTCACTGTAATTAATCTATCAAAGATGATATTGATTTAGTCTTTTTAATTAAGGCACTGTGTGTAAAAATCTGTAGTAGCCCTTATCGTCGTATAATATATCGTCCTTATATATCGTACTCTCTATAAAAACTTCTTTGTTGTGACCACTTACAATCTAAGTGTGTCTGAGAGAGTTTGTGGTACCAATATTTTCTTATTTAACAAAGAAACAAACATGGTATACGTCAACCGTCTTCAACTGCTTAATGGCTATTATAAAAACAAATACTAAACCCACTCGCCTCTGAAACCTAGGTCTTAGGTTCGTTCACTTTTCAACATCCCCGCAGAGCAACATGTTTGGGGTGGTGGACACCCCAAACGGCCCACTCGTATCGCTGGCCACGTGTACCACTGTTTTTTAAATAATTTAATTAAACGATCCTGTGAAAATCAAAACTTTATCAATGTTTAACTTTATCAATGTTTAACTTTATCAATGTTTAACTTTATCAATGTTTAACTTTATCAATGTTCCCGCAGAACGGCATGTTTGGCATGTCAAAAAAAAGAAATGGCCCAGTGCCCAGTTGCCATATGCCCAATTCATCGGTGGATAAGGCATAAATAAGCGATTCCATAAGGTAAGAAAACTTTATCAATCAGCGACTCACTTCTAATGGTGACCTGGGGACTATATATCAAACCCATAGTATCAAATTTTTTTATTTGCATTTTTACAACAAATGAAGCTACAGTTTCACGTTGACAGGCTGTGCATGCAATCTTAATAACAAATTTTAATAAACTACTAAAACATGCTTTGTTAAAAATCAAAAGAAACTAGATAACAATAATTATTACAATTAAACATGATACATTATGACAAACAACCATCTGACAGGGGCCAACCTTGGCCATTAGACAATATCAGGGAAAACAAAATAAATAAATATATAGTAATTAACAAATTTTAATATATAATCAAATGATATAAGAAGTTTTAAAGTTACAGAATTGAGAATTGGCCCCTCTGATCCTTTAGTTGATTATCATCAATAACCTGATTCTTTAGTAGGTCATCATCAATGACTTGATTCTTTAGTTGGTCATCATCAGAGACCTTCAAAATGTAGCATTTATTTTTATGAAATGTGGCACTAAAAAATGTGGCAATATGGCACTTATTTTGGCCAAATGTGGCATTTATTTTAGCTAATGTGGCATTTATTTTTCAACTTTCCAACCCCCCCCCCCCCCTTCCATTGTAAAAGGGATATTAAATCGTGCAACATGTGTCCTATTAACTACATTATTACTAGGGTTAGGAATTATTTTCTCTAAAAAGCCTAAATACATTCTCTCTGCATGCCCGAAATATTCTTTTATATTCTCTATCAATTATTTAGGCCAACCGGGGGGGGGGGGGGGATTTGAAAAAACACATTTACTACTTAATTAAATTTATTAGAATTTGTGCATATACATACTTATATGTATATAAGTTGAAGAAGGTTTCTTACTAATACACTTCTTTTTATGTAGCAATTTGATTTGTAAACAAATTTCAAATTAAAATTATTATACTTTAATTAAACTTCTATACTTTAATTCAAATTATTATAGTGTACAATAATTATCTTTTTAATGTTTTCTGTGGTCAATTTCTAGCGATTGATTGCTAGTATATTTTTTAATTTCAAAAATGACCTTTCCACGTTGGTAGAAACAATTGGCATATACATACTTCAATATAAAGCAGTCTTTAAAACTTGATACTGCGTCTCCGCCTTACATTATTTTAACCCTTAAGCGCCCAGGATAACAATAACTATTTCATTCCAATCTGGATTTACATTTCAAGCAGCTTCCAGTATTTTTCGGGCTTGCTCTCCTTTTTGGCCCGGCAACTCCATCGCAGCTTTTTGGAGCTCCAAGACAACTTAAGCAGCTGAAGTCAACGAAGTGCCTTGCACCTCTTCTTCTTTCATCTTTGGCAACTTAAAAATGAGCTCGTATTTTTAGTTGCGTCAAAGTTTGAACGTTTCCCAGTGCCTGCTTGGCTATTTTAATTGCCATGTTATCCTCTTCGTCGAATTCTTCTAATAGAACATTCACTTTTTCTCCATGTTCTGCGTAATAAAGGGCCGCTCTTATTTAAGTTTCCCATATTGTTAGGATAGGCTCTGAAGGAAGCAAGGATCTTATATAAAGCGGATGTAATGTTAAGAAGGGGTTTAAGGCAAAAAAGTGACCCCATGAAGGTAAGAGAAATTGGAGAAAAAATCATACTGCGCATGCTCCACGACCTTTGAACTGGGACAAATTACCTTTTTTAACAGGTTATAACCTGACACTTATAAACAAATTCTTGGAAACCTATAACCAAGAGGAAGGTAATTTGTCCCATTGGAGCTAATATTTTACATATCTTCATGGGGTCACTTTTTTGCCTCAACCCTCTATCCCCTTTATATAAGATCCTTGGAAGGAAGAGGGGTCCCTGGTATCATTTCCTTGAAGATTGGCACTCGGCTTAGAGCTTTAATAAAAATTTGTTTACCCCGCTGAAATTAAGTCATTTACAGCTGGTGAAAAACAGCATGGGCCAAGCAGGTTACATGGACCATTTTAGGGACACTTTTAAACACACCCCTGCTTTCAGTATGTATGCAGCGCTGTCAGAGCAGGGCAGTTCGGTTACTTCTATTCTTTGGCATGGTCAAAAATGTAATACACAAACAAAGTTTAAATTCACTGGGAAAGTTCGAAGACTCTAAGAACACAATAACTGTCAACAACCAGAGAGGTGGAATGATATTGGTCAAGTATCTGACTCAGGTACACCTGAGACTGGAAGAGGGAAGGCTCCGTTAGCAAAAAATCCCAAAATATAACACTATGTTTCTAAAGGAGGAGTTAATCCCTAAACCATTCAATATTACTACGAATGTGCCAATGGTTATCCTCTAAGTATGCTACTTATACCTTTTAAGGGTAATTGGTATTGAACACGACAACACTACCTGCGTCTTTCCCCAGATTATTTGCTACACGCGGCTTTAAACTTGATTTTTTTTAACCTTAGAACTTCTACCCGAGACGAAGGTGTCACTACCCTAAGATAGGAATCCACGTGACTTGGGGAATCCTCAGCACCTTGGAATCCTGCCCTGCAAGGGCGTATCTTATCTGGTTTTATGGGTTGTAGCAGAACCCCTTATAATATTAGAATATTTATATTTTTTTTCTCAGAACTTAGCCCAGATAAGGCAAAATGTGGCACAAAGCGTGGCATTTTACCGAAAATCGGCAAAATGTGGCTTTTTACCGAAAAATAGGCAAAATGTGGCATTTTAGTATGGCGCCATGGCAAAAAGGCATTTGAAGGTCTCTGGTCATCATCAATAACGTGATTCTTTAGTAGGTCATCATCAATGACGTGATTCTTTAGTTGGTCATCATCAAACTAACCGGCAATTCAAGTGGTTTCAACCAGTCTGTATTAAATATTAGCCACTGCAGTTTCTAATAATAAACTAATCTCTATGAGTATTTATTCATTCATTATAAGGTGATTTGATCTAATTTTATCATTTTTTCCAACTGTATCTTCTCATGATACACATAGATCTTTAAAAAGAGAAACATTCAACCCTCAAGTAAGTTCTTGTTTTCTCCCTGTACAAAATTTAACCATAATAATTTTGTAGGAAGCTATAGATTGATATTTAAAATGACATATTTTGAGACATTATAAGAGTGCTTTGAACCCTCCTTTGTTACAATTCAAGTATCGTCCGTTTGCATTTTGGCGTCTGGTTTTTGTTTGGCGGAGCGAGCAAATTGTACGACCATAGGTTTGCCGTGAAGGATAAAGCCGTTGGTTTGCTGGAGTGCTTTCTGTGCTTGTTCAACTCCTTGTAGAGTGACAAAGGCTTGTCCTTTCATACGACCTTCCTGCATTAATCTCACATCATACCTGCATAACACAAATATTCAAATAAAAATGTTAAATGAATAAACAATAATAATAAACAACTTGAATGAAGGAAAATAAGTTAAGGTTTTACTACTATGACTCAGTCTATAATTAATTATTGGTATTTAAAATTTGTTCATATTTCTGAAAAGGTCTGCAAGTAATTTTACTAGATTTGTCCCTTGTAGAATGGCCTTTTAGTTAACTATTTTATATTATATTATATTATAACTGGTTTAAATTATAAATAAATAAACCATTTTATTGAGTATTAGATACAAAATATAGTAAAAACTCTTTCGACCTCTTATAAATAAACTCCAACCAGCTTTCGCTGTGGTATAAATTATAATAACTTTAACAACCAGACATTGGGGTGTCTAAACAAAGACTAAAGATGTTATTCATTTTCTTCTCTCACATCAAACTTATCCAAATATCTTACAATAGCACCTCAAATATTCTGGAGGATTGGTTAAAATAAAAAGTCCAAATTTTACAAAAGAAAATGTATTACATCACTATCACAGATTTTCCTCAGAGAGCCTAAACATCATCAGTCATGTGAAAAATAACAGAGAAAGGAAATTTTGTAAGTTTCAAAATATGAAAGTAGCTCCAGAATGCGTAAGTGGTATGAGTGAGTGTTGTGTTGGTATGTAGAAAGAAGGAGGATGAAGTGTGTGTAGATTTATTAATCTAATTAATTTATTAATACCAGTACAAGCAATGTGAAGCTTAATTATTATCAGCTAACTTATTATACAAACAAAAATCAAAATGTTTCTAGGGTCCATAGGCAAAACTGAGGACCCTTATAATTTCCTAGGGTTGTCTGTCCGTAAAGTACCCAACACAAACATTTGACCCATTGTTATGAGTAGTAACCCAAACAAAGGAAAAATATAGGGAACCCTAAAATCATGCTTCAAACACAAGGAGATAAATATATGTTTTCCGTGGTAGGCTGTAAAATAGTAACTTTAGAGCCTAAAAAACATAGCTAAAATCCATTTTTTCATTACTCCTAGCTGTAAAGAAAAAATTGTTTGCGTCCTAGGACGAAAAAAGTTTTTATTGTACAGCTGGCAGTTGTCAAAACTTCCGATAGTAGCGCTGCAGTCTTTGTAGAAATGCTTAGTACGATTTAATTCCGCTAGATGTCAATGCGTTTTATTTATCTTTTCTTATAGTGTAACCTCTTTTTAAGGTTTCTTTTTTTAAATCTTAAGTATGTACTAATATTTGTTATTATTATATTGATTATTTATTAATATTTAATGTTTTTTCATTGTCAGCTATCTCGGAAAAAATAGCATATGCTACGTGACTGTGAAGTGTTTTTTCTTTACCTTGGCAATATTTACTGTCTCGCTTCGGAAAAAACTCACTTCACAGCCTAGTAACATAATATACTATTTCAACAGAAATCAGTCATGTCAGGGGTGTTAAGTACAAATATATATTTGGGTGCGTTTTTGTACCTATTCATCATTGCCATTGCCACTGCACCATGAGTCCATGAAAAAATGCATTTTTTAATACCCCCCCCCCCCCCCCCACATACAGATCTTGATTTGTAAAAGTAAGGTCCCGGTACTGTGACCTTATGGTCAAAAAGTCTTGAAATTTTTACTTTTTAAAACATTATTTTAACGCTTTTCTGAGCATTTTAAAAGTGTGGATACATTTGTGTTCAAACTTGGTAAAAAATTGGTAGAAAATAAATCTCCCATGTCCACCAATAATCTTCCGTCAGATGGTGCGTATGGTCACAAATCAAGCGCTACCTACATTTATATATGTATTTTTTTAACAAATCAACGAAAAAATAAATCACAGTTATTTTTTGTCAAAAAAAAAAAAAAAAAAAAAAAAAAAAAACAGTTTGAAATGCTTAGTTTTTATATATTAGTAATATTAAGGTTTTTTGTTTTATTCCAGGGGTTTTTAACACGTAACATACCACTGAGTTGGGTCCATCAAACAAACCAGGGTTGGAAGAACTAACTCTCCACAATTGTGTGATATGTTGGTCAGTAAATCATGCCTCTTTTTTAATGAAGTCTAGTGTCAAATGTGATTTTCCAGGCTGAAACCTGGAAGGGTTACCTTCTCTTAAGAAACTCCCTATTTGTTTAAGAAATGCGGCACTCTTTTACTTTGTTACCCACCTTTTTCATTTTGAAAAAGGACTTTGTTACACATTCTAATTTTCAGCATTTTACGAACATTAATATAGGTGGGTAACAGGGTAAAAGAGGCGTATGGGGGCGCCTCTTTTACTTTGTTACCCACCACTTTCTTTCTTTTTTGGTGGGTAACAAAGTAAAAGAGTACCAGCAATGCTACCTGGACATTGATAGGATGCCCTGTCCGGGCATTGAACCTAGATCTGAGTGGTCACCCATCCAAGTAGTGACCATCCTCATTACTGTTTAACCTGATTGAGAATCAACCACACTCCCCTATGAGCTACCCAGGCAAAATCATCCCTCATAAACAAAGGGTTTAAATTGAAGGTGTGAAACATAGGTGGGAAATCAGTCATGTGAGGGTCTTAAACTAAGGGTTTTTTCACACACTAATCATAACAATATTATGGGTTAAATCCCAAGAGAAGTAAGACATTTTGTTTTCAGGTATTTTTTAACTCCATTAAAACAGTCATATTTCTAATATTATCTCCAGAATGAAGGTTATGTGTTTGAAATTGGTTCAACATTTTTTGTTTAAAAAATCAATAACACTGACATAATTCCTTGTTGATCTTGTTGGTCCTCGTAGTAATGTCTGTATATGTAGTGAAGATCGTTCACTACCACATTCTTAGCCAAATTCTTAATGTAGAGTCGACATGATGGAGTGCCGACCTGGTAATTCTTAAACACAGCTAACATTCTTTGATCTGAAAAACACAAATATTAATTAAATCATCGATTATATTAATGGGAATAAATGTGTCAAAATTTTTTTAGTGTATTTCGCTGGAGCCAGTGTAAGAACACTAACAATAATCTGGGTTACATCCCAAATTATTTTATTTTCACCAGCACTTAAGCCTTTTATCCATTGTATATGTTGCTGGAAGTTTCTCCACATTTTATTACTGGAGATCTGTTTCTTCTACCAGTTCTAACACAATGCAACACTCAAAAGCTAGAAGAATCCACAAGTAAGGTAATTGCAATTCAAAAATGTTATTATTAGGGATGAATAATTTAACTAAAATATTATTCACTGGGGGGGAATATCATAAACCATATTAGTCTACTATAAATATATATCAAACTAAAACTTTTAATAATCAAGGTAAACAGGTGAAAATAGATTAAAAAAACAAAAAAAACACTGTGACTGGTTAAATTAGTCTCAGTATATTGTAGTAAACTATAAATAAAATACAATCCTGCAGTGTCAGGACAGAATTACACTGGAAAAAATTATAAAAGGAAGAAATAAATGTTAAAGCAAGCAGATAAATCTTAAACTATGAGTTTTAGTGTCTTCCAGCTTATAAGAGGGTGGGGAGAGATTTAGCCAACCACACAGACCAAGGAGCTTCTCTTTCTCGCTAATTCCTATCTGACTTAGAGAATGTATGATTAAGAGGAATTTGATCTTAAATTTAGCACATAAATGTCCATATTGGAAATGAGTGACCAATAAGTATTAAAACAGTACCAGTTTTTTAACCAGGGGCGTGAACAATTTGTGTGCCAAGTGTCAACACATATCTCAAAGAAAAGAGAGTCAAATAAAGGGCACACACACGCCAACATTGACTTTTGTAATATAACTGTACTTATAGATACTTATATCCTATGTGAAGAAATAATTAGTATTAACTAATAATTAGTAGTATTTAATAATAAATTTAATCTATATAACCATTATAAATTTTATCAGTATCGATATGACAACTAAATTATTAAATACATTTTAAATACGTGTAATTTTCGCATGTGTAATTTCTTCCTTGTGTATTTTACTCTATGTGCAATTCTCTCCATGTGTAATTTCATCAAGTAACCGCTAAAGACCACACTCAAGGTGGTTACTATATGTTTATAAATTGCATACAGTGTTATTAATGAAGTAATTATATTAGTATAATATATCCATACTTATTACAAACAGTTTTGTAAAAAAAAACCATTAAATATTGCATGAATTATTTAAAAAAAATAATAATAATAAAATATGGAACCTTTAGCAGATATCCTATTGGAATTGAGTTCGTCTTGGGAAATAACTTTGCCTCGGTAAGTTTCATCATTCTCTGTGGTCACTTCATCGGTTTGTACCTGTGGGACTTCGAGAGGTTCAAACTGAACCACTTCTGCAGTCTCGGTCTTCGACTCTTTTAGAGAAGACAGATCAGTGCTCACTTTAAGTTCTATTTTTTTCTGATTCAATTCTATCTGAGGAGCTTCAAACACTTGTGAAGTCGGTATTGACGTTTTCAATGTGTTATCCATATTGTTATGTAGAGTAAGTTTAATTAATTTAGGTCTTTTAGCCATAACTGTACGTTTCCTCATGAATGCATTCTGAGGTAGAATTTCCCGTTCCAGAACGGTGTCCTCTTCAATTTCCGATTCGCCCTCGGAAAGTTCGTTATTCGGTTTTAAACTGTCGGTAACGTAAAGTTCGCATTCGATGGGAAAATCATGGTCGAATGGACACGGTAAATTCATTTTATTCATCAAGTGTAAAAGTTGAGTGTAAAGTTTGGGAATCGAGTAAACAGCTCTTACGATGTTCGTAAGTGAGTTTAAATCCGGTGAAGGGTAGGAATAGCGCAAGTGAACAGGAGGTGGTCGTTGGAAATCTACAGAATTCGTCCAAGAATTGAGCCTTGTTAAAAATTGTTGATAATATTTATTATGATCGCCTTTCTCCTCTGTTCCTACTGTACTGAAAAAAAAAAAAAAAAAAAAAAAATTACATTATTTAACTTGAGATTATATAAGTATAAACTTTTACTATTATATAGACTTCTGGGGTTAAAATCATAATAAAGTTGTAAGTATTCTGATGATGATGTTGGCTTCTAGATAGTTGTAGGTCATCAAGTTTCACACCTAGTATGGGGACCATCTTCAGAGAAGTACATATTGTTCTAAGTAAGTACAGTAGAGTCTCGATAATCCGAGCTCCGATAATCCGAGTTTCCAATAATCCGAGTCAAACGAGAGTTCTTGGAAAGTAGGAGGGGGAGCGGGTTCCTGAATTAAACATAATTAGGACAGTGCTGGAAAAGATGGTTCTGTATGATTTCATGGAATTCCTTTCCTATCTGAGCAGCTGTGTTTACATTCATATTCAGGGAAGTCTATTAATTTGTTTCTTTTTCTTCAGGGTAAATCTGCATTATTTGTCCCACCAATATCTTATTGTCCGATTTACTTAAACAATTTTTAAACTCTTCCTTTCTACATATTAAAAAACGATTCAGATTGTACCATCTCGGTAAATTCTTTTTTGTAAAAAATATACGTAAAAGTGAAGTGTTCAGTGCTGCTAACAGAATCGAAGTACGCTCCGCTCATTTTCTGAAGAAAAAGAACCCTGCTGCATATATAGACCTGGTAGAGGTCCAAATCGAAGTACAAAATTCGCTTAATTTTCACTTTTACTTTAGCCAAAAAAATACGTAAAGTGTCCACTTCCTAGAAAAATATGGGAAGGCTAAGGTTTGTTTAGGTTAAGATTTGTACTTTTTGGCATAACCTTTCCTCATGTCCCTAAGATAGTGACTCTTTTACGTATTTTTTTTACAAAAAACTATTGAATTTACCGAGAGGGTACAACCGGAATCGTTTTTAATGTGTAAAAAGGAATAGTTTAAAAAAAATTATAAGTAAATCGGACTATTAGAAATCGGTGGGCAAAATAGTGCAGATTTACCCCCTAATGAAAATAAAATATAAAAGTAACTATTATTTTTCAATAAAGCAATCACATTTTTCGTAAATTTCCAATAATCCGAGTTACTGCCGGTCCCATCCAACTCGGATTATTGAGACTCTACTGTAATAACATTAATTCATCTTATCTTGCAAACCTACTCCCACCTAGAGACAGTCACAGCGAAGCCTACAACTTTAGTGTACACTTAGAAGTCTTAGTCCTACTTAGAAATAACATTTAACACTAGATTACTAATGTTCATTGATTCGACAAATAAATTTTACTGTCAGGGTTATCATAAGGTTAGTGTATTAGCTCAGACTCATGAGCTTAACATTGCTTTAACCCTGTCAGACTGTCTCTTGTTGTCACATCTCATCGGCCATACATTTTCAGTTTTTACGGGACAAAACCGCTTCAGGCTTCTAAGACCTGTCTAAAAGTAAAGACATTATTAGAGTTTTTTTTATTTTTTAAAATAACCTTTCGATGTATATAATATTTTTGTTGATACATTCTCAGAAGGCTATTGCATTGCTATCAAATTTAATTGAAATTTTAATTAACTATTTTAACTTTTTGTGGTCCATGCCGCGGGATCACAAAGAATGATCGTAAATGCCGACAGTAAAAATTTGAAAAAACAATACAGCTTGTTTTCACTAGAATGGGCAACCAACTGGAAGGTTATGAACTCATTTTGGTGAGGTTACCACATGTTCTATTTTTCATATTTCTGCGCATGTCCGTGATAAATTAACTTTACACATGGATTCTAAAGACCCTTTAATTATTAATAGAACATTACAACACAAAACAAGTGTGTAGGTGTTTAATTTAATAGTAAACCCCCATCTCAAATTATATGGTTAAAGCTTAAAAATACTTCTTCTTTATATATGATATGAGAAAAAAAAAAATAAAAATAGGGGGAAAAAAGTCGACTTACTGTTCGACATATGATGGTAAATTCAAATTTAAATCACTGCCTCGAACAAATTCTACAGAGAGGAGATGCCCCATCAATTCTGCCTGGTGTAACTTCAGCATTACTTCCTTAGCTAACTCCTTCGAACCATATCTATTACACAAGTAAACATATTGTTATATAAGTTCAAGTTACAACTACTACCTACTTATTCACTGGGGGGTTTATGTTTGGCAATAGTACTAGTACTAGATTGGTAGGACAAACCACTTGTTCGAACCTAGAGGTCGACCAAGAAGTCATGAACACGGGAGAAACGGAAAGCTTAACTTCGTTTAAAATCGGAACTTCCGAGTAGTGCCGAAGTCAGTACAGTCGGGTGCTAAGACAATACCCATTTCTAGTTTGTATGACATGCGCAGTTACGACAAATCTCACGAATAACAACAACAAGAAGGTTTCCAATCTGTTAGGTTTCCTGTTTTGTTTGTTTTTATACAATACGAATTATAGTCACAACTGTCACACAACAATTTTGATTTTGTACCATTTACCATGCGATGATGCAAATGCAAAGAACGCTACAAATAATGGGGTTGGAACAAACCTAATATTTATTTTTTTATTATAAAAATGATTGCTCTCCATGACAATTAATCAAAATAATATTAGCGAATTTCTAGTTTGCTTTTCCCCATTATATTTTAAGGAAAACTTATCTTAGAATCTCATTATTTTTATAATTTCTTCCTAATTTTGAATTTGTGTTATTATCCATGTTTTTAATAATACCAGGAAATTTAATTTAGAGAAAATTGCCAAAAACAATCCAAGAGAGGTAATAGTACAAATAATAATTCACAAAAAAGTAAGAACTAAAATCCAGAAATAAGGAAAGTAACAAATAAAACAGAAATAAAAAAGTAACAAATCAAACTCATCATCATTCCTCTCACTAAAGAGGAAGAAAAAAATCGATTAAGATAGAAGAAAATTTATTTAGATTTAAAGAATATTATTGTGAATAATCAATAAATAATAATATAAAGATATTATCGTATATTATTGTGATTTCTTATCAGGTACAGTGTTGCCTGTTGCAAAAATTATAGAAGTTATCAAAAATAAAATTATTAATAACAAAAGAACAACACTGTATTTTTTGACAGTGGTCTATTTTAATAAAAACTGACTGTACATGTCGATACTAGCGCACTCCTCACATTTCCATGACTTCTTGGTCGACCTCTAGCAATTATGCCTCATTAAGGCCCCTTTTTACTAGACCAGGCGTAGAGAATTACAGCCTCTCCACGCAACATACCTCTGTACAATGTACCACCGAAGCGAGTATTGTGTGATCTTTAGTAACTCATGTAAATCAGAAGACCGAGGTGCAGTATTGAATCCGAGACCTCGTGCTACTCTCGATTTAGTGATGTAGACATAGCAAGTGTCTAGTAGTAGTAGTAGTAGTTACCTATTATTATTCTTTTAGTCCTGACACATTATACAGAACTATAACACATATCGATGGCTAATAAGTGATACCTCGTATCTTCAAAATGTTAGGTTTACAGTAGGAACAAAAACTTTAAAAAAAAAATAAATTTACTTTAACTGACTAAGTTTTTTTTTTAAGTTTTATAAATTTGTATATCATGTAACCCTTCTGAAACCAGTGGCGGATTAAGGGTGTCATCTAGGGGGTGGCGATCTGACCCTCCAAGGGGTTTCGGGAGTATGGAAAGCCCTAAGGAAAGGGGGGGGGGGGGGGGGAGTTCTCAGGATTCCTCCCCCCCCCCACGACTGTAGTAAAATATCTTAACCGTAAGTCATAGGTGTCGTTAGCAGTTAATTATTGTAGGGTGCATATAGCGGGGGGTCCGGGGGTCCTCCCCCGGAAAAATTTGAAAATATGACCTCTCAAAACAGCGCTTAAATGCATTTCTGAGTTAAAATTTGATTTTAATACTTAGTCACAAAAGGGTAATTTTTTGCTCGATTATATGGTGTAGTTTGTTGGAAAACAAGTATGAACATGGACACAAGTACATTTTTTAAAAAAAAATATAATATGAACTTAAAAGTATAGTTATTGTAACACAATAAAAGTTGTGCACCTAATCATTCCCTTTGTCTAAAATACCTAAAAAAAATTTCGTTCTTAAGAACGAAAATTTATCACAGTTTGTTACCTTCGGTAAGCTCGGAAGCTAAATGGGGATTTTTAATATTTTCGTTTTATACATCTTCGAGCTGTTAAGCCCATGACAACGGACCTAATTTTATATTTAGAAAAAAATAGTTAAATTAAGTAAATCAATTTAGATAAGTTATTATATCTATTTGAAGACCATCGAATCAAAGCAAATACTCGTACTTTTCGACCCGAAATGTGTTTTCGGGAGACAAGTTCGGGATTTAAAGTCCAAGAACGGGACAACTCCGGGACACCTGGCGTCGTCAGAAGTTTATTGTTGGGGGGGGGGGGGGGGGAGGATATATTGCGGGGCCGGGGGTCCTCCCTCGGAAAATTTTGAAAATATTACCTCTCAAAACAGCGCTTTTATGCATTTCTGATATGAAATTTGGTAGTCGTTGGAAAAAAGTATAATCAAGGGGGGGGGGGGGCGGTCGCCACCCCCGCCCCCCCCTTTAATCCGCCACTGTCTGAAACAGAGGTAACTGTTAAAATATAACAGTTCATAAATTATTGTAGTTAGAGTTCTCAATATGTCACTTCTTTAACCCTTAAATACTAAAGGTAATTGGATGGCTGGTATTACTAACCCTTCGTCAATTCGACTAACATATGCAGAAAATACATTTTTTGGGTTGAAACTACACTTTTATAGAGAGAAAACTATTAAGAACTCATTATTAAATCTTTTAGTGAGATATACAAACATTTTATGACAAATAACTTAGTAGGAACATCAGAAGAATCTGAAATTGAATGAACATTAATGCACCAGGTCCCATGCCCCAGGCCAAAAGCCCTAGGCCCTTTGCTAAGTGCTCCAGGCCCCAGATTATTGGCCATTGGTCTCTCGCCCAAGGCCAATTACCCTAGGCCCATTGCCCCTTACCCCTAGGCCTATTGCTCCTTACCCCAGGCCCATTTTCCCAAGCTATAGGCTCATTCGACAACCAATTAATTCCCTACGTTTATTACTAAACGTTAGTCGAATCGACGAAGTAGCTTTGACGGGAATTTGCCAGAAAACGAGTGTATGCTCAAAAGGACTTCTACCGCTACACTAGCAGGTGTGTTACTAACCAGTGCAAGCACTGCAGAAGGATGGGGTACCCATCACCATCCCATACTAGCTTAAAAGGTTAAGGTTCAAACTATGCTCGTCGATTGACTACCATTAGCATTCCAGGGTTAAAAAAGTGAACACATATGAGGTCTCACTTTAAAAACATACAGCAGAAACACATAGATAACATATAGGTCTCACTTACGAATTAGGAGCTCATTTACGAGGTGTCACAACTAACCTTCACCAAAACACATACACCAGAAACACATTCGAGGTGTTGTTACAAGCTATCACATAACAAATAATAGTTTACGGATCTGATACGAGATGTCTCGACTGGCCATTTTCTGTATGAAGGAATTTTTTTTCACTTTCGAGACCTCGCATATTACTTGCAGACAAGCCTCCCAAGGCCAATATAATGAAACCCTCAAAATCACCATCTTGGTAGTTACGAGGTATCACTTATTAGCCATCGATATTTTATTAAATGTAATTTACCTGGCGAAACAAACACTGCCCTTCTTAAATTTAGAAGGTAAACACTTGACTTCGGAAGCTCCAAAATATTTAAGAAAATCTATTTTTTCTTCGTCTGTCAACTCGTTGGGAAGATGTTTCACCATTAAATAAGTCTCGTCGTACACAACCATCATTAAAATTCCCAGAAAACTTATTATTACTAGAATTAAAACAGCAATAAGTAAACAGATTTTCCAAACTTATTTATCACATTTTTATTTAAAACACACGTTAAATTAAATAATTGTTTGATATAATATATAACATTACATTAAAAAATATAATTTTTTTAAACTAATAAATACAATTTCAAATATTAGAACACGAACATTTATTTTTTCAAATAAAAACAAACCCTTGTGAGTTGATAAGATAAAGACAAACAACAACAACAAACAATCGATTAAAGAATCGAGTTTTTTATAAATTATCAAGCACAATTTTGAATGATAGAAAAATGAATACAAATGTTTCCCGCTCGAATTTGAGATTAGATAGAAGGTAACCACACAGTCTGGAATAGTAGACGTTTGACGTTTATAAATTTGAATCTTTTATATTTGTGAATGTGTCCAATAGTCTAATGTGTGTTAGAATAAGAATAAAAATAAAACAGGAGATTAATTTTATACTTTGAAATCGAACTAGTCGGTTCTCGAACTTAGCACTCACCTCTAAATCATGTAATAGCAGTCTAGACTCGAATCTCATACAATATCAAGTAAGTAAGTAAAACTTTATTTTATATTTATATATACCTAAATGTGGTAAAACTGCAGTTATCCAGCCACCTAGGAAAAGATGTTCGAAAATTGGAGGGGCCTCACTCGGATGGGCTGAACTGAAGGAGATGATACGGTCGAGAATCGCTTGGCGGTACAACTTTGCTTAATTTATACACTTGAGAGATTATATTCCTTTGTCAAACAGTACATTTGTATGATTTAAACATACGAGAAATTATATATGTATGATTTGTTCATTGGAGAGTTTATATCCCTTTGTCAAAAAAATACGTTAAGAGTCAAAATACGTTAGAGTCCGCCATCTTTTCTATAAACCGTATCATATTGTTCAGTTTTACCCTCGAATGTACTATTTAGACCAAGGGGGAGGTACTAATTTGCGGGTCAGGTCAACCCGCAAAGTTTTTGCGGGTCAGAATGTATTCACCACTGATATTACTAAGGAATTATTACCGGTCGTAGTATTATTTTGCGAATCAGATAAATCCTTGCGGGTTGGCCAGAAATAACGGTTCTAACAAGCTGAAACTTCGGGAGTATACGTAATTAAACTGTAGCTAGATAATTAATTAACTTTCGTGAAGCTCCTTATTGTGATTGTGAAGATGTAATGTACTGCGGGTCGTAGTATGATTTTGCGGGTCAGATAAATCCTTGCGGGTTGGCCAGAAATAACGGTTCTAACAAGCTGAAACTTCGTGAGTATACGTAATTAAACTGCCGCTAGATAATTAATTAACTTTCGTGAAGCTCCTTATTGTGATTGCGAAGATGCAATGTACTGCGGGTCGTAGTATGATTTTGCGGGTCAGATAAATCCTTGTGGGTTGGCCAGAAATAACGGTTCTAACAAGCTGAAACTTCGTGAGTATACGTAATTAAACTGCCGCTAGATAATTAATTAACTTTCGTGAAGCTCCTTATTGTGATTGCGAAGATGCAATGTACTGCGGGTCGTAGTATGATTTTGCGGATCAGATAAATCCTTGCGGGTTGGCCAGAAATAACGGTTCTAACAAGCTGAAACTTCGTGAGTATACATAATTAAACTGCCGCTAGATAATTAATTAACTTTTGTGAAGCTCCTTATTGTGATTGCGAAGATATAATGTACTGCGGGTCGTAGTATGATTTTGCGGGTCAGATAAATCCTTGCGGGTTGGCCAGAAATAACAGTTCTAACAAGCTGAAACTTCGTGAGTATACGTAATTTAACTGCCGCTAGATAATTAATTAACTTTCGTGAAGCTCCTTATTGTGATAACAAAGATGCAATGTACTGCGGGTCGTAGTATGATTTTGCGGGTCAGATAAATCCTTGCGGGTGAGCCAGAAATAACGCTAGTATCGAGCTGCAACTTAGTAATCATTCATAAACAAGTGCTAACTGATGAATACACTTTTAGCCCGCTTCTTAATCTTATTAAGAAAATTAAAAAAACAAACAATTGGGGCAAGGGAAATCTTTGCGGGTTGGCAAGAAATAATACAAGTATCAAGCTGAAACTTGGTAATTATACGTAACTAAACAAGAACTTATTAATAAATACACTTTACACCCTCTTCTTAATCTTATTGACGAAATAAAAAATAATTGGGGCAAGGAAAATCCTTGCGGGTTGGCAAGAAATAATACAAGTATCAAGCTGAAACTTGGTAATTATACGTAACTAAACAAGAACTTATTAATAAATACACTTTACACCCTCTTCTTAATCTTATTGACGAAATAAAAAATAATTGGGGCAAGGTAAATCCTTGCGGGTTGGCAAGAAATAATACAAGTATCAAGCTGAAACTTGGTAATTATACGTAACTAAACAAGAACTTATTAATAAATACACTTTACACCCTCTTCTTAATCTTATTGACGAAATAAAAAATAATTGGGGCAAGGTAAATCCTTGCGGGTTGGCAAGAAATAATACAAGTATCAAGCTGAAACTTGGTAATTATACGTAACTAAACAAGAACTTATTAATAAATACACTTTACACCCTCTTCTTAATCTTATCGACGAAATAAAAAATAATTGGGGCAAGGTAAATCCTTGCGGGTTGGCAAGAAATAATACAAGTATCAAGCTGAAACTTGGTAATTATACGTAACTAAACAAGAACTTATTAATAAATACACTTTACACCCGCTCCTTTATCTTATTGACGAAATAAAAAATAATTGGGGCAAGGTAAATCCTTGCGGGTTGGCAAGAAATAATACAAGTATCAAGCTGAAACTTGGTAATTATACGTAACTAAACAAGAACTTATTAATAAATACACTTTACACCCGCTCCTTTATCTTATTGACGAAATAAAAAATAATTGGGGCAAGGTTAATATATAATAATAAAAAGCATTTTTTTCATTTGCTTTAATAACAATGAAATGCCTAATTTTCATACTTTGAGGGCTCTGCTTCCCCCCCCCCCCCTATAAAAGTTATAAGGACTTAAAAAAAGCATATCTGGGTTCATAGAATATTTTCACATATTTTGCACGTTTGAGCATATTATGAAATAATTTAATAATAAAGAAATTCTATGGTAAAAATAATACTGCGAGTAGCAAATAATCTAGGGTAAGTCAGGTAGTGTTAAGTCGAGTTCAACGTCAATGACTCTTTTATAAGGCATAAGTAGCATACTTAGAGGATATCCATTGGCACAATCGTAGTATTATTGAATGGTTTAGGGAGTAGCTCCTCGTATAGAAACATAGTGTTATATTTTGGGTCTTTTAGCTAAAGGTACCTTCCTCCTTTCAGTCTCAGGTAAACCTGAGTCAGATAATTGACCAATATAAATCCACCTCTGACTCTGGCTGCTGCATACATACTGAAAGCAGGGGTATGTTTAAAATGTTGTTCCTTAAAATGGTCCACATAACCTGTTTGGTAACCCATGCTGTATTTCACCAGCTGTAAATGACTTAATTTCAGCGGGTAAACAAATTTTAAAGCTCCAAGTCGAGAGTCCAACTTCAAGGAAATGCTACCAGGGACCCCTCTCAGAGCCTATCCTAACAAGATGGGGAACTTGGATAAGACAGGCCCTTTATTACTCTGAACATGGAGAAAAAGTGAAAGTTCTATTATAAGAATTCGACGAAGTGGATAACATGGCAATTAAAAAAGCGAAGCATGCACTAAAAAACTTTCAAAATTTGACGCAGCTAAATTTTATACGAGAATCTTTTTTTTTTTAAGTTGCCACAGATGATAGAAGAATTGGAGGTACAAGGCACTTAGTTGACTTCAGCTGCTAAAGTTTTCTTGGAGTTCCAAATGCTGCGATGGAGTGGCCAAGCTAAAAAGGAGAGCAAGCCAGAAAAAACTGGCCAAATTGGAACAAAAATCCAGGTTGGAACAAGGCGGAGACGCAGTATCAAGTATGAAAGACTGCTCTATATTGAAGTATATGCAAATTGTTTTTGCGTGGAAAGGTCATTTTCGAAATTAAAAAATATAGTTGCAAAACATTGCTTGAAATTGACCACAGAAAATCTTGAAAAGATAATTTATTATTGTACAGTATAATTAATTTAATTAAAGTATACTAATTTTAATTAGATATTTGTTAATTGTTAACAAAGAATATTGATACATAAAAAGAGGTGTGTATAAGTAAAACAACTTTTTCGTCTTATATACATATACATATTTATATGCACAAATTCTAATAAATTTGCTTAAGTAGTAAATGTGTTTTTTCGAATAATCCCCCCCCCCCCCCACCGGTTGGCCTAAATAATTAATAGAGAATATAAACGAATAATTCGGGTAGGCAGATTTTTTTTATTTATTTATAGATAACTGCAACTACATAATTTTACATGTTATAAGCAATTTTGATGAAAGTTTTTACAATGACTTGAGAGACTTGAAGTGAGGAACTGTCCATTAACAGTACTCACAGATACTAGCTTGAATTAATACAATTGATACAACATATATTTAGACTTTACACGTAAGCATTGTTCAATAGATCACGTGGCCACTGCCTCTTTAGACGTCGAGGAGGATTTCCAGGAATGAATGGTAATGACAGGTTGTGAATTAAAGGATTGGAATGTTGGGATATGGAGTCATGGAAGGATTTATATCGGGTTATGGCTAGGTCATGGACGAAGGGGACTTTAAGGTCGTTGTGAAGGGTGAAGTTAGAAACATAGAAAGGGGCGTTTACTATTCTTCTTAGGATTTTGGACTGTAGGGACTGGATACGATAGGAGTTGGAACGCTTGGTGCAACCCCAGAGTTCAATACCGTATGACCATATGGGCTTAATTATTGTGTTATAAATTAGTAATTTGTTATGTGTGCTGAGTTTAGATGTATGGTGTAGAAGTCTGTGTAAAAGTTTGTAGCTTCTGTTGCAGTCTTGTCGTTTAAGTTTTGTGTGGTGTGCCCAGGTCAAACGCCGGTCCAGGTGTAAACCAAGGTAGCGGACGAAACTAGAGTGAGGGATAGGGATTTGGTTTAGGGTTACTGGTTCACATATGCCATGTCTCAAACTAAACGTTACATGGACACTTTTGTTTTCATTAATTTTGATTCTCCACTTCTTGAGCCAAGTTTCCAGAAGTAAGAGGTGTTCCTGAACTTGTTCAGATGCTATTATAGGTGATATATTAGATGATACAATGCACTTATCATCTGCAAAAGAAGCTAAAGTGGTGCTAGGATGTTCAGGGATGTCGGAGGTGAAAATGGTATACAGGATTGGACCTAGGATGCTACCTTGGGGTACACCTGCTTTTATAGGATAAATTGAGGAAGTGGAAAGGTTATAGGACACATGGTAAAAACGATTTTCTAGGAAGGATTTTAGGATTAGATAGTAAGTAAAGGGAAGGATGCCCTTAAGCTTCCAAAGCAAGCCAGCGTGCCAAACCCTGTCAAAAGCTTGCGCTTCATCTAGGAAGACCGCTGAGCAGTACTTTTTCTGCTCAAGGGAGGAAGATATTATGTCTACTACTCTGTGACACTGTTGGACTGTGGAGTGAAGGGATCGAAAACCTAATTGGTGGTTTGGGAGTGTTTTTAAGGAAGTTATTATAGGATTAATTCGTCGGAGGAGAAGTTTTTCTAGGATTTTACCCATCAGAGGAAGAAGGCTGATAGGACGATAGGAATTAGGTAAGTGGGAAGGTTTGGAGGGTTTATGGATCATTATAATTTTGGCGAATTTCCAAAGTGAAGGAAAGTGGGTTATTCGAAGGACTGAGTTATAGATGGAAGTAAGGTAAAGGATTCCTTTTTTGGGGAGGTTTTCAAGGATATGGGAGGTGATAAGGTCATAGCCAGGTGCTTTATTTTTGGGAAGATGTTTTATAATGTATAAAATATCGGATGGGTTAAAGGCCTTTGGGGGAGGAGAAAGTTGAAGAGGCACAAAAAGATCGTGCAATATATTGTTAGAATGGGTTTAGTCATAGATATCAGGATTAGGAGAAAACTGTTCAGAGAGGAAATGGGCGAAAAGCTCTGCCTTATCAGCATCGCTCTTTGCCCAGGATCGATCTAATCTTTGGAGTGGTGAAGGAATAATCTTTTGTTTAAGGATTTTTCGGGTAGCTTGCCAGAGGGATTTGTCTTCCGTCGTCAAATTTCTAGTATAGTCTGAGAATTGTTCTGATCTGTATGCTGCACGGGTAGGCAGAGAAAATATATTTAGGCTTTTTAGAGCATATAATTCCTAACCCTAATGATAACACTAGCGTTATTTCTTGCCAACCCGCAAGGATTTACCTTGCCCCAATTATTTTTTATTTCGTCAATAAGATTAAGAAGAGGGTGTAAAGTGTATTTATTAATAAGTTCTTGTTTAGTTACGTATAATTACCAAGTTTCAGCTTGATATTTTTATTATTTCTTGCCAACCCGCAAGGATTTACCTTGCCCCAATTATTTATTATTTCGTCAATAAGATTAAGAAGAGGGTGTAAAGTGTATTTATTAATAAGTTCTTGTTTAGTTACGTATAATTACCAAGTTTCAGCTTGATATTTGTATTATTTCTTGCCAACCCGCAAGGATTTACCTTGCCCCAATTATTTTTTATTTCGTCAATAAGATTAAGAAGCGGGTGTAAAGTGTATTTATTAATAAGTTCTTGTTTAGTTACGTATAATTACCAAGTTTCAGCTTGATATTTGTATTATTTCTTGTCAACCCGCAAGGATTTACCTTGCCCCAATTATTTTTTATTTCGTCAATAAGATTAAGAAGAGGGTGTAAAGTGTATTTATTAATAAGTTCTTGTTTAGTTACGTATAATTACCAAGTTTCAGCTTGATACTTGTATTATTTCTTGCCAACCCGCAAGGATTTACCTTGCCCCAATTATTTTTCATACTACGACCCGCAGTACATTGCATCTTCGTTATCACAATAAGGAGCTTCACGAAAATTAATTAATTATCTAGCGGCAGTTTAATTACGTATACTCACGAAGTTTCAGCTTGTTAAAACCGTTATTTTTGGCCAACCCACAAGGATTTATCTGACCCGCAAAAACATACTACGACCCGCAGTACATTGCATCTTCGCAATCACAATAAGGAGCTTCACGAAAGTTAATTAATTATCTAGCGGCAGTTTAATTACGTATACTCACGAAGTTTCAGCTTGTTAGAACCGTTATTTCTGGCCAACCCGCAAGGATTTATCTGACCCGCAAAATCATACTACGACCCGCAGTACATTGCAGCTTCGCAATCACAATAAGGAGCTTCACGAAAGTTAATTAATTATCTAGCGGCAGTTTAATTACGTATACTCACGAAGTTTCAGCTTGTTAGAACCGTTATTTCTGGCCAACCCACAAGGATTTATCTGTCCCGCAAAATCATACTACGACCGGTAATAATTCCTTAGTAATATCAGTGGTGAATACATTCTGACCCGCAAAATACTTTGCGGGTTGACCTGACCCGCAAATTAGTACCTCCCAGACAAAGGGATATCATCTCTTAACTGTGTTATATAGATATAATCTTTCTAATGTATAAATCTTAATACATTTAAGATTTATGTAAATGTATACATTTGCAGCTCTACATCTTTTATTATTCGTAGTCGAATATTAAAAGATGCCGGCTAAATCGGATTGTACGTGTACGTGCCCCAGAAATTTCTAGTACTTTTTCCTGCAGGGTGGGGAGAAGCGGAGCGTGAGAGTGGGGAGTCTCTTATCGACTAGACCTTAGATCTCGTACATATCCTTTATCAATTGACCCAATCACAAGGCAGCATTGTGGGCATGCGCAAAGGTGATAAAGATAAGGTAGAGGGGAGTTTAATGGCAACCCTTTAGAAGGTTCCATAATAAATCAAAGGTTATAAACATAGATTATAAATAAGTTCTCAGTTTCTCTTTCTCTGATGTTACTAATCTAATTTGATTTTATATTCTAATGTCTTTTACTCAGTAATTTTGGCTATATCAGTAACTTATAAAATGGCTGATTTTAGAAACGTGTTATTAAAAAAGGCATACATTTTTGATCACATCCAGTCAGCAGTAAATACGAGTCAGCCAGAAGATTTGAGTAAAATATCGCAAGTGAAATATATCAAGCCAAAGGAAAACAAACAATATTATAGCGTCAAAGTAAGTATACCTATATAATATTGCAAATTATTAGATATAATCTCTCAAATGTATTAGTTATACAAATTATTTAATTAATTTTTATTATTAAATTAATAGTATTACCATTATTATTTGGACTCAATTGTAAAGAAGGACTGGGTAAAACTGCAGTTAACCAGCCACTAAGGCCCGTTTTTCTCCTCAAATATAAGGAGCAGTAATTGATACATAGGTAAAACTGAAGAATATGATATGGTCTATAGAAAAAATGGCGGGGCCTCACTCCAACGTATTTTTTTTGACAAAGGGATATAAACTCTCTAATGAACAAATCATATATGTATAGTTTCTCATATGTTTAAATCATACAAATGTACTGTTTGACAAAGGAATATTATCTCTTAAGTGTATAAATTAAGCAAAGTGCCGCCAAGCGATTCTCGACCGTATCATCTCGTTCAGTTCAGCCGATACATAAAAGGGAAGATAATTGCAAGTAATCTAAATTTAGTTTTGTAAGTAAGAAGTATTGATAACTCCTTGTAATGTGCCACCAGTTTGGCGACATTATCAGTCTACTCCGTGATAGATACCTCTACGATCTTGAATTATTCATTTTAACAATATTTTAAACCTTATTTCAATAACAATTTTTTCATTTCATTGGTTTTATCAAGTCTAGCCCCCTCTTCTATTTTAATATGGAGGGATTTAGTATGGTGCTAGGCATCGCCATCATCAGTTTGGTGGCAGCTCTATTTCTCCTCTCTCTTTTCTTCATGGAAAACAATTTCCAATAGCGAGTGATTTTTAAAAAATTACTTACTTCATTGCCTCAATTCTCTATTTAAAGGTAAAAACTTACTTCTCTTTTCAATATTCCTATTTTACTTTCTCATTTACATTGTCGAGTTGGCGCAAAAATTTGACTTTAATGGATTTCCACGTTTTGAGGTGCCCTGAGTTCAAAGTCGTTTTTAAAAAAATGTTGGTCTAACAAAATCTAATCTGTCCAGACGTGTGGAAACTACAGGGTCAATTTTGATGACATTTGAAACAAATATTTAGTAAATTAGTACAGTTTTTTCCCCAATGGGTAATTGTAATCGAGAAATGAATTTTAGAAATAAATTTTATTTTATTATTTTAACAAAACTCTGGAAGAAGTTTTACCTTAAAAACAGAGTTATAATATAGAGAATCTAACTCCCCCCCCCCCCCCCCCCTTCCTTTGCAGTAACTAAGCTACTCCGGTCAAAAATGAATTCCTGTGCCATGTACTGTTTGACAAATGGATATAATCTCTTAAGTGTATAAATCTAAGCAAAATTGTGCTCCCAAGCGATTCTCAACCATATTGTGTCCTTCTGATCATCCCCTATAACATAAAAGATTCAATCACTTTTATAATAATGTTTATGAGTCACTTGCTTAAGTCTTTTGCCAGTTTATTTGAGAGCAGAACTATCTCCACAGCAGTGGCAATGTTCCTTTGATGTAATAATTTTTTAAGGTATGGAGTAAGTTTGTAAATGTGTGAAAAAAGGTTTTGTATGTACCTATGTATTGTTATCTATTCAAATTAGTTTATGTCACAATAAACTAAATTTGAGAAACGTTCACAACAATGTTGCCTGTTGCTAGTTTATGATTTTTTTTTTTTTCTAGATATCTTTGGATCTCAATGATTCTTTGTTTACCTGCCCCAGAGGACCATTGTGAGTGATCATGGTGTGAATCAAGTTTGGACAATCCTCCACCGTGAAAATAGTGTAAAATCTTTTAAACAATATTATGAGGCATAGAGGTGTGGATTTGCAGACTTGCTGCATGCCCACAGTTTCATGTCCTCATCCATGGATTAGCTGGAGGAGTTGGAGGAGGTCAAATCAGGTGTCCAACTGTTGCCATAAAATATAACCTGCACAACCCTTGACATCAAAAATAGATTGCTTGGTAATTTTTTATATAGACTCCCAAATATCTTATGCTCCTCAACATCGACAGGGATAGAAAGGGGGGGGGGGGGGATGAAGACATGCTTTTTACATTTTATGGAAAAGTTTATTTATAATCTATTGTGGAAAATTAATTATACATACATAATATAAATATATTATTATACATATTATATTATTTTATTTACATATTATATTATTTACATATTATACATATTATATTATTTACATATTATACATATTATATTATTTACATATTATACATACATATAGATAAAAAAAAAATTATTGAGAGAAATTACAATTTTAATATTGCTAACCTACATGCAATATTATAAGTCTCCTAGATCTGCATGGAGCAGTGGTATTTACATACACATGTTTTTACAAAATATTTGTTATTTATTAAATAAATTTTGTAAATATATATATAATATTTTTGTAACAGATGAAATGTGTTTTTTTTAATAAAAAAAAAATCTTTAGTCTGAACAAGTTCTTATTAATAATTTTGTAATATTTCCCAAACCTTTAACAAACGACTGAATTAACACCTGATAACACAAAAAAAAACAAAAAAAAAAACATGATTGCTACAAGTTATCACACCAAGTTAAATATAAATCTATTTTAAAAAAAACCCGTGATGTGAGATTGAACATTACATAAGTTACATAAAAACAGCCAAATTATTCTTAGTAGAAATTAGTTACATGATTCATTATTAATTTAGTCTTCCACTAGACCTTGAAACTTATATATCCTTTATCATTGACCCATCACAAGCCAGCATTGTGGGCTTGCGCCTTCTGCTGTAGAGTGTGTATATATATATATTTAATAATATATATTTAAACTCTATCTATTACTGAAAATATGTATAGAAATAACTGAATTGTGAATTATTCTTGTTTTCCTGTTGTTTGGTTTGTTTTGTTGCTCCTCACATGAAGCTATTAACGTTACCCAAACTTTAATTACTCTTTTATAGTGAATGTTAGTGTTTTGTTTTTGTTGACGCAAGGATTAACGTCACATTCATTTAATAAACTGTTACAACTTTATTATTAGTGAATATTAGTGTTTTGTTCGCTCCACGAGGAGAGATTAAACAGTGTATTAGTTTTTCAAAACTTTTCCTAAGTGAATATTACATAGTTACGTGATACATATCGGCTTGGACAATGGAAAAATCAACATTTAAGTGCCGCTACTGCGAGCAAAGTTTTACTTTTGCCCCGAATCGCAGGAGACATGAGATAAATATACATAATATTTCTAAAACATCCGCTACATTCGATTGTGAAATATGCAAGTTTAGCTTTCCTACTATCAATAAGTTAAATTTGCACATCTCATCGGACCATCAGGACTTACCAGGTAAGAAAGATTTGACATTTAATTCAATGAATGAGTTCGAAACATGGAAAATGGAAATGGAAAAAAATGAAGTATCCTCATATTTCTCGTCACACTCCTACAAGTTGAAAAATGGTGACACTGTTAGGTTGTACTCTTGTCATCGAAGCGGCCACTATAAGGGTCGTGGCAAAGGAATTCGTCACTTAAAAATGAGGGGTTCAATCAAAATCGGTGCAATATGTCCAGCACACATTAAGCTTACTTTTAATGATAGTTCTTGTGGCGCAGTAAAGGTAAGCCACTACCCTACTCACATGGGCCATGAATTAGAAGTTGGAAGCCTGCGTTTAAACAAATTAGAAAAAGAGAAGATAGCAGGACAGCTTTGCGCAGGAGTGTCAAAGACAACTATCATGGACGACATAGCCAAAAACGCTTCTCCGACAAAACGTCTTGCTGCTACCAACATGCAAGATATAAGGAATATCTCTGCCAGTTATGGTGTGGACATAGGCACTATTCGAAGTCAAGACGATTTTACTTCGGTCAATTCCTGGGTGATGGAGATGATGGCCAGAGATGACAATCCAATTTTGTTGTATAAGCTCCCAGGTGAATTAGATGACCAGTTTCCCAGCCTTGACGAACGCGACTTCGTATTAGGATTCATGAATGACGCCCAAAGGGAAATTTTTAAACTGTACGGACATGAAGTTGTGTCCATTGACTCAACACATGGGACAAATAAATATGACATCCAGTTAACAAGTATTGTCATTAAAGATGACAACTGGGAAGGTTTCCCAGTTGCATTTCTATGGACCAACCGACAGCATGAAGAAGTGTTTAAGTATTTCTTTGAAATGTGTAGAAAGCAAATTGGGGAGTTAAAAGTGAAAGCTTTTATCAGCGATGATTACCCTGCTTTTTACAATTCTTGGTCGACAGTTTTTGGCGCACCCCAATACAATTTACTGTGCGACTGGCACGTCAAAAGAGCATGGAAAAAAAATTTATGCTCTGGAACTGCAATAATAAAAGATTTGGCCAAAAGACAGGAAGTTCTAAATTATTTGTACGCCCTTAGTAATGAAGTTGATGAGATTACTTTTGTCTCTCTGTTAAGTGTGATAGAAAATAAGCTGATAAATGACCCAGATACGGCAGCATTTGGTTCCTACTTCAAGTCTAACTACTGCAATAGAACCAGGCAATGGGCTGCTTGCTATAGAGTAGGAGCAAATATCAATACCAATATGACTGTAGAGCGATGGCACAAGGACCTGAAATATAACAGCGACCTGCAAGGAAAATGTGGTGGACGTCTGGATAAAGCGATTCACAGCTTAATAAAATCGTTACGGATGAAATTGATGAATCGATTAAGTTCATTGCAAAGAGGAAAGTTGACCAAAAAAATCACTGTTATCAGAAATACACACAGAATTGCTGAAGAAAACCGGGAAAAGTTCACTATTATTAATGAAGAGGATAATAGGTGGTTAATTTCCTCAGCTTCACAAGTGGGAATAACATATAAAATTAAAAGACTCCCATTAGATAGTGGCCACAAATGTAATTTAACTTGCGATGCTTGCAAAGTGTGTCTTCACCGTTTTGTATGCAGCTGCCCAAACAACTCTATACAATTTAATATGTGTAAACACATTCATGGATTGTGTATGAAAGAAAATCTATTTATGGATAGCCTTGACATGTCACCTGCTATGGACAACCTAGAAGATGATGTATCAAAGGAAGCTACAGCTAAAGAAAAGGAAGCTATTTCTAAATCTATGGAGGTATTCAACAGCATGGATGTTTTTAAACTTAAAGAAGAGGCTATAGCAGCAACAATGAGCCTTTTACAAGAGGTGGAATCTTTTAGTAATCCGGAGCAATACAGAGAACTAATCAAAATGGTATCTCTTACAAAAAGTAAGTGTAAAGCTCTTTCCACTACCTCCTCCCAAAAACAGCTACCACCAGTCTTGAATAATAATTCAACAATAAAAAAAATTGAGCCACAGAGATCATTATCCTTAAAAAAGAAACGAAGAATTCAATCGGACCCGAGACCCACAACTATCCCCAACGAACCATCAGATGCTACTACAATTTTGAGTTTAAACTCCCAAAAAGAGCTGCCACCAGAATTGAATAATAATTCAACTTTTAAAAAAAATGAACAACGGAGGGTATTCCCTTTAAAAAAGAAACGAAGAGTTCAATCAGAGTTGAGACCCGCAACTGTACCAAACAACACACTAGCTGCAGTCATTTTGGTCTTTGCAGCATTGCCAAGTTGTCTTTGGTTAGTTCCTACCCATCCATACCTGGTTATGGGGAGCTTCGTCCTTTAAAGCCTCAGGAATCATATCAAAATCCTCCACCCAATGCTGCTGGATGGTACGTTGCATCTTTACTCTCGGTGTGCGTTTTGAAGTTTTACTTCAGGCTTGATCTATCAGTAACAGCTAAATGAATAAATATGCACTGGAACACCCACTTTTTTTTAAGTGTATAATTGACTGTTTTGTTTTTTTAACTGTTCCTTCCCTAAAATTTAACAACTTTTAATCTGGTACTATTTTGGTAAAGTGAATACCGAAAAAAACACTAGTGTAAAAAAATAAGCCAAGTCTCGCGTAAAAAGTTGTGAGATCATAAGTTTAGCCAAGTCTCCCACTGTCAGAGTAAGTTCTACTAGGTCTAATTTATCTAGTACCAAGTAGAACTGAATAGGTAAACTAAAATAGGCGCCATGTGGCAACACTTTAGTTTGGTACCCCCCCGTTTATTTTTATTAAAATACATGTTGAAATGGTATTTTATATAAATAAAAAATTAACTATCTTAATAAGGAAATGTTCAAAAGCAGTGGGGCATTTGTGTGGGGTTGAGAAAGGAGAAAAGAGAAGAAAAATATAGGGGGGTACCTAACTAAAAGAGGTGCCTTTATACGCATCTTTTAGTTTGATACACCCCTAAGATAAAGAAATAATTTAGTAGGATTATTTAATTAAATAATTTTAAGCAGGAATTAAAATGGAAAAGTGAGAAACAACTCTAATGTCATAGGCAAAAGTAGTATTATGTATCATTTCTTGGGGAATTTTTTTGTATTTAATTGAATGACTTGTTATATGTCAAAATAGGCATTATCAATTGAATTTTATTTCGTTGACAGAAAAAATATTAGATTTGTCTAAAGTGAAATTAAAATAAGTTGAGTTTTAGAGGAATAGATAGACTGATCCATTTCATTGGAAATTTAAGATGACTTGGGTGTTTAAATTTTTTTGGGCATAGTACTAACTGTCCAACTAGGCAAGTCAGTACTATTTACCACTCATTTACCTACCCAGGCCTTTCAAATTTGCAATGAAGTAGGGGGGGAGGGGGGGTACCAAACTAAAAGAGTGCCCAAAATTATAAGTTTCTAGGATTGTTAGCAATGTATTGTAGTTCAGGAGATAGCGTGCAAAAAGTGTCTGACTAACATCAGGCTAGAATTTTGTGTACACGTAAATATTTTGGTGTCTTTTAAGAATATGCGGTAGGCTAAGTTCACCTACAGGACATAGCTTGGCAATAGGCATTTAAAAAACCAGTGGAGTGTATCCCGCCCTTTTTGGTGGAAAATGTGATTTTCATGATCCTGAGTACAAACTTAGTTAGTAGACAAATAATCAAGTTGATTGTAATTTGTCACTTAATAGGTTAGTTAGTCAAATATTACTTCAAATCAAAGAGGGTACCTATTAAGTGACGAAATACCATCAACTTGATTATTTGTCTACGAAGTTTGTACTCATGATCATGAAAATCACATTGTTCACCAAAAAGAGTGGGACATGGCTTTTCTCCACTGGTTTGTTTTTTTTCAAATGCCTATAGCCAAGCTATATCCCACAGACGAATTTAGCCGACCACATATTCCAAAAATTACAATTAAAAAAAAATAGTATCAAGAGTAAGGTTATTTTTGATTTTCTGAAAAAATGTTACTCTTTATAAGAATGTATGCTTGTTCTAAAACGAAGATTAATCGTACAACAAATTTTTTACCATGCACTCTGTACCCAAAAAGTGCAAATCTGTAAATTTATTCAAGACTTAGGTGTAATAATTTTTTACTTGTTAAGAAAAAGTTATTCTTTATCATTTTTTCTGCCATCTTTCTCTTAAATGAAGATTTATCTAGTTAAAATAATTGAACCATTTACTCTGTACCTAAAAAGTACAAATCTAAGTAAAAATTAAAACAGAAGAAATGATATCTGATATGTATAAAGATTTCAGACAGAGATTTGAAAGATGTGTTGAAGTTAATGGCTTACATGTTGAATAACTCGAACTCATGCTAATATACTAGTTTATTAAAATATGTTATGTTCTTAACAATAATTACTTCTATGTATTTTATGGTGTAATCTAGTATTCTTTTTTTTATGTTTTGATTCACTGTTGTATGTAAAAATAAAGGATTATAGTGAGATGATGAGTAATTTTTTATCATTGCCCATTTTTAAAAAAAAAAAAATATTTGTACTTTTAGATATGTTTTGGCAACATGTAAGCATAAGCCATTAACTTCAACTGGAGTTTAATTGGGTTTCCGAATAGCCTAATCGAAAATTAATGAAATAATTTGGTTCTTCTTACTGTGAAAACTTATACTACTATTATTGTGCTTTATGTGTTAATTTAACCATTTTGAAGGTTTTTGGCTATCCTGAGTAACCCCCATCCACAAAAACCCCCCTGGTTCCCAACATATACCCGTATGTACGTGAGTGGATATTTTATATATATTATATTCTATATATACTATATTTGAAATAGTACCAGATTAAATCTGTTATCACAATATTATATCCAATTTTTAAATTTGTTATTCATCTCTCTTCTTATGTAGAAACAAGACAAGGTTCTTTAACAGACATTAATTGTCAATAATGTCAATTTATAAAACAGGTTTGTTTATATTAATAAAATAAAAAAATTGTAAGTTAAAAGCCCATATGTAAGTTACCCTGATGATGTAAATATATTTTACGAAACTAGTTGGTAAAAACTTAGTTTTTTTCTTTAGACCGTATCTCACTAACTCTCTCATATCTACACTTTAACGGTTGCTAACTTAAAATTTAACCAGATTAAAAGTTGTTAAATTGTAAAAAGGAACAGTTTCTAAAAAAAAAACCCAAAGTCAATAGGACACTTAAAACTAGGTGACTGTTCAAGTGCATATTAACCACTAAATGTACTGAATAGAGCCATTTGTTTATAACACCTGAAACAGTTAAGCATGCCTTCAATGCTAACAACAAATATTTGTTTTAATATTTTAAATAAAAAAAATGAGAATAATAGTTACCAGGGTAAATTTGCAGGAGGATGTACGCTTTTTTTAAAAAGTAGGTGTAATAAGAAAGCACTGTTGTTGGATTAAAGGAAACGTTTAGCAGTATTTTTGATTTATCTGGAAAAAAAAAAAAAAAAAAAAATCAATAGAAAATGAGAAAAAAATTGGATCTTTTTCATTATACATATACCACTGCTTAAGATCCTTGTTATATGCATTTCCGTTGTATATATACCAAATATTTAAGTTAGTAACCTGCTTAACTCGATGAAGATGGACAATTCTCGGCGATATTGCGCACTATTTCCTCAAACAGGCCCTCTCCTTACATAAAATCGTGTTATCTTAAATGTTTTACAGAAGTTTAGCTAAGATTCCCTAAAGTATAACTTAATTTCAACATGTCTTAGATCTATTTTGTATCTTAAATTTTGAAGACAGATTCTTATATGTATCTAAAGTGGGTTTGTTCGAAACAAGTGTTTAAAACATTTTAAATAGTGGTATATATAAAACGGAAAATATCCAAAAATACAATAACTTTGCAAGTTTTGCACATTAAAAAAAAAAAAAAAAAAAACTCACCTAATTTATTTGGGTAGCATATAATTGTGATCCTCAGCAGCTGCATGTGAGGCAAAACTGGAGGCAACTGGGTTGGAATTTAAAATGACTGCAGCTAGTGTGTTGTTTGGTATAGTTGCGGGTCTCAACTCTGATTGAACTCTTCGTTTCTTTTTTAAAGGGAATACCCTCCGTTGTTCATTTTTTTTAAAAGTTGAATTATTATTCAATTCTGGTGGCAGCTCTTTTTGGGAGTTTAAACTCAAAATTGTAGTAGCATCTGATGGTTCGTTGGGGATAGTTGTGGGTCTCGGGTCCGATTGAATTCTTCGTTTCTTTTTTAAGGATAATGATCTCTGTGGCTCAATTTTTTTTATTGTTGAATTATTATTCAAGACTGGTGGTAGCTGTTTTTGGGAGGAGGTAGTGGAAAGAGCTTTACACTTACTTTTTGTAAGAGATACCATTTTGATTAGTTCTCTGTATTGCTCCGGATTACTAAAAGATTCCACCTCTTGTAAAAGGCTCATTGTTGCTGCTATAGCCTCTTCTTTAAGTTTAAAAACATCCATGCTGTTGAATACCTCCATAGATTTAGAAATAGCTTCCTTTTCTTTAGCTGTAGCTTCCTTTGATACATCATCTTCTAGGTTGTCCATAGCAGGTGACATGTCAAGGCTATCCATAAATAGATTTTCTTTCATACACAATCCATGAATGTGTTTACACATATTAAATTGTATAGAGTTGTTTGGGCAGCTGCATACAAAACGGTGAAGACACACTTTGCAAGCATCGCAAGTTAAATTACATTTGTGGCCACTATCTAATGGGAGTCTTTTAATTTTATATGTTATTCCCACTTGTGAAGCTGAGGAAATTAACCACCTATTATCCTCTTCATTAATAATAGTGAACTTTTCCCGGTTTTCTTCAGCAATTCTGTGTGTATTTCTGATAACAGTGATTTTTTTGGTCAACTTTCCTCTTTGCAATGAACTTAATCGATTCATCAATTTCATCCGTAACGATTTTATTAAGCTGTGAATCGCTTTATCCAGACGTCCACCACATTTTCCTTGCAGGTCGCTGTTATATTTCAGGTCCTTGTGCCATCGCTCTACAGTCATATTGGTATTGATATTTGCTCCTACTCTATAGCAAGCAGCCCATTGCCTGGTTCTATTGCAGTAGTTAGACTTGAAGTAGGAACCAAATGCTGCCGTATCTGGGTCATTTATCAGCTTATTTTCTATCACACTTAACAGAGAGACAAAAGTAATCTCATCAACTTCATTACTAAGGGCGTACAAATAATTTAGAACTTCCTGTCTTTTGGCCAAATCTTTTATTATTGCAGTTCCAGAGCATAAATTTTTTTTCCATGCTCTTTTGACGTGCCAGTCGCACAGTAAATTGTATTGGGGTGCGCCAAAAACTGTCGACCAAGAATTGTAAAAAGCAGGGTAATCATCGCTGATAAAAGCTTTCACTTTTAACTCCCCAATTTGCTTTCTACACATTTCAAAGAAATACTTAAACACTTCTTCATGCTGTCGGTTGGTCCATAGAAATGCAACTGGGAAACCTTCCCAGTTGTCATCTTTAATGACAATACTTGTTAACTGGATGTCATATTTATTTGTCCCATGTGTTGAGTCAATGGACACAACTTCATGTCCGTACAGTTTAAAAATTTCCCTTTGGGCGTCATTCATGAATCCTAATACGAAGTCGCGTTCGTCAAGGCTGGGAAACTGGTCATCTAATTCACCTGGGAGCTTATACAACAAAATTGGATTGTCATCTCTGGCCATCATCTCCATCACCCAGGAATTGACCGAAGTAAAATCGTCTTGACTTCGAATAGTGCCTATGTCCACACCATAACTGGCAGAGATATTCCTTATATCTTGCATGTTGGTAGCAGCAAGACGTTTTGTCGGAGAAGCGTTTTTGGCTATGTCGTCCATGATAGTTGTCTTTGACACTCCTGCGCAAAGCTGTCCTGCTATCTTCTCTTTTTCTAATTTGTTTAAACGCAGGCTTCCAACTTCTAATTCATGGCCCATGTGAGTAGGGTAGTGGCTTACCTTTACTGCGCCACAAGAACTATCATTAAAAGTAAGCTTAATGTGTGCTGGACATATTGCACCGATTTTGATTGAACCCCTCATTTTTAAGTGACGAATTCCTTTGCCACGACCCTTATAGTGGCCGCTTCGATGACAAGAGTACAACCTAACAGTGTCACCATTTTTCAACTTGTAGGAGTGTGACGAGAAATATGAGGATACTTCATTTTTTTCCATTTCCATTTTCCATGTTTCGAACTCATTCATTGAATTAAATGTCAAATCTTTCTTACCTGGTAAGTCCTGATGGTCCGATGAGATGTGCAAATTTAACTTATTGATAGTAGGAAAGCTAAACTTGCATATTTCACAATCGAATGTAGCGGATGTTTTAGAAATATTATGTATATTTATCTCATGTCTCCTGCGATTCGGGGCAAAAGTAAAACTTTGCTCGCAGTAGCGGCACTTAAATGTTGATTTTTCCATTGTCCAAGCCGATATGTATCACGTAACTATGTAATATTCACTTAGGAAAAGTTTTGAAAAACTAATACACTGTTTAATCTCTCCTCGTGGAGCGAACAAAACACTAATATTCACTAATAATAAAGTTGTAACAGTTTATTAAATGAATGTGACGTTAATCCTTGCGTCAACAAAAACAAAACACTAACATTCACTATAAAAGAGTTATAGAGATGATTAGTAATGACGTCACAAGATGGCGTAAGCTTTCGATAATTTATTCGATTCGGTTTGTTGTGTTCCTTTTCCTTATCATTTGTTATCAATCCCATGTAAAATGAATGGGAGAATTTTCTTAACTTTTTAAATAATTAATTATTAAATTATTATTAATTTATAAGACTTTTCATCCTTTGAACGTTATTATACTAAGTCTATTTTAACAATGTAAGATAAGAAAACATTAAAAATTGCCTTTCTAGTGGTTTAAAATAAGTATTATTGTGAGTGTGTTTTATGTATTGATCCCGTTCGGGTCCGTTCTTATTTATTGTTTATTTTTTAAATGGTTTTTCTATTTTAGTTTGTATATTATGTCTTCCACCTCCTCGCGCGTTATGAAAATTTCATCTATACTTAATTTTTTTCGGAGGACAAAGCTATTCTTTGTAAAAGTATGTCAGAGTAATTAAGTAATATTAAATTAATGTATTAAATTAGTTTTTAATCAAAATTTTAAACAAGTATACATGCGACGCACTCATATCTTAAATTATCATACTCGTTATTATAAATAAACAAATAAATAAATAAATAAAACAGTCTGGTCTTTGTCTCGTCATCAACGTCTTTTTCCATGGCTGATCACTGATCTATTTTACAGTAGATATTATGTTCCAACATCAGAGAAATATAATGCACATTGTAAGTAACCAGGAACAAAATATTATTAGCAAATAATCTTTTATTACCTGGCAGATTAAGTATCACTATCTTTCTACAAGTCCTGTATCCTGAGTATACTTCATTGAGTTTCAAAACTTGAGGAAAATTTATTTTCGGACACACAATATGAACACGAACACACCCTGTGAATTTTTATGGCACCAGGAAATACAAAAAATCAAGTATAAAGATTAATAACTCAAATAGCTTTTTCCATGATATGATCCTTCACACAAATACTCATTTTAAATAACTGAAACGAAAGTTTTTAATGTTTTCTTTGTTACACTCGTTAAAAAAGACTTGGTACAATAATGTTCAAAGGGTGAAAGCTCTTATAAATTAATAATAATTTAATAATTAATTATTTAAAAAGTTGAGAAAATTCTCCCATTCATTTTACATGGGTTTGATAAGAGGTGATAAGAAAAAGGAACATAACAAACACTGAGTTAAATTTTCGAATGCTTTCGTGACGTCACACTAATCATCTCTATTAAAGTTTGGGTAACGTTAATAGCTTCACGTTGAGGAGCAACAAACATATAAACATACCAAACCAAACACCAGAAAATCAAGAATAATTCAAAATTCGACACTCTTATCAAATATACGCTCTACAACGGAATGCGCATGCCCACAATGCTGGCTTGTGATTGGTCAATAGATAAGAGATATTTGCGAGATGCAACTATTGAATTTCCAAATAGGTTTGTCTAAAGCCACGCCCACCTTACCTCTCATTGGCCAGCTGTTCCTAGCTTGCCTTTTGCCGCCAATATTTAAATGGAAATGTATCTTATATGAGTTCTATGACGTTACAGTTGTTTTTGTGTCTGATCCGATTTTTTTTTTTGAATACATTATACACCTTTATAATCCTCAAAAATGAATAACAAATTTGAAGTAAGTACTTATAACTATGGTATTAAACAAATTACATATTATCTTTTTGTCAATCTTGAGTAACAGTTGAACACTAGTGTTATAAATCTTTTCAATTGTTATTCCTCTAAATTGCTTTGAAAAAATGTTTATACTAAAGTATTGACTGCAGAAATAGGCCTGATGATGCCCAGGATATGGCGAAATATTGTAAAGCCAATAAATTATGTTAAATGTAATAAATTAATATAATTAAATATTAATTTTTTTCTTACATCCCTAAAGACCTAAGAAAAAATATCATATTATTATATCATCTAATTAAACATATTAAGATAGTTTTAAGTTATTCAAAATGTGTCTAACAGAGTTAATGACTAAAAGGATCGATGAGGTAACTGCCTATGTAAATTAGTTAAAACAAGTACATATATATATAGTGCAACATATATATTTGGTTGTAACATTCACTGGTTTTAGTTTTAAATTTGTAATATAATATAAGTGATGCCTGAGAGCCAACAATTCCAAAAGCCTAGGTTTCCTCTATCCCTGAGATGTCTTTACGCATTATGTTTGATGATATTAACAAATATTTCTTTGAGAAGTGTTTTTTGTCAATGTGTTTTTTGTGTGCTTTTTATATAATTTATTTATTTCAGAAGTTGTATCCAAGCGCCTCATTTCTTAAGACTAATGAAACCGAAGATGGTCATGTGGCAAATTTTTGATTAAAATGTGCGACTGTGGACGAATTTAAGGAATGGTTGCAGCATCATCAGCAGTTATCAGGGGTTACATACAGAGTTCAGACTACGACTCCCTGTACTGGAAAACAAAGTCATTTAAGGTAGGTTCATTTTTTTATCATTAAGATGTGATACAATGATTGATTGATTACCATTTATTGATACAATTTTTAAAAACAAATAAATGTACATTTTTTACATAATAAATAAATACTATACACTACTATAATTTTAATTTCTTTTTTTTCTTCCTGGCTACTCGGCTTACATATTAGTTTGTTGAAGGCTCTGAGAAGACCAATTGAGTGGTTTATATAACTTATACAATACTTTTTTTTATCATTAGGTAAATCAATAAAACAAAAATATATACATCAAGTTATCAATAATCTAACAACAATGCAATTAAATCTATATATTATTATGTGTGTATAAATTATTCTATAACTAACAAAAATTATAAATAGAGGTAATAAAGAAACAACGTTACAACAAAAAACATATTGGCTACTAAATTCTTTAGATTTTACTCCCACTAGTGTTTACCAAACAAATTGATAAAATATTTTCTATTAAAATCATCTACTCTCAAGTATTTAAATAGTGACTAGTTATTTAATTTAACTCATGTATTGTCAGTATATATATATATACACCATTTAGACAACTTTACTATTTTTTATATACACTTACACACACATGCATACATTTATTTTATTATTTAATTTACTAAAAATAGTTTATTAGTATAATAATAATTTGTTTCCTTATTGCTTCTAAAACCTAATATTCTTATATACATTTTTGATACACTGCCTACTCAGACTTGCCACACTCTGGCCAGTCTCTCGTGTCTCCTCCACAGCTCTTCCTCTCATTGAGCCGGTGGTTTGCCTCTTTTCCTCACTCTCTCCCAGGGATACCATCCTATTTGGGCTCAACGTAAAAGAACTTTCATTAGAGGAAATAACACAAATAATATGGTGCAGTCTGCAATAAATGTTCTAAAAGAGCGCATCTTAAATACAACAAGAGCCTATAATATCAAACAGTTATTCCATTATTTGACTGTGGATATGGAAAATTACTATAAAAGAAAAATAATAGACATAATTAGTGGAAGGTACTCTAAATACAGGCACATGAGGTATCTTCCATGCACCAAAAAGATAAAAGATTTGCAACTAGTTGGTCAAGAAGATGAAGTGTTTGTTGTGTATAACAAAGCTTCACAAACAGAATATGAAGTAAATTTAATATTAGGAATTAGCCCACCCCTTCTCACTTCAACGTATTTTTTGACAATGGGATATCAACTCTCCTATGAACAAACCATACATGTATAATTATTATATACATATATTATTATATATGAATGGAAGGGATGAACTGATATGTCGAAGCCAACTGTACGACTTCGAAAGACATCGATTACACGTAAGGGGTGGGCTATTGCCGAGTTTAGCCTTTTATTTCTTTTGAGCATACATGATTTTCATGTAACAAGTATCAAACATAAAGTAAACATATAGTATAATATTAAAGATTCATTGTATTCGTTATAGCTAATTATTCTTTTAGCCATACATTTTGGTAAACATCCCATTTCTTTCCCCACAATTCTGTTTCGAGAAACTCTCGGCCAAGCCTCTTCACTGCGCACCTTTTTCATCCAATTGTCGCAGAGGTCTTCCCTTGCTTCTCTTTTTCTCCCAAGGGAACCAATTCAAGTTTCTTGGACCATCTACCTTCGGTAGTTCTAAACCGAATATGGAAATATGTCCAGCCCATTTCCATTTTCTCTTCAGCATTAGTTCTCCTAATCATCCATTCCCGATTCTTTTCTAATCCAAAGATTTGATATTATGTTATTTCTTCTACTAACACCAATCATGCTTCTCTCCATCATTCTTAGGCAAATTCTTTGGTTTTACTGAAAAAAATTAATTGAAAATATGTCTGTCTCAAACTATAGATTAATTAACTTTCACCAACGAACAGTCTTAGCACTAATAAAACTTTAGTCTTAGCACTGATAAAAGGAATACGTCTTAATGTTTGTTTTTTTAATTATAAAAATAAATACTTTTTCAATAACTAATAAAACATATTTTTGTAAATTCACAAATTCTATTAACTGGTAAAATACAATACTTTAAAACACTTTTGCTTCTCTCCGACTCTACACAATAAACATAACAAATAACAAACAATAACAATAAAAAAGTTCTCTTCTCTCCTTCTCCTCATCTTTGCTTTTACCCAGTTTCAAGTTTCATCTCTCATGTATTGCGGGTCAAACTACCTTACATAATAACATCCATGTTCATTACAACGTATACCAAATTAAATCGGCCAATTTTTACTCTGAACTGAATTATCGTCATGCGTAAATATATTTATCTGTTCGCATAGCTCTTACAAACTTGGGTTCTTACTATTGGCTTAGGTCCTAGCAACAAATAAACAAATTAGAACGACTTGACCTTTTACAAAGTCGAGCCCTTTTTAGTGTTTAATTTGACTAGACTACAAGGAATACGAAAGTATTTTTTGTAATATTGAAACTCTTTTAATTTATAAGTAAAAAATTTAAAAGGTTAGGTTAATTAGCTGTAGAGACGATGTAACATTTTAATTTAAATACTGGCGGGAATAGGCAAGCTAGGAACAGCTGGCCAATGAGAGGTAAGGTGGGCGTGGCTTTAGACAAACCTATTTGGAAATTCAATAGTTGCGTACGAGATCTAAGGTCTAGTTCATATCGAAATGCTACTATCGATATACACCGCTTGGCTCCACCCACCCCCCTCGAGCTTTGAAATAACGAACTTTTTAACTCCCGCCTATCTTATCGGTCAATGCCCTTCAGTGCGCGTTTTTCTCTTCAGGTGCTTAGATCGCGAGTAATTTTTTTTGTTCTTGTTTTTCACTTCCTACTTTCATCAACCATGGAGGGTGAACTGGTTTTAAATAACGGGTTTTTTTATCGATTACGACAATCTGGGGCAGATAAAGTTGTTGAGTTTTGCACGAATGCCGGTTTAATTAGTCCTTCCTATAAATGCCCTACTTGTGGTAGGGCCATGCTTTTAGTTAAAAGGGGTGATGTGTCTGATGGTTTTCAGTGGAGGTGTAAACCTGATTGTAGCCACGATATCCGTCGTTCTATATGCCGGGGATCGTGGTTTAGTATGAGTCGATTGAGCATGATTGAGGTTTTATTAATTACCCAATATTGGATTTATAAGATGCCCGCCGAGTCTATTTGTGTCGAACTTAATGTTTCGGCCAATACAGTCACGGACTGGATGAGTTTTTGCCGCGAAGTGTGTATGATGGCATGTTTGAATGATTGTAACGTAATTGGGGGGGAGGGAAAGATTGTCGAAATCGATGAGTCGAAATTTGGAAAGAGGAAGTTTAACCGGGGTAAGCGAGTCGAAGGAAAGTGGGTGTTCGGTGGGATCGAAAGAGGATCCGATAACTGCTTTTTCAGGGTCGTTGAAGACAGAGGAAGGAGCACTTTGCTGGCAATCATAAAGGAGTACATCAGGCCCGGGACAACAATAATCTCGGACTGTTGGAAATCTTATGATTGTCTGCAAGACGAAGGTTACCAACGCTTAAGTGTGAACCATTCTCTGCACTTTAAGGACCCTGAGAGTGGAGCTCACACGAACACAATCGAAGGCACCTGGGGAGCAATTAAGCGCCAACTCACGTCGTGTCGGTGTAAGGGCTTCGATGAGTACCTTTACGAGTATATTTGGAGGAAAAAAATGAGTACTCAGAAGGAGCACATGATGGCCGCCTTCCTCCAAGCCATCAGGCAGATTTATCCCCCTGACACCGACGATGTTCTCGATGAGTAGGCAGGAAAAACTGTAAGTACTAATTCATTTAATTCTTCCGAGTTTTATATTTTCGAGTTGAACCTCTACCTGGTCTATACACAGGAGAAAATGAGCGGAGCACCGCGAAGCGGCGATTGAGTTTCTATATTTTTCGTGATTTTTATATTTTTGAGTTGGACCTCTACCTGGTTTATACACAGGAGGGTTGTTTTTCTTCAGAAAATGAGCGAAGCACCGCGTAGCGGTGCGCAGCGGTGGTTTAATTTCTATATATTGCCGTGATATTAAAGTTTCCATGCTTGATTTTCACCGCTACATTCGTATTTCTGGTTTTTGGCGCTACTTTCGTATTTCTGGTTTTTGGTGCCATTTTGATAGAACCCGCCACCTGCCTCTGTTAGGCCCAAGGATCTTATATAAAGGGGATAGAGGGTTGAGGCAAAAAAGTGACCCCATGAAGATATGTAAAATATTAGCTCCAATGGGACAAATTACCTTCCTCTTGGTTATAGGTTTCCAAGAATTTGTTTATAGTGTCAGGTTATAACCTGTTAGAAAAGGTAATTTGTCCCAGTTCAAAGGTCGTGGAGCATGCGCAGTATGATTTTTTCTCCAATTTCTCTTACCTTCATGGGGTCACTTTTTTGCCTTAAACCCCTTCTTAACATTACATCCGCTTTATATAAGATCCTTGGTTAGGCCCCACCCTCCCGAGAGTATCGATACCAAGGATCTTATATAAAGCGGATGTAATGTTAAGAAGGGGTTTAAGGCAAAAAAGTGACCCCATGAAGGTAAGAGAAATTGGAGAAAAAATCATACTGCGCATGCTCCACGACCTTTGAACTGGGACAAATTACCTTTTTCAACAGGTTATAACCTGACAACTATAAACAAATTCTTCGTAACCTATAACCAAGAGGAAGGTAATTTGTCCCATTGGAGCTAATATTTTACATATCTTCATGGGGTCACTTTTTTGCCTCAACCCTCTATCCCCTTTATATAAGATCCTTGATCGATACTCTCCTGCAGTGAGGGTGGGGGTCTAGCAGTGGCAGGTGGTGGGTGTTTAAGTGTTTTATGAATTTAAAGAAAAGGTATTGTAATAAATGTGACGCTAGACACGAGGTACAAAGTCGGAGAGAGCTGAAGAGGAAGAACGTGTATTCAAAGAAGCGGGAGAAGACGAGACTTGAAACACAGGTTCCATAAATGTAGCGCTTAGGCATCAAGCAAGATGCGTTCATAAATCAATCTGATGGAACATCCCCCTTTCTTTGAAGACATTTTCTTTTTAAAACTTTATTCAGTATTAAACGTTACAATCATTTAGAAAAAATCTTAAGAGCTAGATACAATATTGAAAGTATTATAAATTGAAATTTAAATCACAAATTTAAACATAGTTTCAAACTGATACATAATCGTTATGCCAAATTGGCTTTGTTTTAATTCTTTCAGGTCGATTAGATTTATTTACAGGCTGAGAATTTGGTGGATCAGGGGTTGGAACAACTTTATCAGTGAGGTCACAAATTGGAGAAGGTAAAGGAAGATTAGGCACAGATGTAAAAGGTTTAGGAATAGGTGAAGGAACTACAGTATCAACAGGAGAAGGATTTTGAGTAGGTGATGAAAGCAAGAGAGTATGACCTAGAGGAGGATTAGATTTGTCTTTATAATAAGGAGCAGGTACTAAGAACCAGCGGTTTCTCCTATAAACACCATTACCACACCTAACTAAATAAGACCTAGGTTCTGGACCTATTTGTGTAACATGTCCATAATCTCTTAAATCCGTAATCCACACAGCATCATTAATCGTCAAATCAGATAGATTTTTTACAGTTTTATGTGCTTTATCATAATTTTGCTTTTGTCTCATCTTTAACTCTTGTTCTTTAGTTCGAGCCAAGGTTAAATCAACAGGTTCAGTCAGTTTATTAGGTAATATAGGAAGAGTTGATCTAAGCTTTCGGTTCATGAGAAGTTCGGACGGACTGAATCCGTTCTCAAGAGGTGTAGATCTGTATGACAATAAAGCTAAATGAAAATCATCTGAATTCTTTTTTAATATCGATTTAGCCACTTTAACTGCGGCTTCTGCAGCACCATTTGATTGAGCATAGTAAGGGGAACTGGTGATATGATCAAACTTATATTTATCCGCAAACTCTTTAAATTGTGTACCAAATTGCGGTCCATTGTCAGTTTTTATAATTTGAGGAATACCAAATCGGGAAAAAGAATCTTTGAATTTATCGATTATAGTTTGACAATTTAAATTTTCAAGAGGATAAATTTCAAAAAATCTTGAGAAACAATCTGTAACAATGAGATACCATTTTTCCAGTTTAAATAAATCTGCGGCAAATATCTGCCAAGGATTTTTAGGAATTAACGTGTCATAGTGTGATTCTTTAGGGTTTATTCTGTGCTCCACACATTTTGGACAATTTTTAATTAGATTTTCCAGCTGGCTAGACAACCCTAACCACCATACAGACTGCTTAGCTCTGTCTCTACATTTGGTCAAACCGAAATGACCAGTGTGAATAAAATTTAAGCATTCCATTTGGAATGCTTAAATTGGCCTTGCTTTGGAGGAATAAAAATTCTACATCCCTTGGCCAATAATAAATTGATAATACTGAATTCATGGCGATATTGCCAATAGGGAATTAATTCTGTAGATAAATCTTTTTTATCAGGCCAACCAGACATACAATATGATTTTATTTTATTTGAAATTTTATCCTTGGTCTGTTCACATAATATTTTATCAAGATAAACATCTTTTATCGGGAGTGATTTACTTATGCTATTTACAAATTGATCTGTCTCTTTAAGTAAATTAGTTAAATCATAATCAGGGTTTGGATCATAAATAGGGTTTCTTGATAATGCATCCGCGACAACTATATCCTTGCCTGGGATATATTCAACAGAATAATTAAATCTCATGAGTCTCAAACGAAAACGCATTAGGCGAGGTGTTAGTTCGTCTAAAGGCTTTGTTTTTAAAATTTGTAAAAGGGGTTTGTGGTCTGTTTGTAGGATTATCTTAAGTCCGGTGATATATTCTTTGAATTTTTCTGCGGCCCAGGTAAGAGCTAGGGCTTCTCTTTCAATTTGACTGGTGTATTTTCGCTCATTTTCCCTGAGGCTTCTAGAAGCATAAGCCACTATCTGACAAACACCGTCTTTTTTCATCATTAAACAAGCACCTAAGCTGTAGGACGACGAATCAGCACTGACGATAATTGTCTGAGTATGGTCAAAGAAGGCTAGAGTAGGAGCTTCTGAGAGCATCCGTTTAATAGTATCAAATGATTTTTGCTGAGGATGATCCCACACAAAACATGAATTTTCTTTCAATAAACTATTTAATGGTTCAAGAATGTTACTTCGATCTTTGATAAACCTAGATGAAAAATTTACAGCACCCAAAAATTGTTGCACTTGAGTTTTGTTAGTCGGAACTGGGAAGTTCAATAGAGCGATAACGCGATAAGGATCAATAGAAATTCCTTTGTCTGTTATATGATGCCCTAAGTAATTTATTTCTGTAACTCTCAAAATCGTTTTATCCCAGTTAACAGAGACACCTTCCTCGTGAAGGGATTTTAGTAATTTAAACAAAATTGCATCATGTCTTTCTTTGGTTTTTGAAAAAACCAAAAAATCATCTAAATGAAAAACCACACCTTCCATATTGGAGGCTATTTTTGCAATTTTACTTGAAAAATATTCCGGTGCACACGATATGGGTTATTCTCAAATAAACTGTCACTTTGCTGTCCGGAGGTTACCGGAAGCTCTACAGAATAGAGTTTTTTTCCTATCTCAACCTACTAAGGATCATTGAGTTCGTCTCAAAGCAGTGTACATTTTGAGCTATCAAATGTTAAAAAATGATTAAAAATAAAAAAAAATATAAATTATTTTTCTTGGAAAAATTAACAAAAGTAGCTGTCCGGGGGCCATTTCGAAAATTTGCATTGACGATTTTTGTTACAAAATATGAACTTAAAAAATTAGGGCAGGGACCTAACTTTCATATTACTTATGTAGATGACGTAATAAGGTGCAAATATTTTTTTAGACACATCGATTTTTCATTAATGGAGATAAAGTGTGTGTCCGGAACTTTTCAGAATAAGAGTCACGGGAGTGACGATTTGGACGGAAGGTGACGTTAGAAAGGGTCTGTTGTTGTTAGCGGGGTGGGGAGAAAGGGAACAGCTTTCATATACATGTGAGAAGCCATCAGCATCCTCCAAGCCCGGTGACGGAAGTACTTCTTTTTTTATGGTCGGCTATTCCTCGTCACTATGGTGCGTATTTTAATTGTAGGTCACGCGGGTGACGTGTATTTTAACACATAAAAAAAATAAAATGACATTTTCGAACTCAGTTTCATATAGCCTTTGCATGGCTGATAAACATTCACTTGTCTGTTTTTTTCTAGGTTCACTTACGTTCTCAATATTTTATTTTTTCTATTGAAATGTCTCACGAGTGACAGTTCACGCGAGTGACGATTTGCATTGAGCCTGTTAACTAGTGACTATTCCTGGTAAAAAATACCAAATATAGAGTAAAAACACCGCTGTCTATGCTTGTGGGTTGTTCCAACCCATCATTAAAAAACTTATGATTTCATTATCTAATGATTTTATGGTTTTTTAATACGTCTTAAGTGTTACGTGAAATATGTATAAAATTTTATAAATTGTGGATAAAATATACTAAATAATGCTAATATTTGTTCAAACTAGTTCTATTACTATTATTTTCCCTACTTAATTTTTCTCAAATTAAAAAAATAAAAAAAAAAAAAAAAAATACTAATAATACAAAAGATAACGTAAATCGCGTGATCAAAAGTCTGCGAATTAGTTTTTTCTTTAAGATTTTTTATTAAACATGAGTTAATATGAGAGCCCTGAATTGCATTTACCTCAAGTTCAGAGGTGAAAGAGATTGGGCATTGGATGCTGAGTAAAATGGGCTTAATGTTGTTAGTTAAATTATTTTTAACAATACCTTTCTTAAAACTGCCCACAAAAAGTCAATTTCATTAATTATTTTTATGCTTTAGGGTATGCTGCATAACAACAACTAGTCTTACATAGTATTGGCCTAAAAAAAATAAAATAAATCAGTAATAATAATAAAACCAGCCCGTCACTCGCGTGACACCAAACCTGGGATTTGGAAAATTTGCAGAAAATCGGAAAATTGTCGAACTCACAAACCATATCACTTGTGCACTCTTATATACACACACACCATTTATATGGGGTCCAAAGCTAGTTTTCATGAACTTGAATTTTACGTTTGGTTCATTTTCCAGATTTCGAATGTGACAGTTTATTTGAGAATGACCCATATACCAAAGGGAAGGGATTTGAAAAAATATCTTCCGAAGGGAGTTATGAATGTAGTCATAAGCTGTGATTCTTTATCTAATCCTAATTGGTAAAACCCTAGTTTAAGATCAACTTTTGAAAAATATTTTGCACCATGAAGTTGAGCTAAAGTAATTTCAACTTTATGAATAGGAAAATGAGGGCGTAATATAAAATCATTGAGTCTAGAATAATCTCCACATATACGAACACTATCTCCCTTAGGGATAACTACTATAGGAGCAACCCACTCAGTTGGCTCCGAAACAGGTTCTATAATATTTAATGAGACTAATCGATCCAATTCCTTTTTTAACTTATCTAATAAAGGAATAGGAACTGATCTAGGAGAGGATTGGATAAAAGGAACATAATTTTCTGCCAAGTGCAGCTTAATAGTGGTATTTTTAAATTTTCCCATTTCTTTGAATAAATCAGGGAACTCAGATTGAATTTGCTTAATTAAGCCAGAGTTGGAAGTATCACTAATCGACTTTACATTGTTTATATTTAAAGTTATCAAATTTAGAGTATCTATTTCTGGACGTCCAAGAATCGGAGTCATTAGATTACGAATTATGTGAAAGTTAACATTTAAATCTCTTTCTTTAAATGAGATACTCAGTTTCAAGGTACCGGCTAACATTAGTTTATTAGTGCCTGGTCCATATAGTGTATCAGAGGACTTACAAATAGAGGATCTCCAATTTTTTGGCACAAATTGTAAAGGGAGGCAGGAAACATCTGCTCCTGTATCAATTAGAAAATTGATATTTTGGACAAATTCTTTAATAAATAAGGGCAACTTTAATTTTTTGGCAATGTTAAGAATATTAAGGCTTACCAGCCCAATAAAATTGGAATTAGGGGCATCTTGAATTTGAGTGTTAGAGAGTTGTAAATTTTCTAAATTTTTACACTCTTGATCTACTGAGTACACTCTATTATTTTTATTTCCTTTAGCACGGCACACATTGGCCCAATGTCCAGTTTTTTTTACAAAATTTGCACATTGATTTTTTTGCTGGGCAATATTTTCTAGGATGTGGGTTTTTACCACAAAAAGGACAAGATTTACCTGAATTGTTCTGTCTAGTACCAGAAACAGCAGGTTGAGGAGCAGTAGGTTGAGCCGTTGATCTTGAGTTGGAAGCAGGCGTATACTGAGTAGATGGATGATTCTGTGTTCTATTTCCACGTGTAGTAAAGTTAATGTGAAGTTCTTTGCGAAGAATCTCGTTATGTTTCGTTTGGATTTCCGCTTGACGCGCAGCTGTTATGGCTTCTTCCAAAGTAAGAGAAGGTCGAAGCTGAAGTTGTTCGCTTGTTTTTCTGTCCGACATACCCACTAATAACTGATCTCTGATAAGAGAATCTTTAAGTTTTTCAAAATCGCAATGCTCAGCAATTGAGTGAAGAGCAGTGATAAATCCATCGACTGTTTCGCCTGGTTTTTGGAGTCTCGAATTAAAGGAAAAGCGTTGAAACGTGAAGTTTCGTTTTGGTGTGAAATACGAATCCAGTTTAGCCAATAAATCGTCGTATGATGTCGGCTCCGGAAATTGATTGATAATCTCCTCCGACTTTTCCCCCAGAATGTAAAGGAGAATATCGATTTTTTCTTCTGAAGTTCGGTTTTTAGCTCCGCTAACAGACATATATCTCTCAAACCTTTTCTTCCATACCGGCCATTCTTCCGGCTTAGAAGTGTCAAATGCCGCGGGCGGGCGTACAGATAAATTATTATTAGACATAATATTTTCAGTGTTAATATTAACGATACCTGATGAAGCTTGATGTGAGTGTGAGCTAGTTCCTGGTTCTGGTGCAGAATCTGATGGAACCACTACCATAATCTATAGTCACCTTATAAATCAAAATTAAATAAATAAAGAAAACACCGCTGCCACCATGTTAAAGTGTTTTATGAATTTAAAGAAAAGGTATTGTAATAAATGTGACGCTAGACACGAGGTACAAAGTCGGAGAGAGCTGAAGAGGAAGAACGTGTATTCAAAGAAGCGGGAGAAGACGAGACTTGAAACACAGGTTCCATAAATGTAGCGCTTAGGCATCAAGCAAGATGCGTTCATAAATCAATCTGATGGAACAGTGGGGACTTTCTAATTCTGACAGGGCACGTACAATCCGATTTTACCAAGATGCCTTATACTGATGAGATTCTATAATTTTGATTGGTATAAATAAATAATTAATTATATAGTGTAGTATCACACATGTGACTACATATATATTTTAGGCTAAATCGGATTGTACGTGCCCTGGAAATTTCTTCGAGTTGGACCTCTACCTGGTTTATACACAGGAGGGTTGTTTTTCTTCAGAAAATGAGCGGAGCACCGCGAAGCGGTGCGGAGCGGCTATAGAAAATTCAAGGGTACACAAAATTAAGGTTTTTAATTTAATATGCGGGATTTTATCACCTAACCTCAAAGTGGGGGCACGTACAATCCGATTTTACCTATATTTTAAAATTTAAATCAATGAAATAATTAATTTAAAGGAAGTAAGTGAAATAATTTAAATGTAATAATCATGAGGTTTGTTCCAACCACACTTTAAACTGTACGACGCAAGCGCATTAGCGAAAAACGATCAATTGTGGTCCGTTGCGCATGTGTCGGACAGTTTCAAACCCGTTTGAAGTGTGGTTGGAATGTTGGATCAAATCTATGGTTGATTTAAATTAAACTACAAATAGTCTCGTATTTTGTATTTAGAATCAGCTGTTCATAGATGACGTTTATTTTACGATATTACACTACAGGTAATATCGAGGTAATACTATATGGAGTTGTGGGTGTGACATCACCACGTACGGATTTTTTTTTAATATTAGATTATTGGAACTTCGTTCCAATAAGTAAGTTTATTTATTTTTATTATTATTATTTTTTTTTTTTGGTCTTAGAATTTTTTAAAAAAAATTAATTAATTTAAATTCAAATAGGGTTTCGTTTTTAACCCTATTTGAACAAAACCCTAAAAATTAATTTTTAGGGTTTTCGTAGATACTTCTCAAAACCCTTATGCCGAGGGTGATGTGTCCGTCGCTCTTTGGTTCATAGGGCCCGAACCGTTTAAGCTTAAGTGCTGAAATTTGAAACACTGGTCCAAATTTTTGACCCAACCACAGGAAAATATATATATATATATATATATATATATATATATATATATATATATATATATATATATATAAGAAGTTGAAAATTAATGTGCGAAAAAATTATATTGAAGAAGTTCAAAATTAAATATGCGCATGCGCAATTCGCAAAAATGTGGTAAACTCAAAAATTTATATTTTTTAAAATTTTCGAGTGGGGTGTCAAATGAAAGCTACTGAATAGTAGGTTACAAATATATATATGCTTTTTTAAATGTTGCATCCTTTATTGGTTTAATAAGTTAAAATATACCCAAAAAAATCCTCCCCCCCCCCCCCCCAATCTCTTGTCCTAAAATTTTGAAGTAATTCATATGTATACCTTATATGGTGGGGCGATGATAATTTCCTGAAAGAATTTAATTTATCTTGTTGTTATTATCAATAATTAATTCATATAAAAATGCCATTTTTCAAAACTGGTCTTATTTTCAACCTTTTTCTTTTTTTTTGGTTTCTGTATTCTTCACCTTAGTTGTATCTATGTGCAAAATTTGGGGAAGATTGAATGACGGTAAGTGGTTCAAAATTGGGGTAATAGGTGTGCGATGAAACTTAAAAAGCAAATAAATTTGACGCCATTTTGTTTTTGATTTATTTTTTTTGGTATCTGTATTCTTCACCTTAGTTTTATTTATGTGCATAAATCTGGGGAAGATTGAATCATGGTAAGTGGTTCAAAATTGGGGAAACGGAAATGTGCGATGAAACTTACAAAGCAAAGTAATATAAGACCAGTAAGAACATTGTGACCCCCTAGGGACCAAACCAGGGACCTTTTCTTGAGGTTGACGAAAAAAATCATAATTATGCTTAATCATCTACAAAACCCTAAAAAGTACTTAAACGCAAGTACTTCCCTGTGATTTTTTTTTCTATTTTAATTATAGGGCATAACTTATGGGCCAACTTTTGCCTTCTTTACATTTCTGAGAAAGAATTGACGTTTCTCTCAGCTCTTCTAAAAAATAACTTCGACGGAAGACTTAGGAAAATTTGAGCACACCATGTGACTACATTTAAAAAAAAAAATGTATTTTTTTATATTTCAAATCAGAAATCAAAATTTTGAGTGTGAAGTATTCTCTTCATTTAGAAATGAAATGTAATTAATTTCTTTTACTTAATTTTTATTTATTTGAGAAAAGTATGACTTTTTCACCATGTGGTGACAAATTTTTAATATGTGACACAAAGATTCTGCATATAGAATGAACTTATATTTAAGTTAGAATTTTATTAATTTAACAAGAGAAATTTTACATGTAAAAAAGATTTATTTATATTACAACCATGATTTTTACTTAAGTATATGAAAGAAAAGAAACTTAAAAATGTTTAATGCGTTTAGAGGTTATTTTCCCATGTGGAATATTAAATGCAAATTTAAACTTATTTTATTTTATTTTTTTTTTGCTTAAGTAATTTAAAGATAGATTTCATATTAGTTTTTTACTTTCTCATATGAAGAGAAAGTATTGTGATGGCGTGAAAATTTTATTTTGAGATTTTGATGGATTTACATGTTTTGAGGTCCCCTGAGTCCAAAAAAACTAGTTTTTAAAAAATGTCTGTCTGTAATTTATGTGAATGAACAATATTATTCACAATTCCATTCGCTATATAATTAACCCTTTTGCTCTCCTCTGTCACAACAGAGGACAGTAATTTTCAAAAGCTCCAAACAGCTGTGGACAACTGGAAGTGGGCATATGACTCTATGTCCTTTTATTATGATTTGTTATGATTGCTCCTACAAGATTGCAGCACTATCTAATTACATAATATGTAGGTTTTATAAAATAATAATGAAGGGTATATACTATTTTGACTCTTGAATATATGTGTGCGAAATTTAAATTGTTTTAATTTCAATTTCAAAATCATAAAAACCTTTTCCATGAAAAATGCGTCAAACAAAATAAATACTTATTTATTATTATTTTTTTTTTTTTTAAGAGATGAACCCACCGAAGGACATGAAGCCGAAAGGACATTCAACTCTGGATAAATCAAAATCACCTGTTATGAAAAGAGGTGCAAGAAACAGCAATTTAACTGTAGGAGGATCTGCGTCCAGTGCCAAGCCGAAATCACCTGTTCTGAGCAGAGGCGCAAGTAACAGCAATTTAACTGTAGGAGGATCTGCGTCCAGTGCCAAGCCGAAATCACCTGTTCTGAGCAGAAGCGCAAGTAACAGCAATTTAACTGTAGGAGGATCTGTGTCCAGTGCCAAGCCGAAATCACCTGTTCTGAGCAGAGGCGCAAGTAACAGCAATTTAACTGTAGGAGGATCTGTGTCCACAAGTCAATCTGAGATAACAAAAGAAATGATAGAGAAAGCATATTACCGCTGGGCTGCCAAAGCTTATAAAGAGATCGAACAAAAAGAGAAATTGGTTTGTATAAATTTACTTTGTAATTAGTACTGGAGTCCACATCAACAGTGGAAGCCTTTATAATCTAATCAGTTAAGTTGAGACCTAACCCATGGCTAGATAACAAAATGTCCAAGTAAGCAAGCAAACAAAAACAGAGAAATACTTTTTAAACAGACCTTTTATTGGACATAATAATATACATACCTGGTGAGAATGGTTGGTGACATGGGTGTTTGAGAAGTCATCCCCAGCTGAAGGTTGACTTGAGTGTTGTTTGAGAAATTATCCCCAGCTGAAGGTTGACATGACTGTTGTTTGAGAAATCATCCCCATCTGAATGTTGACATGACTGTTGTTTGAGAAGTCATCCCCAGCTGAAGGTTGACAGGGGTGTTGTTTGAGAAATCATCCCCAGCTGAAGGTTGACAGGGGTGTTGTTTGAGAAATCATCCCCAGCTGAAGGTTGACAGGGGTGTTGTTTGAGAAATCATCCCCAGCTGAAGGTTGACAGGGGTGTTGTTTGAAAAATCATCCCTAGCTGAAGGTTGACATGGGTGTTGTTTGAGAAGTCATCCCCATCTGAAGGTTGACATGACAGTTGTTTGAGAAGTCATCCCCAGCTGAAGGTTGACTTGAGTGTTGTTTTGAGAAGTCATCCCCAGCTGAAGGTTGACAGGGGTGTTGTTTGAGAAATCATCCCCAGTTGAAGGTTGACAGGGGTGTTGTTTGAGAAATCATCCCCAGCTGAAGGTTGACATGGGTGTTGTTTGAGAAGTCATCCCCATCTGAAGGTTGACATGACAGTTGTTTGAAAAGTCATCCCCAGCTGAAAGGTCGTTTCAACTGAGACTGTATAAGAAGGCTTTTACTGTACTTAAAAATATGTAATAATTTGCAACGTATTTTTGATATAATAATTTTAAATCCAAATATATAAACTGTTTATATATGTTAACAATAACTTAAAAAGAATGCTATGAGGTCTCAATAGTTTATTATTTTGAATTTCAAAAATAGCCTGGAAACATTATTTTATTATTTTTTAGTCATAAAATTTTAAGCTAGCAAAAAATTTAAGCAAAGGTAGTTGAAGCTATGTGATCATCCCGAAGAACGGACATTTTTTATGCATCCGATTTCAAAAATTCTTTGACACATCTGTTTCAGACGTAAGGGAAAATTTTTTAATCTCATGTCTGTCTGTCAGTCTGTCGTTTAATTTTTGCGAAACTGCATGTCTTTAAAACTACTCCAATTTTGATGAATTTTGTATGGTAGGTCATAATTAGCCTATTTTGACTTGCTTAAGTTTCAACCTTCTGCGCATATCTATTTCTTTTCCACATGCGTACAAACATACATTTATTTACACCTATATCTTCTAAAGTACCATCTGATGTTTATGAAATTTGGATGGTTTGTTGAAATTGAAAGTACCCGGCAGATAGCCCCATGTTGATTTCAACCTTGCTAAAATGATACTTTGATCCGTGCAAAAAATCAAAAAAAATTTGACAGATTTAAAGAAAGAAAGGAGAAAACGATTAAGTAAATTAGACAATTATGGGTTGTAAAAGCATAAAATCAATAAAATGCATGATAGGATATGTGGAAACTGTGTGCCACACTAATTGGCAGATTATTTTTTAAACAATTTTTATTGCCATCAATTACAAAATGTATGATTTTAATGTGTTGTGTTATTTTAGGAAAAGTTAAAAGAGCTGGAGAATCAATCACGGGAAATAAAAGGAAGAATTGAGAGACGAAACAAATGCATCAAGCGAATCGAGTCGTGCAAACATTTGCAGCAATTGCTATCCAGTTTAAAAAATAAATCAAGTTTGAGTAAGTAAATCTGAAGTTTATAGCATAGACAGTGTACTACTGTGTGTTTACTAAAAAGTAAACTTCTACAGTAGTAGAAGTTACGTTTTAGTTTATATCAAAACTAAAATACAAAAGTTTTTTTTTGCAACTGAATTTCATGCTCAGGATCATGAAAATCACATTGTCCACCGTATGGACGGGATAAGGCCACTCTCCACCGGTTTTTTTTTTTTTTTTTTTTTTTTTTTTTTTTTTTTTTTTTTTTTTTTTTTTTTTTTTTTTCACATGGCTATTGCCAAGCTATGTCCCGCAGGCGAACTTAGACAACCGCATATTCTTAAAAGGCACCAAAACATTTACTTATACACAAAATTCTAGCTTGATGTTAGTCAGACTTTTTTGCACTCTATCTCCTGGACTATAACTGTGAACTGAATAAAAATAAAAATAGATAGTGATATTTAGAGAAATTTTCTTTCTTAGTTTTTCTAATTATTATCATGGTGTAATTTTTGTTTATTATATTTTGTTCAACAGGTGACGCAGAGTTAAATAACTTGTTTTCAAAGTTGCAGGAGTTAACTAATTCAACTTCTACTCAAAGAATTGAATTAAAAAATATTTGTCAATTAACTGACAACGAGGAGTGTAAGTATTATGACTATAACCATCCAATTTTTTCTTGTATGTTGAATCTTCAAATATCAGAATATAAGGGCGTCAGAGGGGTGGAATCTCATACCTGAAATTCATTCTCAATTCCACCCCTCAATAAGTAAAAAATAAAATAAAATAAAAAAATAAAAAGTAAAAAAGTAAAAAGTAAATAAGTATTTAATTTTACCTGGTCAAGCAGACATAAAAAAGTCTCGAAGTAGTTATAAAGGGTTTTAACTCAAAATTTAACACTACATCAGCATAAATCAAACTGTATTAAATCCTTTAAACAAATGAATATAAAACTATAATTTTCAAAAGGAAAATTATAAAAGTCTTTTTTTTTTTCTTTTTTTTTTCTCTCTTTATTGTTTAACACAACTACAATTATGATCATGCAATAAGTGTTACTGTTAATATAGTTTGTATGACTTGTTCGACATGTAAAAGGAAGTAGTCCAGTGACTACCCCTTTTTGGCGTGAGAAATACATAAAAGATTATAAAGTAAATAATAAAAGTAGATAGAGGAGAAATGAGATACTAATTAATTAATTAAATAAATAATAAATGTATAAATAATGAAATAATAAGTAAACTAAATTATTAATTTACTTAAATAATTATATAAATAAGATATAGCAGATAGAGGATAATTACAGATTTTATACGTGTATATTTAATAAGTCTCTAGGTCACTGTCTCTTCAGGCGTCGAGGAGGGTTATCTGGTATATATTGGGCAGAAAGGAGTTGAACTAAAGGATTAGGATGATCTAATAAGGATTCATGGAATGTGTGGTATCGGGATATGGATAGATTGCGAACGAAGGGAACGTTGAGATCATTGTGGAGAGTGAGGTTGGAGACATAGAATGTAGCATCAGTGATTTTTCTTAGGATCTTGGACTGGATGATTTGGAGACGACGTGAGTTGGAAGGTTTGGTGCTACCCCACACTTCCAGGCCGTAGGTCCAAGCAGGTTTTAAGACTACATTATAAATTTTAAGCTTGTTATTAAGAGAAAGCTTGGACCTACGGTCAAGAAGTCAGAGCAGTAACTTGTATCGTCTTGTTATGTCAGTTCGCTTTGTTTTCGTGTGTTGTTGCCAAGTAAGACGTCTGTCAAGGATAAGACCAAGGTATTGGACTGAATCGGATTGAGGAATAAGAGCTTGGTTAAGGATGACTGCAGGACAAGTGCTATGGCGAAGAGCGAAGGTGACGTGCACACTTTTCTGTTCGTTTATTTTTATCCTCCATTTCCTTAGCCAAAGTTCTAGGAGAAGAAGGTGACTTTGTACATTATCAGATGCAGTTTGAGGATTCTTGTGAACAGAGAGGATAGCCTTGTCATCCGCGAAGGTGGCAAGAACCGACAATGGATGCTGTGGAATGGATAAAAGTCTAAACTTAAATTTAACCGTGCTTCAATATTAAATTACAATATTCATGTTAACTCACTAATTTAGATGAAACACCAAGTAGTTACAATTGTATTAGTAGATTACATGTCTAGCCTATGAAATAAAGGCCTCAAAAACATCGTCATGGAGCTAGTGACCTAGACTGCCTTGAGGTAACTCTTATAGACAGTTGAATTTCAAACCTTTAGAGTCCACGCTTTATCTATATAAAAACAATTAAATGATAAACAGTTCTTTATATTAACTACAATACTTTTATTAACATAAAGATCAATTAATCAACAGCTTTCGCCGTGTTACAATATATAATATTATTTTGAATTTAAATTAATTTTTAATTTTACTTTGAAGACCGTGTGGAACTTACTCAGAGAATAAAGGTTTAGGTGGAAGGGTTTAAAAGTTCAGTGTGTAAAATAAAAAAATACAATTCTAAATACTTTAATTCAAACCAATTTTGATTATTATGTGAAAGGGTTTATTGAAGGATAAAAAGTACAGTGTAATCACTTGTATTTGAATCCATAACAATTAAATGAGGAACCACAGAAAAATGGGATTATCCATATATTTAAGGTCACATCTTTCTGTTTAAAAAAAAATCATATAATATGTTCTGAAAATTGGAAAAGTATACCCCAGAATAGGAGTGAGAAGTAAGTATCTATTTAATGAGACGAACAACTTTTTTAAATAATTTTTTAGTAAACCGAATACCAACACTGGTATGAAGTGATAAAGGTCGCTAAATTTATTGAAGCGGACCTAAACATTTAAAATAAAGAAAACAACGTTTTTACCGATATGTTCCGTTCTAACGTAACGATTTTAATAAAATTTCTAACACATTGTCTAAAGTAGAATTGAAACAGGCATGTAAAATTTCAACCTGATGCAAGCAGACTTTTTGAGTGGGGAAGAGATATATTTTATAATATTTTCAATTAGTAAGCAGTAGAAAACAGTCCTATTTACTACCAACTACAAACATACTCTTTAACTATAAATTCATCATGATTAACTTTTTTTCTCAATATGCAATACATATTTATTGTTAGACACTTGCTTTAATGATACAAATAATGCTTTTCTTTTAATTTTGCCTTAACTTAGCTAAGTACAAACAGTTAGTTACTTTTAATTTTGTCTTTTTTCTAACTCCGCCATGTATAAGTAGTTAGCAACGTATACCTACTTAGCAGTGTGGTTTTATAATTTATATTTAATGAAATATGTAAGAAACTTTGTTCCTACAGTGTGTCCTGCGACACCACACGTATTTTTTAATAATTTACTAATGATGACCACTTGTTGTATAAGTCTCAGTTTTACCAAATACAGCTCATAGGTTTGTTCCAACAGCCAATTCGAGGACGGTTCTAGAACCAGTTCAGGATTTTTTAATGCGCATGCGTCTATGAGGACTGGTTCAGAACTGATTCAAAAAGAGGAGCCTGTTGGAACGATTTTAGAACTCTTTCAGAACTGCAACCTTCATGTTACCTCTCTTTATCTTGTTTTTATTTTCCTCTTCGAATCTCTCCACTTGTTTTGTTTATGTTCACTCAGAAATGGATTACTTACGTGAACATATTCTATTGTTAAACTCAACAAAGTTTATAAAATGCACATTAGGGCAAATAGTTTTTAAAATTACAAATTTATCACACTGTCATTTCTGAATGATTATATTTCGCTCTCACATTTGGGATTCGTCAGGCTCGTAACATCCTGTCTTTTAGTTTCAGTTGCCTATTAAAAATTTGTTTGTATAAATTGTAATTTTTTTAAACATTAACTGTTAAATCATATAAAAAGTACCGGTGTGGAAAGCCTACACATGACTTCCATGAAATGTTGTGGAGTCAATACGCGATCAAGAGAGAACTCAGTATTTACACCCATTTTCATGGAAGTAAAAACATTAAAATGCCAATATCTCCAAAACCACTTGTGCCCAAAAAGTATAGGTACAATCTACCAAATAGGACACATAATAATATATACCCCAAATAAAATAGAAATCAAATAATGTCTACTGAAGCTATCGTCGACAGACCGATTTCGTGCTTAAATGACTACAGCTCCGAAACGTCGTGAGCTACGATGTTCAGGTTTGTCGCCATCAGTTTTTCCGACAAAAGTTGTAAAAAATGTCGCAAACCGCATCTCAATACGATATCTTGAAGCGATATGTTATTAAAGGTTTAGTTACATACGAATACGTACATACAGACGTATATGAAACAGATTTTAATGATATCCCCGGGTTCGTAAGACCCCTCCTTCACAGAGATCTCGGAATCAAGTTTCGGATGATAAAATGTGAATTTTATCTTGGCTTATTAAAAATAAACCCTTATATAAGAAAAGGTCAACCACACATTAAGAAATATTTAGAAATAAAGGGTTCAAAACTACAAAAAAGAAAATTATAAGAACAATTTATCTGTTTGTTTTCTTGTCTGTAAATCATCGGCGGATGTACACACAAAAAGATCGGAGGTAATTCTTATAAAGGACTCAAAGTCGCTATGAGAAATTTTAATTATCATGAGGAATAAATAATATATAAATTATATTTTATTATTCCAATATACTATCATGATAAAAAATAATACGTAAAGAAGAAAGAAAGAAATAGTATAAATATTAACTGAGGAGAGAAAAACAAAACACGCTAGGAAACAGAAGATATCATGAAAAGAAACGAAAACAAATGTTAGGTTATAGTTGAACAGTAGTAGTAGTGTAACCTACACGCCTCCGTATATTAGTATTAGTAGTTCTGGTCGAGTTCCTGCTTCAGTCCGGGAACTGTTTTCACGGTTCTAGGACTGTCCCAGAACCGTTCGTCTTTCTGTTGGAACACGGGACTAAAAGTTCCAGAAACGTCCGAGAAGCGTGTAGGAACGGTCTTTCGATACTGCGCATGCTCCCGGCAGTTCTAGAACCGTCCGAGGCTCTGTTGGAACAAACCTATTGTGGTGAGTTAGTACCTTACTTCTTTAAGCCAACAGTAGTTTTATTTTGTGTTTGTTTTGTTATTTCTAGTTAAAAAGACATTAAAGGAATTTGTTATCACCGTGAACGTTACTCATGCACATCTTGAAATGATGGAGACTGTAGATAAACTGACTCAGGAGTATCAACTGAGGCTCGCAGAATACAACAACTTCAAACAGAAGTGAGTTTATTATTCTCATATTAACTTAGTTGCTTTGCTGTTCATTCAAAATAATATGTTGGTTGATTTTTTTCTACAAAATGAAACTCATGGAACCTGCATTTTGAGTGTTGACTGTTAAAAAGTGGTGAGGGGAGCCAATGAGAAGTAAGGATTTTGATTCAAGAAAATCTGTTCTACTAGGCGAGCCAATGAGAGGTAAGGATTTTGATTCAAGAAAATCGGTTCTACTAGGCGAGCCAATGAGAGTTAAGGATTTTGATTCAATAAAATTAATTCTACTAGGCGAGCCAATGAGAGGTAAGGATTTTGATTCAAGAAAATTGGTTCTACTAGGCGAGCCAATGAGAGGTAAGGATTTTGATTCAAGAAAATTGGTTCTACTAGGCGAGCCAATGAGAGGTAAGGATTTTGATTCAAGAAAATCAGTTCTACTAGGCGAGCCAATGAGAGGTAAGGATTTTTATTTTGAACGTTACTCAAAACCTTATCTCTCATTGGCTCGCCTAGTAGAACCGATTTTCTTGAATCAAAATCCTTACTTCTCATTGGCTCCCCTCACCAATTTTTAACAGTCAACACTCAAAATGCAGGTTCAACAAAAGTCGATTCTACTAGGCGAACAAAAATGTCACTGGTAGAGGGGCATGGCACTTAAAATAACCGTTCAAGAAGACTTTGTAACCTACACCACCTAAAAAAAACAAAAAACTACATTTTGGCAAAAATTTGCGAACCTAATTAGTCTTTAGAATATAATTGAATCCAATTTTATTTTTACGGAAGATAATTAGCTTCATTGTTAAGTACAATTGATAATTATTATAACTTTCTTTAACGCTGTTCAGCAAAAATATGTTAGTATGCAAACTTCAACAAAAGTAATAGCAAATAAATGTTATTTACTGTGCTTTTTACCGCCAACATTGTGTTTTTAGCGCCAAAATTTCACCCCAAAAAAAATTCCCCAACCACCCTATAAAGGCTAGTCCTATTATTTTGAAATAATTTATGCAAATGCCTTATGATAGGGTTATGAAAATTGCCAGGAAAAAAAAAATGTTTACATTTTGTTATTACCGATAAAAAACATTGTGACGTCCCCGAGAAATCGAACCAGGTACATCTGCTCTACTCTCCAGAAAATCAACAATTTCTACCATCTTGAACCCAGTTTGCTGAGTCAGCAAATTTTTTAAAAAAATTGTAAAAAAAAGAAAAGTGGACCGATGGAGTTGAAATTTGTAAATTTATTTTTTTCCTTCTCATAGTTAACCAATCTGACTGTCAAATGTCAACACTCACAACACACAAACTGTTGTCTATGGACTGTGTTCAAATTAAAATGCATGGACCTTTCTCATTGAAATTAGTAATTTTAGCAATCATGGGAATAATTAATTGCATAAGAAACTAATTGTTAATCTTAAATTGCCCAATTTAAATGAGAATAAGCCTAGTAAGAATGACTTACTGGTTTTTTAGGGTTTCGTTGGTGGTTGGTAAATTATAGTCAAAATACATAAACAGAGAATGTTTACGCGGAGTTAAAATACATAGTTAAAAGTGTGCAGTTAAATGTGTTTATATCGGCCGCGTTCAACGTTCAATCGTTATCTCCAACCCAGAGCTATACCGCCGTTAGTTGAGTCTGGACTACTGCCGTGGCTGGAGGCCAGATCTTCTCACCGCCGCGCCGCCACCCGCTATTCTTACGAGAGTAACCTAAGGTACCGCCAAGTAATTATTTTACATTCTCAGCTACCAAACCATATGTGTCTTAATTACCACCGCCTTACTTACCGCCAAATACAGTCCACAGAAAAATATACTGGTTGAACCAGCTGCTCCCCTTTTGGTGAGCTTTTACTTCGCTCTAAATTCAGGGTGAAATTGCCACCATAACTTTTGGTCCTAGAGGGCCGCATTAACTTTTTCTTTTTTCTTAATTAAAGCATTAACTTTTCTTTTTTTAATTATTAATTTGGAATTTAAAATCTTTAATGATTTATTTAATAAAGACAATTAATTTTTTTTAATTTTTTTCTTAAGTAAATTATTTTTCTAGAGACTTAATTTCACTTAAAGACTATTTTAAATTCTTATAATTTTCATAAGTAACATTTTTCATTTATCATTCAAATTTATTATTTCTCAACAGGTGTATTTGATTTTAACTATTTCTTAAAAATTGATTTTCTAATTATGTTTTTTAATTACAATTCTAATAAACATTCTTTATATTTAATTGGAATAAATTTTGTTTAATTTTTATTAAATATTTTCCATTTAATTTTATTATTTTGTGTGATAATTTTAGCAGAATTTTAAACTTATTACATATTATATTGTATAGCTTCCGCTTCATTCTTTTATAATTTAATAAGTAGTTTTTGTAGGAAGGTAGATTTTGTCTATAGTGGTCTTAGGGCTTTTCAGTATAGTGAGGTCGTACGGTAGTTACTGCGTCGCCTCCCAGAGCCCTGGGGTCCCGCCGCTACTGAGTGCTCCACTGCCGCTTCGCTTCACACCGCACCACTTCTTTGCTACGCTCGCCCCCCCCCCCCCCCCCCCCCGTTACTCGCTCAGTGTCTCACGCTTATAACTTTTGTTCTAATAGCTCGATTTTTATGGGACAAACGTCTTTCTTTCGCAAATAATTTCTTCTTTAATTTCCTGCTACTTTCTTTAAGAATAATTTCAGCAATTATTTTCTTTTCTCTTATCGTTTATTATAATCTTAGAAATTATAGTTATAATTTTTCCTCGATATTTCTTATTGATTTTCAAGGTTGTAGATATTATTTTATTTTATTTATTTATTTTTTTGTCCTTTTATTTTCTAAAATGGCTTCCAATGAATCCAAACGCGCTCGGTTAAAAATCATTGAAAAGAAAAAAGATGATTATTTTCGTCGTGCACAGTTAACATTCGATCTGATAAAAGATATTCCGAATGATGAAGTGGCAAAAAACCAGTTTATTATTCGGTATCAAACAATAGCAGAGACTCGTGCTCAATTTTATAACTGTATTGACGAAATAAATACGCTAGAAATTGAAATAGACGATCAAAAAGAACCTGATTTTCAGCCACTCATGGCATTCGACGATATTTATGGAGCTGTTTTAATAGCCTATGAAAAATTAAACGTACCTAACCCTGAGCCTATGATGATTAGGTACCCTTCTACTGAAGCTCAGACTCAGTTACCGCGTATTAGTATAAAATCGTTTTCTGGAAAACTTAAAGATTGGCCTGAGTTTCGGGATATTTTTAAAGCGGTAATTTTTTCGAATAAAAATATCAGCGATGCTCAGAAGTATCATTACTTAAGAACGTTCCTAGAACCTGACGCGCTTCAAATTATCAGTAGCTTTCCGTTATCAGCTGAACATTTCCCCTCAGCTTGGAAAGCCCTTGAAGAACGGTTTGAAAATAAAAGATTACTTGCAAATCACTTTTTCGACGAACTCTTTTCCATTGAAAAACAGCCTTCATATCCAACTGTTAAATCTTTACAACATTTTTTGACCAAATTCAATGACGCTGTAATAGGTTTAAATAATTTAAGAATAGAAGACAAAGCTGATTTGATACTTTTTAAATTAGCCATGCGTCGTCTAGATCCTGTTACGATAAAGGCATTTGAAAAAGAGAACATCAATTCGGAATTTCCAAAATATGACGATTTAGTCACATTTGTTAAAAGTCAGCTCAGAGTTCTAGAGATAACAGCAGCTGAAACTTCGACTCAACCTGCTCCTAAAACCTTTAATTATGATTCAGCCAAAACAAGAAATTCTAAGCGAGTTTTACTTACAAATTCTCCGCAACTATCAACCGCTCTTCCATCTACTGCTTCTACTTCGCCGCATTTAACAGGTTATTCTTCGCAATGTACTTACAATACTGCGACCGCTCCGCAACACTCAACCGCCCCGCATTACTCTACCGCTCCACATTACCTTACCGCTCCGCATTACTCAACCGCTCCACAGTATCCTACTGCTCCGCAATACGCTACAGTTAATCCGCCTGCTCCGCAATACGCAACCGCTTATCCTCCAGCTCCGCATTATTCTACCGCTTATTCTTCGGCACCGCATAATTCAAATTCTCCGCTTACTCCTTCGTATTATTCCCCATGCCCCCTTTGTCAGGCTGCTCATCCTTTATACAAATGTTTTACATTTCAACAAATGACCCCTGAGCAAAGGGTAAAGAAAATTCAAGCATTAAGAGCTTGTGAAAATTGTCTTTCTTTGACGCACTCTGCGAATAAATGTCGATCCACTTCATTATGTTTTCGGTGTAAATCTAGACACCATACATTAATTCACGTTGATTCGAGTCATCGACGAAGTGAATATGCAGGATCTTCTAATAAGATTCAATCACCACCGCAAAATACCACTTTGTGTTCCACTCCTATGTTACCCCTTGACTCAGACACCAGTTTATCAACTCAAAATAAGACCACAAACTCAACCGTGTTACTTGGGACTGCGTTGATAAGTTTGAAAACGAAGGATGGAACATTTTCTACAATAAGAGCTCTCCTTGATCCAGCTTCGGTTCGCAGCTGTATAACTGAGAGTTGCGCTACCCAACTAGGCTTAGATGTATCTTCAGTCCACCAGCCTTTCACTGGACTTGGAGGAGTACCAGTTGTGGTGGGAAAAGGACTGTCAAGGTGTGAGCTAAAACCGCTACATAAGTCGGAGCCTCGTCTGACAACCACCGCAGTCGTAATTCCTGAGATTATCGGACCGACACCGCCTATGCATCTTCCTTGGAACTTTACACATAACTACGCCAAATTTAACTTAGCCGATCCATCTTTTGGAAATCCTGGACCTGTAGATTTTCTACTTGGGGCAGATTTATTTTTACTTGTCTTGTCATCGCAGCCGCATAAATATCGTAAGGAGAGTGTTCTTCACACAATTTTCGGAGATGTCATAATGGGACCTATTTCTTTAAATGAGACTTCAAATTTCTTAGTTTCTCTTTGCACCGCAGTTGATCCGCTATCTGATTCTATTACCCGCTTTTGGGAAACCGAGGAAGTCTCAACCGCACCTATAGTTAACCCTGAAGATGACCTGTGTGAACAACATTTCATTTCTACTCATCAAAGAAATAAAGATGGCCGGTACATTGTACGGTTACCATTCAAACATGAGGAGTTAAAATTTCCCGAGTCAAGAGCTGTTGCCATTAAACGGTTTCTTTCACTGGAACATCGTTTTCTTCGAAATCCAGTACTCAAAGAGAATTGTTCCTCATTTCTTCGAGAGTATGAGAAACTAGGGCATATGGAAACTTCCACCGAATCAGCTGCATATATTTTACCCTATTTCTGCGTTCACAACCCGCATTCTAAAACAACTCCTGTACGCGTGGTGTTCGATGGGAGTGCGAAGATGTCTCACCTCTCTCTAAATGATACATTGTATCCTGGACCCAAGCTTCAAAAGCAAGTTCCAGATATTATAATGAATTTCCGACTCTATCCCTTTGTCTTTTGCTGTGACATTATTAAAATGTTTCGACAAATTCTCCTCCACAACGCTGATCGGAAATTTACACATATCCTGTATAGAGAAAATCCTGACGAACCTCTACAGGAATACCGCTTAAACACAGTCACTTATGGACTTACATCATCACCTTGGCATGCTCAGAGAGTTTTAGTGCAGTTAGCTCGTGACGAAGGCGATGCCTTCCCTGCTGCTGCTCGTGTACTACTGCAAGATACCTTCATGGATGATGTAATTACTGGATCAGATTCTTTAGAAGAATTGTTGATTCTTGCTGAGGAGTTAATCCAATTGCTTAGGGCCGGCGGCTTTGAATTAAGCAAGTGGAAAAGCAACTCGCAAGCGTTTCTGTCTCACGTTAATGCTTCTTCTTTTAGTCCTCTAGTTATCTCTGAAGATCAAACTTGCAAAATTTTAGGCATCCGCTGGGAACCAACGACTGATGTGCTCTCGTACAACGTTGTTCTACCCACAAACGCTCGACAGCCTACAAAACGCTCTGTCCTTTCAGTCATAGCAAGCATCTATGATCCGTTAGGATTCCTCTCTCCGCTTACGTTCGCTTATAAAGTTTTTATGCAACAACTCTGGACAGCTGGCCTCGGATGGGATGACCCGCTTTCAGATAACCTTCTTGCGAAATGGCAAACGCTGACAAAGGATCTTTCCTGTCTTTCAAAAATTTGTCTTCCACGATGTATACTTCCGCAAAGCTACACCTCTATTGTAGTTATGGGTTTCTCTGATGCTTCTGAGCGTGGATATGGTTGTGTCATATATTTAAGAGTCTCCTATCACGATTCACCCCCGCAAATATCTTTATTGATGGCCAAATCTAAGGTTGCGCCACTGAAAGGTGCTACTATCCCTCGTTTAGAACTGGCTGGGGCTCTCTTACTAGCTCGTTCGATAAGCTCTTTACAGCTTTTTTTATCTAAACTTAACATCGATGAGATTATTCTTCTTACAGACTCCAGTATAGTACTCTCCTGGTTAAATAAACCAACCCACACATTAAAAATGTATGTGGGCAACAGAGTTTCTTCCATCTTAGAGCTCACTCAATTAAATCAATGGAGACATATTTCTACCGATAAAAATACCGCAGATATTGTATCCAGAGGTTTAGATCCTGTTTCCTTATCTCAATGTTCAGAATGGTTTCGAGGACCAGGATGGATGCATCAAGCTCGCTCAGAATGGCCTGATCCAGTCTGGTCGCCTGTTCCTAATGATCAATTACCAGAAATAAAAGTCGCTGATAAAGTTCTGCTAACTAAAATTGTAAAACAAGAAGACATTGAGTGGATGACTCATTATTCCTCGTTGCATCGAATTCAGCGAGTTCAAGCTCAAGTGTCACGTTTTCTCTCTAATTGTCGGTTGAATGATCCTAAGCTACGAAGATCATTTGATGATCCTATTACCGTTTCTGAATTACGCTCCGCTTTATTAAACTGTGTTAGACAAGTGCAGATAGCCTATTTCGCTAAAGATATTCTTTTGATTCAATCTAATAAACTTAAATCATCTCCGCTATTACCACTTTCACCATTTATTGATGCTGACGGATTTCTAAGAGTTGGTGGACGCCTTAAAAACGCTTATTTACCTTATTCCGCACAACACCAGCTACTTCTTCCTAAGCATTGTCATTTGACCCACATGCTGATCGATTATTACCATAAGACCTATCTGCATGCTGGACCGCGAAGTTTAAGAGCCCTCATCCAAAGGAAATTTTGGATTCTTGCGGCCCACTCTGTTATACGCCAACGTATTAGAATATGCCTTTACTGTTCTAAGCACACTTGTGCAACACCTTCACCAATTATGGCTGATCTTCCTCCTAGCCGAGTAACACCGTCACGTACTTTTTCTCGTTGTGGGGTCGATTTAGCTGGACCTTTTCTAATCAAGGAAAGCTTACGCCGAAATTCTCGCTCATATAAAGCCTATTTTGCCCTCTTCGTTTGCATGGTCACCAAGGCCGTTCATCTGGAGGTATTGACCAGTTTAACTTCTGAATCCTTTATCGCTACTTTGCACCGCTTCGTTTCCCGCCGCGGTCTACCTTCAGACATATATTGCGACCAAGCTACAAACTTTCGTGGTGCCGCCAGAGAGTTGAAGGAAATTATTGCATTTTTGAAACAGGGTATTAATCAGCGCTCTATTACAACGGAGTTGAGCAAATTAGAAGTCAATTTCCATTTCACCTGTCCTAAGGCTCCATTTATGGGTGGAGTTTGGGAGAGCAATATTAAGAATACTAAGACCCACCTTCATAAGGTTGTGGGCAATCGAATGCTTACTCTTGAAGAGTTTGTCACAATTCTTGTCCGTGTCGAGGCTGTCCTAAATTCTCGCCCTCTGTGCGATATTTCTTCCAGCCCAAATGAGTTAGAGGCACTTACTCCAGGACATTTCCTTATTGGAGCTCCCCTCGTTGCGACTCCAGAATTATCCGTTACAGACTTACCTTTAAACAGATTATCAAGATGGCAAGATGTGTCTCGAATGACCCAACATTTTTGGCAACGTTGGTCCTCTGAGTACCTCTTGACACTACAACAGAAGGCCAAGTGGTTCTCTAACCCGTCAAGAAATCTTCAGGTCGGTCAGTTGGTTTGGGTAAAAGAGGATGGTTCTACACCTTTAACTTTTCCCTTAGGTAGAATCGAACAAATTTTTCCTAACCAGGATGACGGCGTTGTTCGAATTGTTTCTGTTCGAACACCTCGTGGCCTCTTCAAAAGGCCAGTGAGAAAACTCGCGCCCTTATTCTTGGATGAATAACGGCGTCTCTCAGTTTTTGTTCAAGGTTTTTTTTTTTTGAAGTGCTTTTTTTCCTTTTCTGTTTCTGAAGCTATACAATTATAAATTTTTAACTTAACTTACTTATTGTTAATACACCTGAAGTTTTTTTTTTTTTTTTTTCTCCAACTTAACTAACTTTATCTAATTTTCAAGTAATATTAATTTTATTTACTTTCCTTTTTTTTTCTCAATTTCTCCGCTTAACGCATAAAATATAATTATTAAGGATCAATAATCATTCATGATTCTTGGCCGGCGGTTTTGGTTGGTAAATTATAGTCAAAATACATAAACAGAGAATGTTTACGCGGAGTTAAAATACATAGTTAAAAGTGTGCAGTTAAATGTGTTTATATCGGCCGCGTTCAACGTTCAATCGTTATCTCCAACCCAGAGCTATACCGCCGTTAGTTGAGTCTGGACTACTGCCGTGGCTGGAGGCCAGATCTTCTCACCGCCGCGCCGCCACCCGCTATTCTTACGAGAGTAACCTAAGGTACCGCCAAGTAATTATTTTACATTCTCAGCTACCAAACCATATGTGTCTTAATTACCACCGCCTTACTTACCGCCAAATACAGTCCACAGAAAAATATACTGGTTGAACCAGCTGCTCCCCTTTTGGTGAGCTTTTACTTCGCTCTAAATTCAGGGTGAAATTGCCACCAGTTGGTAAAACCAAAAAAAAAGAAACCCTTATAGTTTCGTTCCTGTGTCTGTCTGTCACTCTGTACGGTTCCAATAACTTTTGAACCAAAAGAGATAAAAACGTGAAACTTTCCAGTATAAAAGATCGTTTTGACGCGCACACAGGAAAAATATAGGGAACTCAATATTATCAGCTGTTCAAATTCAAAATGGCGGATAATTCACGTCGCAATTTTTTTTTTTTTTTTAAATTTTGAGTGGGGTATCAAATGAAAGGTATTGAAGAGTAGAATAGAAATATATATACCACTTAGGGATAGTGCTTAATTTTCGGCGCCATTTTGTCAAAAAACATCGAAATTTTGCGTGTCCCCCCCCCCCCCCCCCCCCTAAAATCGTATTTCCGCCATTACTAAAAATATAGAAAAATATGCAAAATGTGTGGTCTGCTGGGCCATAGAAAAAATAAGATTAGCAATTTGATCTGATTTACTGGAAATCCAAGATGGCGGATAATTCATGTCACTCGAAAAAAAATATTTTTTTAAAATTTTGAGTGGGGTATCAAATGAAAGGTATTGAAGAGTAGAATAGAAATATATATACCACTTAGGGATAGTGCTTAATTTTCGGCGCCATTTTGTCAAAAAACATCGAAATTTTGGGTGTCCCCCAGAAAAATATGCAAAATGTGGGGTCTGCTGGGCCATAGAAGAAATAAGATTATCAATTTGATCCAAGATGGCAGATAATTCATGTTATCCGATTTTTTTTTTTTTAATTTTGAGTGGGGTATCAAATGAAAGGTATTGAAGAGTAGATTTCAAAAATGTATAACACTTGATGTTAACATTTAATTTTGCGCGCCATTTTGTCAAAAAAAATCAAAACTTTTTTTTCCCCTCCCCCCTTACTAATTTTGAGTTCACAATACCAACGAAACCTTTTTTTACGTGAGATTCACGCCTTACCAATTTATTTATAATTAAGCCTATTTTTTTATCTGTACTACAACAATTGTTTTGCTTTTTTGTAAAGGTTAATGGCTAAAATGGATCTGGCTGAATCTCTGTTATTGCAATATAATCTTCATCAACCGAAAAATGAGAGGGAAGTGAATGAGAGGTCTCAAGATAATAATATTCCTGATGACTACAAGTCACATAACAAGACTGAAGATGATAATGGTTCTTTAACAGTCTTCTAAAGGTTACATCAGATATAGGGTTGTTAATGTTGATAAGAGTTTATGGAAGCCACATGTTGGTACTGCCACAGGTGTGCTGTCATGTTATCAATGTCATCATTCATTACTACGTAGAGCATCCCAATTAAACAAACACTTCCAGGAATGAAGTAGAGAGGCGTATCATCTGTCATCAGTGCAACGCCTCTTAAGATATTTTAAAGCGTCCCTTTAATAACCAAAGAGGAAGTGTACAGAATGCAAGAGTTCCATCTATTAAATTGATTTATGGTCTATATAAGCCTCATATTCATCATGGACTGAAAGAAGTCATTGAAAGGAATATCAATTATTATATTTTAAACCCAGTCTCAAACTTGTTTAAATCCGAGGCATAATCCATGATGCTCGAATACCCAAATGGCAGAAAGTAGTTGCCAAAACACCTTATTCCAATGAAATTACTCAATTTGTCTGTACAATAATTATTTTTTATTTATAATGAACATGTTTTCTCTATAATAATATGTTCATTTAAGGAAACTGTGATATCATTATACAATTGTTTAAATACATTTTTTTCTTTGTTATTAAAATTTAGTTCATTAACAAATGTTGTTTCTATTTATTTTACTGATTTTATAATTATTATTAATGTGGTTTATAAACAATCTTGTAATTTTTTATTTTATATCTTAATATATATTTATTTGATTTAGCACAATTTTAGTTAGGTTGCTTTGACTGGTTGTTATGTTGTATTTTGTATTAATAAATTGTGTATTATTTTATATTGTCTGAATATAATACAAAACTATTAGTGGCTAAAGATTGTCTTTTTTAATGAAAGTGAAATGCAAGTGTACATCAATGATTGCTTTTACTTGCATCTCTTTTCAGTACAGGTGATATTGATTTGGCACAGGCTGTAGAACCTTCCACAGTTAAATTGCTGTTACTCACGCCTCTTATTAGATTTAACATTGGATTTAGATAGGGAGGAGCTAGCGTGGCCGTGTGGGATAAACCACGTCTGCTCAGCCATCAATGAATCAGGAGGTTGGGGTTCAATCCCTCGTCGTGATACTCTGATTTACATGGCTCACTAATGATCACATCATACTTGCTTCGGCTGTACAATGTACAGAGGTATGTTGGTGTGAAGTAGAACTCTCTACCACGCGGCTAGTAAAAAGGGCCCAAATGAAGGCCTAATTTATAAGTTTGAACAAGTGGTTCGTCCTACCCGTACCTTATTACTACTACTTGATAGGGTTAAATGTCCTAGCGGCCAAAAATATCCTTGCTTAGATTGGATATTATGTTGTTTTTTTTTTGTTTTTTTTTCTTTTGGGTTTTAGTCCTTATCAACTGCCAGGGTTATAACAGGACGGGGGTTATCCGGCCACTTTACTCATCTAAGCGATGAGATCATCATGTTTTATTTTATATTAATAAAAAGTGTGTATAATTGTATATTGTCTGTGTATAATAATAGAACTATTAGTGGCTAAAGGTTATCTGTTTTAATGAAAATCAAAATGCAAAAGTATGTTAATCAAAGAAAGTACAGTAGTTTCATACATTATATCGTGCAAAAGGTAACAAAGAGTTAAATAACTTGGTAGGGAGCCAGGGTAGCCGAGCGTGTTAGGGCGCTCGCTTAGCTATCAATAAGTCGAGGCAACTCGAGGTCGTGGGTTCGATCCCTTGCCATGATACTCTGATTTGCATCAATGATTCGCAGACGGTGCAGGGCGAGGGACACCCTTTAAGGGGACTCTTCCCCCACTCTTTGGTGTGGGTCCGATCCGTGTCATGACGATGTAATTTGTATCTATGGTTCGAGGACGGAGCAGGGCGAGGGACACCCTTTATGGGGACTCTTCCCCCACGCTTTGACGCACGCTTATATAGCTTACTAATGACCACACCATACTCGCTTCGCCGGTACAATGTACAAATGTATGATGTGTGAAGTAGCTGGAACTCTCCACCACGGGGCGTATAAAGGGCCTAAGTGATGGCCTAATTGCAAGGTTCGAACAAGTGGTTCGTCCTACCCGTTCTAGTAGGAAGTACTAGACTACTACTACTAAATAACTTGGTTTCAAAGTTGCAGGAGCTAACTAATTCAACTAAAACTCAAAGAATTGAATTAAAAAATATTTTCCAATTAACCAACGAGGAGTGTTAAGTATCTAACATTATTTTGAATTTAAATTAATTTTTAATTTCACAGTTAAGACTTAGTGTCGAACTTACTCAGAGAATAAAAGGTTGAGGGTTTTAAAGAATAGCATGTTAAATCAAAATTACAATTTGTTACCTCGATGTTTAACCAGCTAGGTCAGAATGGGGTGGGTCAGGAAAGGTAAGTAGGGTTTAAGGTGGGTGGGTTGCACAATAATCATAAAATACTAATTTCGACTAAGAACTTATAATAAAAAGAAATTAAGAAAATCACAAGGACTATAGGGCAATTAAAACCCTCAACTAATAACCCCTTAGTTCACAAAATAATGAAAACAACTGGAGCTTATACCCAAACTAATTACAATATAATAATAATATATTATAGAATAGTTAATCCTCAAAGTAATAACAATATAACAATAACATAATCAAGAAGAGTTAATCCTCAAACTAATAAAAATATAATTATAACATAATCAAGAAGAGTTAATCCTCAAACTAATAAAAATATAATTATAACATAATAATAAAGAAATGCAAGTAAAATTAAAACAGTAATCCCCCTACAAAAAAAAGAAAGACATTTCCCGCTGTTAAATTATAAGACTCCAGAAATTATTCAAAAATAATTAATTGAATAAAAAAACATATGACTCTGATCAAGAGGAGACTATTACCCACAAAAAAAAAATAAAGTTAATAATTACTTCCAACATTAAAATAAAGTCCAAAAAAAAAAAAGAAGATAAGGTGTAAGCAGATATTCAACTCAAATCTGATAATTATACAATTAGTTATAATTATCTCTGACTTATATAATTTACAAAAAAACTCCTCGGTATTTCGATTTTTACTATTCCCGTCAAACGGAATCCCGCAGCACTATGGTCGTAGCAGAACAGTTCGCAGTGGCGTGTAAACACCGATAATCCTCCCCGAGAACAGCTTCTAAAATTAACTTAAAGCTAGGATTGCGAGGCCATAATATTAATAATAATAATGTGTATTTACTAAAAAGAATTAAACCTAAAGGCACGTAAGTGTCCAAAATAATGTCTCGCAGTTTCACTTAAACTATACTTAAAACTAGGCTTAGCTGTGATCGAGGTGAGCCGTTTCGCTACGGGTTTAGTGCGTCTCCAAGGTGGTAAAGGGAGAGCAGGGTGAGTGCCTCTAGTCCTCTGGACGCTGGCTACGAGAGTAACGTCGTAAATCCGCTTGGAGCGTGACGTTGCCACCTCGATCTGTCCTACGTCCAGGCTAGGCCAACACTGACAGTTCCGTTAAAACTCACGCACATGGTCCTCGGACCAAAACAAACCTTATCTCGCAAACACCTTTCTCCCGAAAGATCACTAGCTTATAATATAAACAACCCTACTCTTTAACAATCAACATTAAACTATAAATAAACAATAGATCTCCTCGGTTAAATTAAATAATATTATCTGATAAACATAATTCAGATAATTCACAATAATAATAATAATTAAATTAGGATTAGGAAGTAAGGAATAGTTATATGAGGTTTAGGATTTTATGAGCAACAAATTCTAAATATTTTAATTCAAACTTGTTTCGCCAATGTTGTACATTGCTTTTAATGGGTCAGGTAAAAAAAAATTATAATACACATAATAATAAAGGTTACTTATTTTTATCTGACAAGATTTATATTTGCAAGTAAGAAGGGACCTCTGTCAGTTATATAAATAAGAAGAAGCAAACAAACTCAGAAAAAAATATATTATTTTTTCAAATCAACATAATATGTAAACAATTGACATGCACCAGGACCTTCTTGTTCTATAGATTCATGTAGTTTATACATTCACATATTTTTCAATTAAACCTATGTTGAGCACTAATTTATATTATATTTATAATTATCATCTACACACGTTTGCATTTTGACTTTCTTTAAATCAGATAACCTTTAGCCCCTAATAGTCCCATTATGAGATTATATTGTTAACTCAATTTATTAAACATTAAGTATAGACAATTATACACAATTTATTAATACAAAAATGAATAATATTGTAATTTTTTATTATATATATATATATATATATATATATATATATATATATATATATATATATATATATATATATATATGTATGTGTGTGTATTTGTTTTAACACAATTTTACGTTGCTTTGATTGGATATTATATTGTATTTAGTATTAATAAGTTGTGTATAATCGTCTATACTTTATATTTAATAAATTGAGTTTACAATATAACCTCATTATAATGGGACTATTAGGGGTTAAAGGTTATCTGATTTAAAGAAAGTCAAAATGCAAAAATGTGTACGTGATAATTATATTTGTATAATAAAAATCAGAGTTAAACATAAGTTAAATTAAAAAAATTACAAGATAAAAGAACTTTTTATATATTACGTTTTTAAATTTTCTGTCATAAATCATAAATTTGAAACCCGTCAAAATGAAGATCGTAAATATGGGATATGTCAAAACAAATAAAATAACTTGCGGATTTTTTCCAAACTAACTTTCTATACAGCAAAATTTGCTGAAAACGAATTAAATTCTGCTGAAAGATGGCAAAAATTATTTAAATAATATATTGTCATCGTGTTCTGAGCTATTCTAAAAGTTTCAAATGTCTAGCTACTCGGGAAGTTAGTTAAAAATTGATTACAAGATTTGTACTGGACAAACAAACTAACAAGAAAGCAAGCTAATAAAAACGTAGTAAAATATGTGAATGTATACACTGCATTAATCTATAGAACAAGAAGGTCCTGGTGCATGTCGATTGTTTACATATTATGTTGGTTTGAAAAAATAATATATTTTTTCTGAGTTTGTTTGCTTCTTCTTATTTCTTTGGTTAATAACTGACAGAGGTCCCTTGTTGCTTGCAAATATAAAACTTGTCAGATAAAACTAAGTAAATTTTATTATTATGTGCATTATATTTTTTTTTACCTGACCCATTATAAGCAATGTCCAACATCGTTGAAACAAGTTTGAATTAAAATATTTAAAATTGTAATTTTGATTTAACATGCTATTCTTTAAAACCCTCAACCTTCTATTCTCTGAGTAAGTTCGACACTGTCTTAACTGTGAAATTAAAAATTAATTTAAATTCAAAATAATGTTAGATACTTAACACTCCTTGACGGTTAATTGGCAAATATTTTTTAATGCAATTCTTTGAGTTGTAGTTGAATTAGTTAACTCCTGCAACTTTGAACAAGTTAATTAACTCTTCGTTATCTTTTGCAAAATATAATGCCTCGAAAAATAATACACCATGATAATTAGAAAAACTGATGAAAAATCAATAACAATGATCATTTTAACTTATGTGTTTCAATATGCTCTCAGATTTTATCTTTGAAAAATAATAAATACTGCACTCAACCTTTATTACTACATCTATTATATCTTTTTTTCCAGTATGTTTGAGACATCTTTTATAATGACGTTCTATCGTAGTCTATACTTTATCAAATTTAATAAATTGTGTACAACAGCTGTTTATACTTTATATTGAATAAATTGTGTATAATTGTATATACTTTATACTTAAAAAATGTTGTATAATTTTCTATACTTTATATTTAATAAATTGTTTATGTCTATATTTTATATTTAATAAATTGTTTATATTTTATATTTAATAAATTGTTTATATTTTATATTTAATAAATTTTTTATAACTGATAGTTTAAAATGTTTAATTACTTTTTGCATTCTTTTTATGCTTTGCTCTAACACATCTAATTTTATTTCTTCGTCCAGTAGTGGATGCTATATTAACAGATCGACATAGCTTATTGTAACATTCCAGCCTTAAGTGGTGATTTAAATAATGATTTAAAACCCTTTAATGCTGGGGTATAAAAAAAATCTCAATGTTCTCAACACTTTGTGGTTCCTATGTTTACCTCACTCCTAAAATATACTCGATCCCACTTGTTTTGTGTTGCGATGTTCTATCCATAGTTATAGGGTCTTTGTCAATGTTTAAAATCGATTCTTCACGGACATGCACAGAAATATGAAAAATCGAGCATAAGGTACACTCATTGTACCATATTGTTTTCATAACCCTCCAAGTGGTAGACAGACAATTTCAGTATAAACAAGTTCCACATTGTTTGGATCAAGCTTTTTTACCTTTTTTGTTTGATTATTCCTATCTTATCTTTTGCTAAGTTATAGTTTATTGTTGAAATTACTTAATTAATTAATAGTTAATGTGTTTCATGGTGTTTTTATTTAATAAAAATAAGTTTTTTGTTCTGACAAATACATCACTTTTTAGGTCCAAATTATATTATATATACAGCTTTAGTTAATTGAATCTACAACCTTAATTTTTGAGTTTTTAATTTTTCACTGTAGTTTTATTAAGTATATTTGTTTATCAATTATAAATGTTCGGATCAGCTGTTACAGAAGAAAAAATAGACACTAGTATTGGCATATCCTAAAAGTGACGGTTTGTGGTCATCGACATTTACTGGGCTTAACCACATTTGTTATTGCCTATTACTAATTGTAATTTAATATTTTGTGTACACTTAACACTAGTAAAAGAATAGTTGAGTTGGAAGTTCCTGCCTTGAACAGATTAACACCCTCCAGATTTTAGTAGAACATTTCTCCGAGTATAGAGCCCCCTTGTACATGATTTTCAAAGATTTCGAGAAGGCATTTGATAGTGTTAACAGGGTTAAAATGTGGAGAGCCATGAAGACCTTCATCATCTCCAGGAAGATAATCAACATTGTTAAAAGCATGTACGAGTGTAGACACTAGTCTTAAAACATTGTAGTGTAAAAAGGTGGCCCACTTTGCCCCACGGGCCCAGTTTCGGGCCCCCACGTGAGTATGCCTTGTGGCGTGTGCCCGTGCGCGCTCGTGCTCGTTCGTGCGTGGGTGTGGGCGTTCGCCGGGTTCGTGCGCGTTCTCGTCGTGCGCGCTCGTGCGTGTTTGGGTGCGTTCGTGCCTGCTCGTGCGTGGTCGTAGATTTTGGTGTGCGGCCATGCGCGCGGGCGTGCGCATGCGTGCCCGTGCGCGCTCGTGCGGCCGCCGCGGGGTATATAAGGAGGCCCGCTGCGCCCTGGGGATCAGTCAGGTTTTAGCTCGGAAGTTAGGAAGTTGTAAGTGTAAGTATAACGTAGCTGTGTGCATAGTGTATAATTTGGATTACCAAGGAAGAGGAAGTACTTACTGTAAGTCGAAACTTTAATTTTATTTTAACTTTGAAATTTTCGTAAAGATTGCTGGAAAGGTCCTTCAGACCCCCCTCGCTTTGAGAGAGGATAGGCCCAGTCAGGAGTGCTGGACTTTTTTTTTATTTAAATTTTGTTTGAGTAGTTTATTTAAATTTTGCCTTTAAAATTAATATTTTCATATAAATTCATGCTTAAAAGACTTAAGAAAATGTTATTCTTCTTAATTTCGAATTTTTGTTCTTTGCGATTTGATTTTGCTTTAATTTGTCTTTCTTTACGATACTTGGATGTAAGGGGAGACTGAGAGGTAGTGGGGCACCTTCTTTTTTTGTAATTCTTAATTTTGCTGATGTTAATTCTTTTTTTTTGTAATTCTTTTTTTTTTTCTTTCTCTTGAACTTGTATAAATTCATTTGTTAAAATATATATCAGAGATTGTAGCCAGTGGAGTGTTAATGAGTGTTTTGTACAGCAACCCCCTTTTCCCGTCCCAGGAAAATATTCAATGTACACGGCCCACAGGGCCCGCTACCACCACCCAGGATCTGTGGTCCCCGTGTTACAGTAGTAACAATGTGGTACACTGAGGCAAGTTGACGGAGCCCTTTGGTATCTAATGCGGGGTAAGACAGGGGTGCATGCTCTCTCCAATTATTTTCCTAATGGTATTAGATTTGGTCATGAGGAGGGCTATGAGTAGAGGTAAAGGGCTTCAATGGGACAGAGACTAGATGACTTGGACTTTGCTGACGACCTCTGTCTCCTGGCACAAAGCTGTAGGGACTTGGCAGCTAAACTTAATGAACTTGGGTGAGTTGAGGCAGAAACAGTTGGACTAAGAATTAATGGTTAAACAAGAAAAGCGTGATTCACGTAATAGTCAGGGTGCCAAATGGCTATTTTTATGGTAACCTGGAATTAACGTATACATAAATTTTTTTTTCGTTTTTTTGTTCAATAATATGTATACTTTAAGAATCCGAGTGATGCCACCCTGTCACCCTTGAGCATTTTCAGAAAAATCAAAATGGCGGCAAATAAATACTGAAAAATTAAGGTTTTCTGATTAGATTCAATATGCGATACATCATTTCTTAGGTTTTTGATGTCAAGGAACATGAATCTGAGTGCCTAGAATGGGTTTGAATAAAATTTGTATGTTATTTTATAATGTTTTATTTATTTTAAAAAAGCTGGATTCCCATCCTTTATTCAGTATAGGAGGCTCTTACACGTCCGGCTAGTTTACCCTCTTCCAGTCGTCTAATCGAGCTGAAACTTGGCACATAGACTCTCTACCACAAAAACATTTTAACAAATTAATTAATTAATTAATTTTTCAATTTAATTAAATTAATTAAATTTTTATTTTATTTCTATTACTTAATTTTTTCAATATTTAATTAATCCATTTATTTTTAAAAAGTTAGTTAATTAAATTGAAAAATTAATTAATTAATTAATTTGTTAAAATGTTTTTGTCGTATAGAGTCTATGTGCCAAGTTTCAGCTTGATTGGACTACTGGAAGAGGGTAAACTAGCCGGACGTGTAAGAGCGGGCCCCAAAAGGGTGTCCATGACCGTTATAGGATAGGTAGTAATCTCTTTTTAAAAAAAATGTTATATCTAAAACCATACAAAAAAGTGTTTAAAAAAGCAAACAAGGCTTCAATACAAAATTCACACATATTCGCTAAAAAAAATCTGCCAATTGCTGTGACACATAGCATTCTCGCGTCCTATTTCGTATATACTTAAATGATTTTATGCATTTACAACCCATAATTGTCAAAATTATTTCATTTTCCCCGTTTTTTATATCTGACAAAATTGTTTTGATTTTTTAGATGAATTAAAGTCTCATTTTAGCAAAATTTAAAGTGCGCAGACGGTTTAAATTAATCTGGGACTATCTGCGGTCTACTTTCGACAAACCACCCAAATATCATAAAAATCATATGAGTACTTTTGAAGATATAGGTGAAATTAATTGTATGTTTGTGCGTATGTGGAAGACAAGCAAATGAGGATGAAACTTATAGAGAACCAAAAAAAAGCTTATTATGACCTAACATCCAAAATTCATTAAAATTGGATAAGTATAGTTTTTATGACTTGTTGGTTCGCAAAAATTGTGGACAGACCAACAGACAGCACGGAACAAGAAATGTTTCGTATGTCTTTTTTAATTAAATAAATTATTAATTAATTTTTAATTTTAATTAATTATCTTTTTAAAGATGAATTAATTAATTTAATTTAAAAAGTAATAAAAATAAAATTAATTAATTGGCATACAATCTTTGGAGGGCTAATTAACTCACGTCCAGTCGAGCTGAAACTTTGCACATAGACTCTGCACCAATAAAAAAATAGTCTAACAAATTAATTAATACATTAATTTTTAAATGTTATTAATTATCTATTTAATTTACCCTTACAAAATAAATGGATGGATATAAAGGATTTATAATAAATTTTTTTTACCTGTTTTACTTGTTTTATGGGCTAGTATTATTTTGATAAGTTGTTAGGACTAGTTAGGGTAATGTGATCCTAAGTATGCAGCTTCGAAAAACATGTGCTCGCTGCGTAGCAAAAGTAAACTGAAAAATTGTCGGGCTTCTTTCAGTTGTTGCCATATAACTCGTTTACTATGTTGTTCGATTTTAGTCGTATTTTTTAGTACATTTTTAAATTTACAGCAGCATAAGCCCAACGGCAACTCTGAACGTTCAATAATTTCCGAGATATGACACTTAGTAGTAATTTTTTCCCCCAAAAAAATGAAAATTTTAGGTATTGGTCTCGTTTCAGGCCGAATATCGGCATTAAACCGCTCTCTTACAAGAAAATTCATAAGAAATCAAGTTGTAGTAAATTTAATTAGCTTCCTTGACAGTACAAACGAAGGCTGTAGGCCCAATAGTTCTGGTGCAATAAAAAAAAATGAATATTAGATTTGTGTGGGCGTTCTATATGAAAGACGAATCTGGAGAGAAGGGTCTGTTTCTCCCTGTATGGAGGGGACGCATCCATTGACACCCTAAACGGCCACCGGTTCCACCTATTCGTTAAGTCAGCAGAAAACGCTTAAAAGGAAGCCAATCAAATTTGATGCAACTAAATTTCTTCTTACTTTTCTCGTAGGTGAGCGGTTTTATGCCGATATTCGGCCCGAAACGAGAGCAATACCTAAATTTTCAATTTTTTTGGAAAAAAACTGCCAATTTTTGAAGTGTTATATCTAAGAAACTATTAGAAGTTCAGAGTTGCGGTTGGACTTATGCTGCTGCAAATTTACTGCATTTTAAAAATGTAATAACGACTAACATCGAACTAAGTATGTTTGAGCGCATGTGGAAGAGAAATAAATGGGTACAGAAGTTTAAACATATATGGGACCAAAAATGGGCTAATTATGACCTACCATCCTAATTTCAATAATATCAGATGAGTAGTTTTTAAGATATGTTGGTTCGCAAAAATTTAGCGATAGACAGACAAGGAGCCAAAAATGTTCCCTGATGTCTAAACCAAATTTCTGTCTGGGAATTTTTGAAATCAGAGACATAAAAATTGTCGTTCTTCAGAACGATCACATAGCTTCAAATTTTCGTTCTTCAGAACGATCACATTGTATTCAATTAATATAATAAAATACATGTAGAAAAGTAAAAACGAGTTGGATATTTTATTTTTGTTTTTCGGCAAAATTCTTTTTTAAATCTTAAACATTGAGGGGGACGCCCCCCCCCCCCTTCCCGGCGACGACGCCTGTGAGGTCCATTAACTAAATATGGTACTATGATTGAGCTGATAGTCTCCAATGAACCTAAAAAAGGTAATGATGACTGTAAAAAATCTAATTAAATCGCAAAAGCATATAATTTTGTACATATTGGCCGCCATCTTGAATTTCTCAAATTGCTCAAGGGTGAGAGAGTGGCATCAATCGGATTTTTGAAATACACCTTAAATACAACCAAAATTAACAAAAACATTTTATGTATACCTCATTTCCCACTTTTTTGATTGGCACCCTGACTATAAGTACGTGGGGCGATAATCGCCGGTTTCTGTATATTAATGTTAAAATTATTAAGTGTAATATAATTACACTAATTTTAATAGTAATATTCTTCTTCTACTCTTCAAGACCTTTAAATTGATGTATAACATGTTATGGTAACTGAAACATTGTTTAGTCCACCCGCCACATTGGCCGCCATCTTGAAAATTTTAAAAGTAATATTCTTCATTTTATTTTAATACCTTTAAATTGATATATAACATTCATGGTGACTAAAACCTTTTTTTTAGTCGCCCGCCATCTTGAAACTATTAAGTGTGAAAAATCCAAAATGTGTCCAGTTGTCTCAAATGCCGAGCTGCACCTGTGTGTCGAATTTCATGTTCCTAGCTATTAGTTTATGAATTGAAACAAGCAACGGACAGACAGACTGACAGCCGTTATATAAGGTTTCTTTTTGTGCTTGGTACAGAAACCTAAAAACCAAAGAGATGTGAGTCAACAATAAAAACGAAGAGCCCCTATTTATTGACGGACAGGTGATAAAAAAAGTTGACTCCTTCTGCTGCTTAAACACAACGCAAAAAGATGCCCCCCCCCCCTCAACCCCATTAGGAAAGGTCCTAAAAATAAGGCAAAATTACAAAAATAAACATTTCTGCGGTCCAATGATATTTCCGGGAGTTGACATAGAAAAGTCAAATTTTAATGGCCGTAACTATGGAGACCCAAACTTTTTATTTTTTCCCATGACTGGACTATTAAGCCAGTCAAATCAAGTAGGTACACTAAAAGTCGATAAAATCGCAAACTAACGGCTACTTCTAATTTTTTAATATATTGTTAGGAGCACTACCAGTAGTGAGTATCCAAATTTGCAGCTTCGAAAGACCTGTGCTAACTTCGTAGCACTCGAAAAACTGCAAAATTTTCTCACTTGTTGCAGTTTTTTCACTATATCTCCGAAACTATGAGATTTTTTATGAAACATGTTAGTTGCGTTTTTGAAGAAGATTCAATTTTCTACAAGTTGAGGCCAGAACCAGCTCTGTAGGTCCAATAGTTACTAAGACATAGCCCTCCGAAAATCGGCAATTTTTTTCCAAAAAAGTGAAATTTTAAGATTGGGTCAAGTTTGACCCCGAAATGGAAGAAAATAATCATTTCACGGGTAAAGTCATATGGAGGCATGTTGTAGCAAATGTAATGAGCTTTAATTTAAGCACAGAACAATGCTTCCTCACATTACTTAAAAATCAAAAAAATGGGGAAAACTGAATTTTTCGCAAATTTGCCCAGTTGTGTTCTCTAGACCGCATTGGTTCTCAATCTTTGTTTACTCGTCACCCCCTTCTAAATCTCTGTTTATTCATCGCCCCCCCCCCATTCTCTGAACACGAAGTTTAATTAATTAATTTGACTCATATACCGAATTAATTAATAATTTAATTAAGAAAATAATTAATTATACGAATATGATATGGAAAAAATGTATTTATTTATTTAACTTATCATATATTTTTAAAAGAACAAAATATGAATTAATAATTAATAAAAATTAACTAATGTCTTGCTTGAGCCTGATGCCCTTCGCATAGTATATATCTGGTGAAATAGTTGTCAATGCTAATGAGAGTTGATTCGTCAATTTGTAAAGCAAAATGAACATTTCTAAGTATATCACACGTCAGAAGCCATCTCATCTATTTGTCTTGAAACGTCTTGAACAATGTTTTAAATTTTATCTTGCTTTCTTCCCCTTGTTATTCACTAATCTTTTAGATTGTCCAAATAGAATTTATTTAATTTTTAACCATTTATTAACATTATTTTATTTACATTATTTCATAAAATCTTATATTTTTTGTATAAATTAAATCTGGTGCAGTTAAAGAAACTCTTGCTAAAGCATCCAATCGCTCCTTTAAAGCTGTCAAGCAAGTATATAACGCATCCGTGCTTGGAACTCTCTTGTATGCCTCTCCGATACGGTCTCTTCGATACCTTAAGCAATTAGAAGCTCTACAAAACTACTTCTTTAAAAATTATTTCTCGTTAAACGTCAATACTCCGCATTATATTGTGAGGCAAGAGTTCGACGTTCAACATGTCTCAATTAAAATCCTCGGTCAAGTGTTAAAGTTTATAAACAGAATACATTGCTTGGAGGACGATAGTCTGGTGAAGCAGTGCTTTAATCGTCTAATATACTTAGATTCGGTTCAAGGTAATACTGTAAAATATAACTGGGTTTCTCAAGTAAAGCAGTTACTAGCCACAATAGACGTCGACCCCAACTTAGTACTAACAGCACCGTTCTCTTCGACATTTATACAAAACACACAGACAGCATACGGATTAAAACTTAGACAAAAAGACTTGGACAGAATACAAACCTCATCTTACTCCAGTTTATACAGAATATTAACAAGCTGCAATAGCCCCGACTATCATTACCTAAACACTTCATTATTTCTACCTTACTCAGTACAACGTATTCTTGCACAGGTTAGAACAGCGGGTTTCGATAGTTTAAAATTAACAATTAGAGGGATGCTCCACAAAATAAAAACAAATGAAATCTGCCCGATATGTAATCTTGGGGAGCAAGAAAATATAGGTCATATTTTTTTACGATGCCCAATATATGAGCTCCAAAGAAATCCTTTCTTCCAATGCACGTAGTCAGTGAGGAATGGGCAGACACGACTAATGTTTCTTCCATATTAACTTACCAAAACAAAAACAATTGTAAAAACATATTTTATTATGTATTAAATATTCTCAAAACTAGATCTTTTATCCTGGAGGAGTAATTGTTAATCCAATTTTTGTCGTTAATGCTCTTTATTATTTCTTGGTCATTTATAATTTGATGTAATTTGGCTACACCCCTTTGTATAAGGCTTATTTGCTTTAAATACAAATATTTTTCTATTCTATTCTATAAATTAAATTTTAAATAATGATCATTGATATTATTAATATCATAATATAATAGGTAGTAAACAAATTTGTTTAAGTAATCAAATGTATTTTAAGAAAAATACATTTTGCTTTAATAATTGTATTAGGAAAACAATCATATCGGGATTATTTAAATGTATTATGAATCATTGTCAAATAGTATTAACATATTCTCAAAAATTAATACAACTTTATCATAACAATTTTAAATATACCTAATGAAAATTAAATGAATTTGAATTATATTTATTAAAATCAAAAATTTTATATTTATTAAGTCCTTTGTCAATGGCTTTATCGATAATGGCCTTTTTGCTGTTGCTTATTTCTATAAAATTATTAATTCTTGCTTTAGTAGAATTAGTTAATGATACTCTCATAGTTCAACTTACGTCGAGTCGATTTCTAAATTTAGTTTTCGTGACAATCATGGTTGACAAACCACTTTCAGTCAAATAAGTTGTTGATAATGGAAGTTATAATTTAATTGCTTTTTCACCTAGGATCGGATATTCCTTGAGTAATATTATTATCTTCTACTATTTGAGAAAATAATGGAAACATTTCATAACAACTATTAGTAACTCTGGTTAACCAACCAGAGGTCAAGCTTTTTAGCAAAAAACTTCTATTCTGTTTTAACAAATAAACAGATTCGTTTGACATCCTTGCATTGACCAATTTAAATCCTTCAGTAATAAAAATATGTTAGTTAAATAAGGCACTCTAGCAAGCCACTATTAAAAACAAAATACGATTATGATATTTAACATTTACACAATCTAAGTTAAAGTAACCATATTATCTTTCACTCTAATTCTTGATCATTTTCACTTTTTCAATTGTAATACTACTCTACAGATTAATAAAAAAATAATGTTTAAGTTATTTTCTTACATGAATGCATTTTATTTTACTAATTCCTTCGTGACCCCAAAAAATTTACCGTGACCCATTTTTGGGTCGCGACCCAAAGGTTGAGAATCGCTGATCTAGATACTGACTTTTATACCATATGATTGATGGCTATAAGACTTGCAACGTGGAACATTAAAGATATCTTTGTTTTGTATTCATAACAAATAAGTGAGATATGTTTCGTATTGATGACCACATTATCTTCAAACCAGCTTCCTGTCATTTTATCTTCTTTTTTTACAATGACAATGACTATAAATAAAGTCTTCTTGATTGAAATAACACTTTTGTAAAACAAGGGAATCTAGCTAGTACTGTGTAAGCAAGTATTAGAAGTACAACAATTCCACAATTTTCAGCTTTATGAATTATTCATTGCTTTTGTTTTCTATGATTGTATAATTGGGATTTATTAAAATAAAACAAATCTAGAATTAGTAAGTTTATAAAGCAGTCAGTTCATCTCCATAACAATTATAAGTACCTAATATTTTTATGATTAGAGAAATGGTGACAAGTTTTAGCTCTTATCAAACTTTTGAATAGTATAAATTTGAAATGCTTTGACATGTCACAACTGTTGCATGGTATAATAATATATTAATGATATTATTTATCTAAGTATTATTATGAAAAAAATCGGGTACGGGGTACCTCGGAACTTTTCCTCACTTCATAGGCCACTTTAGTGGCCAATCAGTTAGATTTATTATCATTCTTAAAAAAACCTTGCTTTTAATACCTATATTTTATTTAATTATTTGAAGTTTGGCGGTATTTTGACAGATGTAAACAAACTTTGACGTCATCAAAATTATCGCACTAATAAATAATTATATTTGCTTATAAATTTTACAAATATTAATGAAATTTCATCAGGTTTTTTTATATTGGTTCCTGAATTTTTTCCGGTTCCAACGTCATGTCAAAAACCTATTTATACTTTCGGTATTATTAACCGTCAAAGTTTAAAAAATCAAAAATTGATAACTTCAAAATGGCGGCCAATATCAAAATGAAATTTGGTGGGCTTGTTTGTCATACAGAGAGGTACATTCGTGCCAAATTTCAACTCGATCAGGACCATTTTCGATTTACTACGATGTTTTTAAATTTTTGCTTACTCAGCAAACTGGGTTCAAGATGGCGGAAAAAGTTGATTTTCCGGGCGGCACCACTACAGGTAAGGACTGATTTTTCTGCCAAGTTTCAACTCTCTAGGTTAAATACCGTGGGCGCTACGATAACACACATACATACGTCGTGCTGAAAACCACTCAGGAGGTCTTAAAAACACCTAAAACGGATAATTCCGTTGAAATCTCGAAAAAAAAATTTTTGGTGAAAACAATACTTTTCCTACTATTAGTAGTGAGGAAAAGTAAAAATACCTCGATAAACTCAAACACGTTTGATGTTTTGAAGAAACTGAACGACTTTTGATATGAAAGAAACTGTACACGTCCACGGGGCAGATCAAAACAGGGGGGTTGCCCACATGTGCCAAATGCAACAGGTTAGATGCAGTTAGATGAAATGGCGCTATATATAAATTCAAAGGTTTTGCTAAATGATGGAGGTGGAAAACCATTAGATAGATATCCAATTCATCTGGATGTAGCTCAAGGTATTTACGTTCCAAAATGTATTAATATAAATTAAGCTAACTAAAATTGTCAAATTACATAAATTGTAAGCTTTGAAATTACAAGGAAGAAAAATAATTTGGGTTAAATAAAGAAGAAGAGGGCGCTAACAGAACCCCCCACGTGTCTGTGTAAATTAACTGCCCCCTGGATGGGTAGTAAGGGGGCGGGCTGGACCTACTCCAAACAGAGCTCAGTGTGGCTCCAAGCCTCGACATGTATTCATGGTCGTATCTACACTGTCCCGCCCCCGATATTTGTCCGCGATGTTCTACACGCGTTATCACTTTGGATAACATGGCAGCATGTACCTGTGCCTCGCCTCTTACCTGCTATCACAACACGCTTTTCAAGTAATTAATATTTCTTTTACAATACTTCTATAAAATGTATCGTTAAACGTAATTCCCATAATTACGATAAAAACAAACTTATTTCTAATTACAATAGATTTATTAATTTAACTCATTGTAATAGATTTATTTTAAAATTGTCAATTATTGTGGCACATAGCTTCCTCATGTCATATAACGTACTTTAATGATAATATGCTTTTACGACCTATTATTGACTACTTTTTTTCTCCTCGCTTTCTTTAAATTTGTCAAATTTGTTTTGTTTATTTAAGTATCAATTTAGCAATATTTAATGAGCGCAGAGGGTAGAAATCTGTGGGCTACTTTCGAAAAATCACCACAATTTATTAAATATTGGATGAGAACTTGTTTATATACTCGCGTATAAATAGAGAAACCATTGGGGGCAGAAGGTTGCAACTTATATGGAACTAACAATGGACTAATTATGATCTACAATCCAACTTTTATTAAAATCAGACTAGTAATTATTAAGATTGTATGTTGGTTCGCATAAATGTTAAGACCGACAGACAGACACCAAAAATGTTTCCCGATCGGATTTCTGTCTTGGAATTTTTTAAATCGGAGACAAAAAGGGTTGGTTCTTCAGAACCATCACACAGCTTCCGTTACCTTAGGTGATCTTGGAAGCAATATACATATTTGACTAAACAAAAGTGTGAATAAAATAAGTCGAGTCTTTAACATATTTCAATTTCAATTACTAAAACTACTACTACTATTTTTACATATTAATACCGCAACCGCGAATTCTTTAACGACCTTTTTACTGTTCTTAAGCAACGTACACACGTAGATAGAAAACTAGCGTATAGTTCAGCTATAGTGTGACTATAGCTGTATGAACGTTTCGTATAGTCCAAAAAAAATCATGTAGTTAAACTATATGCTAGTTTGTTTTTTTAGCTAGTATAGTAGAAAATTATTCCCGAGTGAACACCCTCTATAATGTATAGTATAGACTATTCGAAAACTTGCAGCTATACCATCAAGAATGTATAGTGTAGCCAGTGGCGTAGCTTGGGCATTAGTCCCCCGCAAGATCTCATTGGTGGGGGCCCCTCGGCAAAGAAAATTGATGAGCAAAAAAAAAAGGACTTGCGTTCAGAACTGAATGGCCCCTGACAAATTTTGTTATTTTTTTTTTTATTTATTTTTTTTTTTTTTTAAGAACTTTATTATAATATCATACAAAAAAAGATACATAACTACGTGTTTATTCTTCCCACCACTAGAGGGTAAGCCCTGAGCTGTGGTGAGAGTCTCCTCCTGTTCTTAGTTTACGTATAATACACCACGTCATACTATAATAATAATAATAATAATATAATAATCCATTTATTGTTATAAAAACAAATCGGCAAAGGCCGTGGAACCATATGAGGTTTTGAGTTGCACCTCTTAACATTCGTAAAAATGAATGAATACATTAATAATAAATAATAAAAATAAAAAATATAGCATCCTTGCAATTAAAATGAATACATAAATACAATTTCTTTTTCCCTTTATCACATTAGTTAAAATAAAACATTTCTTCTATACTGTCTACTTAAATAATATACTTCTTTTATAGTTTAGTATAATAAATTAATAAATTACATCGAACCAATTTTTCCCCCATTTATTTAAAAATAAAACTTCAATTTTTTTCCTCTTTTCTTTTTAAACAAAAAACATAATCTTCTCCTTTCTACTATTTAATTTTGGATAAAATATTTTTCTCTAAACAAATTATAATTTTATTTTTCCTTTATTTGTAATTAGTTTTTATAGAGCCAGACGTCTGCATAAATTTGCTGCATTCTGGACCATTCCTTTCTTTCGTTGGCCACTCTCTGCCAAGTCACTTCCCCACACACCTTCCTCATTTCCTCGTCCCATCTTTGTCTTGGTCTTCCTCTGCCTCTTTTTAGGTCCATGGGGTACCAATTAATTAAAACTTTGGTCCATCTCTCATCTTTCGTCCTGGCTATATGTCCGGCCCATCGCCATTTTCTTTCCAATATGACCTTTCCTATATCTTCTAACCCTGTCTGCTGACGTATCCAAGTATTTCTCCTCCTGTCTTTCCTTGTAATTTTAAGCATGGACCTCTCCATGGTTCTTTGCTGAACCCTCATTCTTTTCACGGTTTCCTCTGTTAGAGTCCATGTCTCCGTCCCGTACGTCATTACAGGCATTACGCATGTATTCCAAAGCTTCTTTTTCAGTGCGATGCTCACCTCTAATCTAAATAGATATCTAAACTTATTAAATACCCTCCAGCTGTTTGATATTCGTCTGCTGACCTCTTTCTCTTGTCCTTCTTTTTCCTTGCTTATCAAGCTTCCTAAATAGACGAACTCTTCCACATATTCAATCTGTTCCGTTCCTATTCTGATTGCGTTATCACTTTCCTCTACATTAACCGTCAGTGCTGTTGTTTTTGACCTATTCAGCTCTAGTCCGATTGATCTTGTCTTCTCGACGACTCCGTTTAGCATTATTTCAGCTTCTTCTTTACTTTTTGCTATTATGACAATATCGTCCATGAACTCCAACCTGTTAAGCCATTTGCCGTTCACCCTTATTCCATACCCGTCCCAATCCATCGTCCTTAAGGCCAGTTCTAATGTTTTAGTAAATATTTTTCCAGAGGGCACGTCACCCTGCCTTATACCTCTGTCTATTTTTACCATTCTCTTCTCCTGTTCAAGCTTTATTTCCATTCTGGCTCCTTCGTAAACATATTGAAAAAGTTCTATATATTTCTTATCGATGAATGATTCCCTGAGTGTTCTGATGATTTCGTTTCTGAATACTGAGTCATAGGCTTTTCTAAAGTCTATAAAAATTAGAAAAAGAGGGAAACCATAATCCTGGGCTCTTGTTATAATTTGTTTTATAACAAATATGTTATCAAGTGTAGATACATTTTTTCGGCCTCCGGTTTGAGAAATACTTAGATCATAATCCATTTTCCTCTCTATTCTTTTCGTTATTATTTTCATAAGCACTTTGTAAATTACGGGCAGTAAACTAATCGGTCTATAGTTTTCGATGTCACATTTGTCCCCTTTCTTGTGTAAAAGCACCAACTGTGATTCGAGCCAGTCTTCGGGGATTTTTCCTTGTGATAGACACATCTGACATAATTGCGTTACAGCATTTACTATTAATTGGCCTCCAAGTTTAAGTTCTTCAGCTACGATTTTATCCTTGCCGCCGGCTTTACCCTTCTTCAAACTATGAATTGCCCATTCTACTTCAACTTTTAAAATGCTTGGAGGCTCTTCAATATTATCAAAATTATTTATTTCGTCTGCATTATAATAGCTGCTTGTCTCTTCTTTATCTTCCCGGTATAAGTGAGCATAGTATTCACTTATAATATCTATAACCTGTCCTCTATCAGTTTTTAGCCTTCCCCTTGTGTCCTTCATGCCTTTAATTTTTTCTCTTCCTACCACTTGGCTTCTCTGCAACTTTCTGATACTAGATCCCGCCGCTATGACTTCTTCTAGTTCTTTTATTTTTTTCCCACTACTCCATTTCTTCAACTCTTTTCTAATTAATTTTGACAACTCTGTAAATTCAATTTTATCCTGTCCTATTCTTTTGAGTTTCCTCCGCTTCTCCATCATTTTTTTTATTTCTCTAGGGAATTTAGTTCTATTTCCATTATCCAGTTCCCCTGCGGATGCCTTTGTAGCGGTCTTTATCGCTTCTACTAGGTGCTTATTGTATTCCTCTATATTCCTTTCAACCGTATTAAATTCTAATATTGTTCTTAGTTTATTTTCATATTTTCCTGCATCTATATCTTGATTTCGAATTGACATACTATTGAGTAAATGTTTGTTGTGCATTACTTTCCTAATAACAGACTTGTGAAAACAAATAGCGCATTTCAAAGGCCTGTGATCACTACCAACGTTTATTTCATCCGACGCCTCCACATTCCTAACAAAGTCCTTCCGGTTACTTATCACATAATCTATTTCATTCTTTGTGAGTCCATCAGAACTCACCCATGTATATTTTTTCCCATAAAGTTTTTTGAAAAAGCTATTCATGATGTACATGTGATTCCCTTCTGCGAATTCTAATAACCTGGTACCTCTTTCATTACGAGAACCTAAACTGAATTTTCCCAGGGCCTCGAAGTCGTTTCCTTGGCCAATTTTCGCGTTAAAATCCCCTATTATTAAAGTGTACTTACACTTTTCTTCGTCGAGGGCTGTATTTAGCATATTATAGAAAGACTCAACTTCGAAGTCTTCTGCGTCGGTCGTTGGTGCGTAAACCTGTATTATTTTAATTCTGCCTCCTCCGTCTTCTTTGTTTGTTTTCCAAATTAATTTTGAAACTCTGTGAGAGTAGGATTTGTATGAACGTATATTCTTTCTCTTCTTTTTGTTGACCAGAAACCCTGTACCTCCGGTTGGTCCATCCCCGTTAAAATAAACTTCAACACTGTTGTCGTGTAGATCCATTAGGACTTCTCTATCTCTTCTTACTTCGCTAAGGCCAATAATGTCCCATTCTACCCTGTTGCATTCTTCCACAAGTTCTCGCAGTTTATTGTCGTCCCGCAGTGTTCTACAGTTGTATGAGAAAATAGTGTACCCTGTTGTGAAAGCGTTTTTATTTTCCTTTTCATAATGTCCAATTCCTTTCAATAAATCTATTAATTGCTACATATTTATGTTTTCGTTCCCTTCCGTTTGTGTTATATTGCTCCTACGACTTTCTTCGGATTTTTTTTCGCAAGCAGATACGCCAGGTTCACTTTTATCATTTCTTTCGATATACTTATGCAAAGGTGTTTGAATTAGCCCTTTACTGTTTTTCCGCTTTGAACTGCTGTCCTTGATTGGTCTGTTTTCTGTCGCTAAGGCTGCTAACCTTCTTTTTGACCTTTCTTCTTTCTTAGAAGGTTCCGCTATAAGGTCCCTTACTATTAAATTGTCATAGCGCAGAACAGCAAACTTTCCTTGTTCTCGCGCTTCTTTTAATTTAGGTATGAGAAGTTTTCTCGTATCTCTTACACTAGTTGGGTAATCTTCGTCCAGAAAAATGTTTTTCCCTTTTAAACATTTCTTGTGCCTCATTATCTCTGCCTTTTTCCTGTACGAAATCAGTTTTAAACAAACGGGTTGATTTTCTTTCGAGTATTTCCCTATTCTATGGACATCGTCTATGTCTGAATAAAGTAATTTAACAGGCATATATTCGTTGATCGAGTGTAATATTTTTTCTTCTAATTCTTCGACTTGTTCTGGTTTGCTTTCTGTAATACCAAATATGATAATATTTTTCTTCTTAATTTCTCTCTCTAAGTAATTTATTTTTAATCCTTGTTCTTTTACTGTATTAGTAAACTTAGAATGTTGTTCTTTTATTTCATTCAGTGTTTTATTTAAGTCATTTTTTACTGCATGAATCTCCTTATTTACTTGTGCAGTAAAACGCTCTAAAATAGCTGAGATAACGGACTCATCCATGTTTACAAACAATCTTAGATTTGAATGGTGGTTATCAGAGTTCCAGACACCTGATAAGAAGTAGCTTTGTTGATTGTTGATTGTATAGTAGGGTGGGGCGAATACCTTAACGGCAATGATATCCCCTCCTGGGTAGTCCTCTCAATGAATGATTACTAATGATGCGCGTGCGCCAGGTATTCACCTGTCTTATCCCCACTACTAAATTACGTTTCGGCTGGCTGTGAAATATCCCTATAACAACGATATTTCAAATTTTTCTAGATTTTAAAGCGAAATTAAAACACTTCCTGTGCACTTATTTTTAGTGATTTTGCTTAAAAATTTACACGGAATATCGCTTATCTTTATTTGAATACAAATATTCAACTTTTAACGAAAAATAACACTTCTAACTATTCAAAAAATAACTTTAATACGGAGCCGATGTGTCACTGACGCCGTCAAGGACGCAACTCCCATCACGTCATACAAGTAGTTTATTATTATTATTCCTAAAGAAGAAAAAAAAAAAAAAAAAAAAAAAAAAAAAATTATTGATTATTTTTTTACTACATCACGTCATACAAGTAGTAAAAAAATAATCAATAATTTTTTTTTCTTCTTTAGGAATAATAATAATAAAAAAATAAAAAAATAAATAAAAATAATAATAAAAAAAAAAAATAATAATAATATATGAATACAATAAGATAAAATTAAAATATAATAACAGAAATATATAGGATTGTATTGAAGTATATAGGATTGTAAATGAAAGGACTATTTATAGATATTTTTAAAGAAGACAATTGATTAAGAATTAAATGAAAAGCTTGAGGCCATGTGGAGGGTTAGGTAATGCTTGAGTGTAGAGTGGTTGTTTAAGATTGGTTGTTTTTTGGTTTTGCTATTGAGAGAACAGTTTTGTTTTGAGTAATGTAGCAAAATTAGGTTTGTCGAAGTCATTCTGTAATGAAGGGGTTAGTCTGTTGTAGCTGTTGGCTGCTTGATAACACCAGTGTCTCTGTGCTGCAGAAGACCGGCAGAAAGATATTCTATATAGTTGTCTAGTATGTTGGGTGTGTTCTACCCTCTCTAGCTTATGCTTGCTTCTGTGCAGTCTTGTCAGACAAAGATATTCATATAATTGGTTAATGTTCATTACCTTTATCTGTTTAAAAAGTTGCTGTGAGTGTTCTGTTCTAGATTTGTTTGTTATGGTTCTAAGTATTGCTTTTTGTTGGATAATCGCTGGTGTTTTGGCTGTGTCAGTGGCAGATCCCCATGCTATGAGTCCGTATCTTATGATAGAGTCAGTAAGTCCAAAGTACAGCATTCTCAAGTCTGTCTCGGTCATATATCGTCTTAGTCTTAGGAAAATATATCGTTGCTTCTTAAGTTTATTTACTAAGTTGTCAATATGTTGTTTCCAGGTAAGATGGCCGTCTATTGTTATCCCTAAGTATTTAGTATATACAGTGCTCGATTTGAGGCGGAACGCGGCGGTACGGCGTTCCGGGAACTCTCTTTCTGATAAATAAAAAATAAAATTATCGGCACTAAGTTTTTTTTAAAGTTTTTTTTAAAATTTCTAAGTAAATTTTAAAAAGTTAAAGTTAAAATTTTGTTTGTCAGTGAGTGACTACAAATTTGATTAAGGACATCATGTATTAAACTGACACCATAGTATTACCCTAGAGTAGCTCACAATTTATTAATATAGAATATAAATGTAGTTCGATGCTAACTCTAAGTGCCTGCCGTTCTTAAGCTGCGTCTGAGGAAGCATCTAAGCTTTTGCCCGGCCCGTGACCCTGGGGCAATTTTTTTTTTTTTCCAAATACAAAAAATATCTCTTTTGTTGACATTATACTACTAAATTATAATAACCTAAAACAACAAAGGATTTTTTAATGGCAGGGATCGTATTAAATAAGTACTGTGAAGAGACGCTGTGCCGAAACTCGCCCGGGGCGAGTGAGACAGGGAATGTTTTGTTGATAAGTACCTATTTATTTATTGAGAGTATTATAACAACACGTGACATGCTAATCAAGAAATTGTTAATAAAAAATATTACTTAAAATGATAAGTTTCCTCACGAAACCCACCTGATTGCAGTGTGGGTTTATGTCTAAAACTGCTTAAAATGCTGTTTATGAACGTTTATATTTACAATTTTCCCGGGGGAGGACCCCCCGACCCCCTTCTTTAGAGGGGGGGGGGGGGGGTGAAAAGGGGGTAGGTTATAGTTCCGGCACCTCAATTTCTAGAAATCGAGCACTGAGTATATATGCAGATTTTAGTACGTCAGGGCAGCTACACTGGTTATGCTTTAAAGGGGCCCCTATCGACGTTGATACGAGGATAGTAATTCAAGTTGTTGTTTTTTTGTTTTCTGGATTTGGGGGCCCGCTCGCAATGCGGGCCCATAGTTACGCCACTGAGTGTAGCTCTTTTTCCGTAGCGGCAAGTAAGTTTATACTAGTAGAGTTTATTCAGGCATTGGTTAAGGCTAGGCGCACACTGGAGACAAAACTGAGACAGCCCGCAGACAGTCTGCAGACTGTTTTGTATTCAGTGTGCACCTAAACAACAAATTAAAAGGTTATGAATATTAAAATTTCAAAATTTAACTGTAGCAACTCTACAAAATGACTACAAGGCTAGTGTTGATCCCTTCTCGTATGACCGTTCTTCCTTCGTAGTAAGATTTCTGTAAAACGTATAGTTCGACTTAATAACATTTTGTGTATAGCTGACCTTAACTAGAGCTCATGCGAACATATATGCTACTTTAGTATACCTATAGTAAAAACTATACACTAGTTTTCTATCCCGTATGTACGTAGCTTAATATTCCATATGTATTTTATAGTTGTTACAGTAGTTGTTAGTGTAGTTACCGAAACAGAGATTCGACCGGAATTATCCGTTTTGGGTATTATCAAGAAGAATTGAGTGGTTTTTAGTTGGATGACTGTCTATCTGTGTCCAGTGGCGGATCCAAGGGGGGGGCAATGGGGGCAAGTGCCCCCCCCGAGAGACAATAATATACAAAATTCTTTTGCATGTCCTGATAATATGTACACGTACACTATAAAACAGGTAACAACAAGATCCACGCTTGAGAAAATGCATATGTTGCATTTTCTCAACAAATGGGGGGGGGGGGGGAGGGGGCAATTTCCCAGAGGCCCAGGTCCCTTGGGGGCCCGTGCCTCAGGAGGGCGGGCGGCCAAAAAGGCAAGGAGGATATTGTTATCAGTGGCGTGACTATGGGCCCTAAATCCAAAAAAAAACATGAAACTTATATGTTTGTACCAATGTCGATGGGAACCCTTTAGAGCATATGATAAAATCTAACCTGGAATAATACTTCTACGCCATTGTCAGGGGGCCCATTCAGTTCTAAACGCAATTATTTTTCATTTTTGTTTTGGCGAGGAGCCCCCTGCCTATGCCTTAGCTACTCCACTGAATGTAATGAACTTAAAATGATTCCTAATGTGTCATGAGTATAGAATTTTGAATTCTTGTGTTTCATTTAGTTACTAAGATTTTTGAGATGTTTTCATCTTATTCAATATGGTCAATGTTAATTTACAGGAGAGAAACTGACAGATAAATCATATTAACAATCTGATATTAATAACTTTTACATTTTTACTTGTAATGCATTTTTTTTAAAATAAAATGTGTTATTTAACTATTTTTATTTGCTTACTCTTAATCTCATTATTTTAGCAAACAATTTATATTATGTTTTATTTTATATTATACTAAGTGTAAAATAAGATTTTTTAATGAAACTTATCAGCTTCAAAACAACTTAATTATTTATTTTTTTTAACCCATCTTAGTTAAACTCCAAAATTCGTCCCCACCAAACATCTTTTCCTGTAAGGACAAACTTGCCCCCAGAAACCCTTAAAACTCATCTTTTTGCACTTAAATTTTAAAAAATTGTCCGGGGGAGGGCCCCCGAACCCCCACCGTTATTTGTTCGAAGGGGCCCTAATGCAAACTTGCCCAGGGGCCCGGAAATCCTCTCAGCGGTCTTGTAGCAGTTTCTAGTTTGTTTCCATGAATCATGAATCCTTACCATACCATTGTGATTAAAACTCAATGATTTCATTCAAGTTGTAATTAAATTTAGTTATTCGAAAGATTTTGAGCCGTATTTACTTTAAATGTATGATTTTTCTTAAGTTTGTTAAGAGTAAAACACCAATTTCTATTCAAAATTTATACATTTTTCCCCCGGACCCCTCTTTTTCTTGAGGGGTATTTCATACCCCAAAAACCCCTCGGTGTTGGATGGATTGCCCCCCCCGAAATTAGGTCCTGGATCCGCCACTGTCTGTGTCACGTATAATTCTCACAGTTTTTAAGCTAAAAAGTTGAAATTATGTACAAAAATTAGACCTTACATGTAGTTGTGCTGCCCGGAAAATCATAAATTTGTGACGTCATAAATCCATTTTGCTGAGTCAGCATAAATTCCCCGATTGAACTTAAATTGGCACCAGTTGTACCACTTTATAAAGGCAAATATTTTTAATTAAATTCGTTGAGATATCTGCCGCCATTTTGAACTTTGAAAATTTAACGCTAGTTAAATTCAATTACTACAATTGAATCTTTTTAAAAATGTTTATTTGGAGATAAACAATGTAAAACTACATAAATTTCCTCATATAACTCCCTCTGTAGTGGAGACAATCACTTACAGAGAGTAAGATGTAAAACTACAAATGGAAGAAATTAAGTAAATGAAACGCAACCAGCTGCATTTCGGCTGCGAAATGCAGCTTGCAGCTGGCTTATATACATAAATTATTGCTGAGGTGTTAATTATACTGTGTCTACGTGTGTTTGTTGGTGTATCAATCTGTTACTCACTTCAGCAGTTTACATTAATATAACTCGCTAAATCATTTCTGAACTATTTCGGCGATAGAGCTGAAATGCACCAATTATACCTTTCTATAAGATAAATAATTCCTCTATAATTCAAGTTAATATCTGCCCCTATTTTGGAATTACAGTTGAGTCCCTGTAGTCCGACAGTCCGGCAGTAATCCAAACGCTGAGGCTGAGGCCTCCCTCTGGGGGAAACTAGGAAACACAGGGGCACTAGGGTAAAAAAAATAAACCATCAGTCTTTGTATATATAACTTTGTAAATGCTGTTGTTTTATCAATAAAACTGACTGTGACTAAAACTGGCTGACTCACTTGTGTAATAATTATTTATTATCAAAATCCAGTAATCCGACAATTCTTTGTAATCCATATTTGGGAAGGAAAGTGGATTTATTCCCCTTAGGAATAAAATTAAAAAATCCCTATTAGCAGACATTAATTTAAACATTATCACACTAGATACTCTTATTATAGCGTATCAAAGCAGCGGTAATAATTATGATAGTGAGGGGACATGATTTAAATAAGTACACAGTGGCCGATGGTACCGGGCAGTGGTACTAAATGGCCGATTGGAAAACCCTTTCAGAAAAGTTTTTTGTGGAATAAAAGAAAGCTAACTTCAAAATTTGAAGGTTCTACAGCGATTGGTTCGGGAGACATCGTCATGTCCATACTTTGTATATAAATAGCCGCCATCTTGAATCAAAATGGCAAATTGGAAAATTATTTTACATAAATTATCCATGTCATAAAAGGAAGCTAATTTCTGAATTTCAAGGATCTAGTATAATTAGATCTGGAGATATCGTTTAATTCCACATATTAATAGCCACCATCTTGAATCAAGATGTCAAATCTTAGTGAGCAACTAGAGGATAAGATAATCCTCCATGCAAAATTTCAAATCTCAGCTATTGCCGTTCTAGAGATACTGAGATAGAAGAGTTAATCAATTAGTCAGTGAGTGGTATTTTCAGCTATAATGTGCCTGCGTATATAAATGATATATTGATATAGATTATAAATAAAATTATATATGTATTATAATAATCCATAATAATTACATAATATGTATATGATATACCTATTTTATAATTCTGCTGTATAAGCTCAACCTAAACCTGTACAGATGAGTCCCACGCACGCTCCGGTCTACATACCTGCGCAGGTAGAAAGAATCGAATTTTTATTCTTCCCAGGTGACCGGTACAGGTCAGAATACCTGTGTAGGTATGCCAGCACTTGATAGCACACAGCTCCGGTTTACCTGTACAGGTTCATCTGTCAGGTATACCGCAACGTGTATGCCCGGCTTAAACACCACTAACATCTTATTTCATAAATGTAAACAAACATTATTCTGGTACTTACGTGATGCAATAATACTAATCGTATTATTTCATAAATGTAAACAAACATTATTCTGGTACTTACGTGATGCAATAATACTAATCGTATTATTTCATAAATGTAAACAAACATTATTCTGGTACTTACGTGATGCAATAATACTAATCGTATTATTTCATAAATGTAAACAAACATTATTCTGGTACTTACGTGATGCAATAATACTAATCGTATTACTTCATAAATGTAAACAAACATTATTCTGGTACTTACGTGATGCAATAATACTAATCGTATTATTTCATAAATGTAAACAAACATTATTCTGGTACTTACGTGATGCAATAATACTAATCGTATTACTTCATAAATGTAAACAAACATTATTCTGGTACTTACGTGATGCAATAATACTAATCGTATTATTTCATAAATGTAAACAAACATTATTCTGGTACTTACGTGATGCAATAATACTAATCGTATTATTTCATAAATGTAAACAAACATTATTCTGGTACTTACGTGATGCAATAATACTAATCGTATTATTTCATAAATGTAAACAAACATTATTCTGGTACTTACGTGATGCAATAATAATAATCGTATTATTTCATAAATTTAAACAAACATTATTCTGGTACTTACGTGATGCAATAATACTAATCGTATTATTTCATAAATTTAAACAAACATTATTCTGGTACTTACGTGATGCAATAATACTAATCGTATTATTTCATAAATGTAAACAGACATTATTCTGGTACTTACGTGATGCAATAATACTAATCGTATTATTTCATAAATTTAAACAAACATTATTCTGGTACTTACATGATGCAATAATACTAATCGTATTACTTCATAAATGTAAACAAACATTATTCTGGTACTTACGTGATGCAATAATACTAATCGTATTATTTCATAAATGTAAACAAACATTATTCTGGTACTTACGTGATGCAATAATACTAATCGTATTATTTCATAAATGTAAACAAACATTATTCTGGTACTTACGTGATGCAATAATACTAATCGTTTAAGCAAGAAGCAAGTAAAGTTATCATAACTTTCTAGACAGTCAACTCTTCAGTTATCGACATGATTCGATCAGAAAAGTAACTTTTCGCCAGATTTACTAAACACATACAAAGAAGATTGCAACAATAAAGTACGAGGCAATCTAGGAAAATACATAGTCATATATTATACCTATATCATAAATAACATCCTTAACAAAATGAAACAATCTATTGTCCGATAAAATAAGCCCTTAAATGAAACACCATGAATATGTATGTTCCATTGAATACAAATATGAATGAATATATTCATGAAAAGTTAAATTAATTCATCTAAAGGGAGAACAAATACACAAAAATGTTTATACTGAATACATTTTTGGGTGTTTCTATTTGAAAATGTTTTTATTATTTAAATAATTTATTTTGCATTGTTATGATGTACATAATTTTAGGATATGAAAATAATACTAAAAAGAGACGAATTTTTGAGTCATTTCACATTTTCAAAAACTTAGAGACCACTGTCAACCATAAAACCGACTCATGTAATATTAATAAAAACTACAACTCAATATTTAAAGGGTTTAAACGATAATATAATAGATAATAAAATATAACTCCATAAATATAGAAACAATTAATTAATAATAATGAAACTCAACAATATAATAATAAAAAAAGATTATAGGTATTAGATAAATTAAATTAAATAATAAGTATTAAATTAAGTAATTAATGATTCTGTAAATAATAGTAAATTAATAGAATGATAAAAATTATTGAGATTATAACTTCAATGATTTTATACAGAAACTTTAATAAATTAATAAAATAATAAAATTTTTTCCAATGACTTATAGTTGCTGGCACCACTACCAGACAGCGCTAGTTACTATATTACAATAAATACTTTTATCTCCAGTAGGGAAAAAAAGTTATGATTTTGAATTAGTTTAGAGGGACTAAAACAGGTCTTTTCATCCCTAACTCAAAAAGTAGGGAGAAAAAGTAAAAGTAGGGCAAAAAAGTAATGTAGGGCAAAAAAGTAAAGATTGCAACTTAATTATTTTATAAATAGTAGAAAATGTATGGCTAATGTAATAAAGTTGTCGAAATCAGGTTGGCGGCACTGCGCTTTTTGGCCATGTTTATCTTTGTTTACAACATTATAACCTGCATCTAAATAACCTTCTATTTGAGTTTAATTCCAATTCTTATTTGTTTTTAATATTGAATCTCTTATATCTGCTATTAAAAGTGCTAATAATTATTGTTATTTATTAAAATATTAAATAAAAACTGTGCAATGGACGAAAATTTGAATCTTTTTTCTACTGGAGATAAAATATTGTATGTACCTCGTGAGTAAAGTGCCATTATTCCCCTCGCGATAATTATCTCCCTCGGCTGCGCCTCGGGAGCTAATTAGAGTTATTCCCTCGGTTGCGCCTCGGGAATTAAAGATTCTAATTCCCTCGGCTTCGCCTCGGGATTTAGGGACCATGGTTCCTTCAGCTTCGCCTCAAGAACCAACTTTTTAGCTCAGGGAATAATGGCTTACTTTACTCCCTAGGTGCATAAATAACTATTTTGTTTCCCCTTATTCAAATTTATAAATAGATTCCAATCATTTATAAAAAATACATATTCATGGGATATTTTGACAATCCTATTAGTGTCATTAATTCCATTGAAATCAAAAAATGCATTATAACTTTTGTTATAATGATTAGAATGTAAAATCTTCAACCTACTTGACTTTAATTCAGTTATTATAGATTAATTAGTTTTAACAAAATTAAAATTGTTGTTAATTATTTATTTGTAATCTGATATTTTTTAAAACTTGGAATTGTTATTTATTATTAATTAACTTATATTTATTGTATTTAATTTTATTTTAGATTAATAAAAGTAACATGATTGAAAATGACCTTAAATAAGGGTCGAAACGTCTCATAATGAAAAAAAATATGTGTGAGGCTCCCACGCATTAGAAGTGAAACTTAAGTTCTAGAATGCATTGCTCTCTTTCATTTTATGACGAATTTATTATTTCAGGATTAAGAAATGGTTATGGGAAATTTAAAAAAATATATTGCTACGCTAAGGCAACCACATGTATTCCAATAAAAATAAATGTTTGTTTTGATGTGCTGGTCTTTAAATAGATATGATACAATTAATCTGTAAAAATTTTTCACTTGGACGAGTTTTCGAATCGCAAACTTCGTTACACGATTTGACTATATGAAAAAATTCACTCTACCGCCGCCAAAGAAGTTTCACTTCAAAACTAAATTGTTTATATCATTACCACACCTTAATCATCCATCAAATTAACTATATTAAGAATTATCAAATTAAAAAGGTGTTAATTTTTCAACGGTTGTTTTAATATTTAAATAATTTATTTTGCATTGTTATGATGTATATAAGTAATGAGTACATAAATAAAAACACACTAAACAAAAAAATTTACATTTATAAATGTATATAAGGATAGAAGGAGTTTATTTTTAACGATAAATAATTAACAATATTTAGGTAAACAGTTTAAGCATTATATAAATAAATTGCAAACGCTATTTTATTTGTAATGAGCTATTTAGCCCGTTGCCACAGACCTGTTATAAGTAGAAAAGAAAGTAAAATTAAGTACATTAATTTAAATATCTATTTAGATAAGTTATTATATCTATTTGAAGACCAACAAATCAAAACACACATTTATTTTTATTGGAATAAACGTGGTTGCCTTAGCTTAGCAATAACAAATTATTTCGAGGTGAGTCGTCGGCGTCGGGACGCTATTCGATAAATGATTATCACGCTATTTTTATCCTTGTATTTGTTAAATTTATACCGATTGTAACCATGTTTTTATTTTATCAGAATCAAATAGAATATTAATAAACCAAAGCTATAATTAGAATTTTTTTTTATCTCACCTTTTTAAAAATAAATAGTTCGCGTAGTTTTACCCCGCCGAGAGAGAAAATTTCCTGAAACATTTAACAGCCACGTTATTTCAACTCAAGAAAATAACATAGATTAGAATGAAATTTACTTGTTTTTTTTTTTTTCTTAAAAAAAGTCTGTTTTACATTTAAAGTTTATAACAGAGGAAGGAAATAAAAGGGAGATACATTTCACTGTAATTTTCTTAAATGAAAATAAGAGGGAGGGAGTATTTAACGTTAATAAACTTAAATATATAAATAACTAAGAATGTTAAGTCTCGCTCATTTACAGCTTATTTTATTCAGCTATTTTCGTAACAGCTTATATTCAGCGGGATCTCTAATTACACCGAAGCAAAGATAGAGTTGAAAAGAAAAAAGAAAATTCCATTTGAAATTAGCCGGTTGAGAAAAGACTCCCCCCCCCCCCCCCGTTTATTCTACTTGATATAGTAGTCTACTGTTTGCACAGCTCTTCAAACCTTGTCCTCTACCCCCCCCCCCCCCCCCCCCAACCGGAAATTATCTCTTGCTTAAATTAACGCCGAAATTCCTAATTAAATATAAAGTGAAGCAATTCTAGCAAAAGATAAAATATCCTTAGTAATATTATTTATAGTTTATTTTAATAACTTTTAAACTAAGATAAAATTAAGAAAAATGCTACTTAAGGCGGAGACACTTTTGTAACAAGTACTTTAATTTAATTTATGCCCAACTCAGTAGGTAGTTAGGGAGTGGGTTGTAGTGAAAAAAATATTAAAAAAACAAACATTACAGGAAAAAAAAATCTATTGATATTTAGGAAGAGGAAAGATTGTGTCAACTATGTCACACTAGTGAAAGAGAAAATATGTTCCACTTCCTAGGCTCTTGTCCCGCGCTCAGATCATACAGATTAAAATATTTTAGCGTGAATCCTTTAACAACACAAGAAATGTATTCTATACTAAATGGAAAGGATTTCGAAAAATTATATGGATTTATTAGTGATGCACTTAAGTATAGAGACATTGCACTATAAGACTATCTTATTATACGCTAGTAATTTATTTAATATATCTAGGCATGCAAGTTGTTGATTTTGTTGTTGCTGAGTGTTAAAGTACTTTATCAATATTTCAATGTTTAATTTTAATTTTTGTTATTTTTTATATTTACTTTGTACCTAATTTATTTATATATTCATGGCTAGGTGTTTATTATTAACTTAAATTAGCATAAATAATTTATTATAATCTAGTAATTTATATAATATATCTAGTCATTCAAGTTGTTGCTTTTGTTGTTGTTGTTTGTTAAAATACTTTATCAAAATTTCGATATTTAATTTTATTTTTTGTTAATTTTTAATATTTACTTTTTATCTAAATTATTCATGGCTAGGTGTTTAGTATTAACTTAAATGAGCATAAAGCAACACCTGCAACTTATATCAAAATTAGCTCGTGTTAATCTATTAAAATTAATTGTTAATATTAATCTGTTAAAAAGTCTTAATTTAAAATTAAATTTAATTAACTTCAATAATATGTTTACGTTATAAGATATGTAATTTTAATTAATTCTTAATATTATATCATTTCTAATGGTTAACAATTTATAATTTCAATGTAATGAAACGTTTTTGTGCCACTACTCCCGGCTGACGGTCCCTGGACCATAGCCGCGTTGATGCTGATATTTATGTACAAACAATTATGTATTATCTAAGTTAATAAATGCACTTAATTAATTAATATTATTTATAGTTATTTTAATAACTTTTAAACTAAGATAAAATTAAGAAAAATGCTACTTAAGGCGGAGACACTTTTGTAACAAGTTCTTTAATTTAATTTATGCCCAACTCAGTAGGTAGTTAGGGAGTGGGTTGTAGTGAAAAAAATATTAAAAAAACAAACATTACAGGAAAAAAACAAATCTATTGATATTTAGGCGCCAGGCTCTATTCTATATGGGATAAGAACCAACCCATTACATACAACAATTATATTGGCTGAATGACCTGTATCTAAAACTAAAAATAAATTTGTCGAAGAGTTAGATGGTTGATTGTTAGGATCTGATGGATGGTAAGACCACTTCGGCCCCAGGCTAACCACCCTAAAATTAAATAAAAAGGAAAACATTACCATAAGGAAAAAAAACTGAATATTACGAAAGAAAGAAATGGTGCCACCATGTGCGGCCAAAAGGAAAGAAAGCTTACCTTCACATGAAGGGTTTTTGGAGAAGTTCTAAATTTGAGAAAAAAAAAAAAACATTTGAGGAGAACTGCTAGCATAACTTAACGTATAACACTACTGAACTTAATTAAAAGAACCATGTCTGAACATTAAACATTTTCTTTAAGAGGTTCGGCCTCGCGGCTAAAGCCGCCGGCCACAACGCCGTTCCAAAAGCCTCTGCCTTGGTCAGAACCAGCATGGCGTACCTTAGCAAAACCACACAAAACAAAAAAAACGGATTGGTCATATTATTATAAGTTTCAGACAAAAGACCTACACGGAAATTTAAAAACTAAAATAATAAAAAAATAAAAAGTAAGTAGGATTTCTCCAGATTCCCCAAATTAAAATTATAATGAAAATAAAATATGGCCCACCTGATAAATTTTCCACCAAATTTAAATAAGTAATTAAACTGAACATTTACCCCAATTACAAACTGTTACAATATGATTCCGCCCATAAATGGGTCAGTATGGCCCTTTAAAGAACGTGATTTCCTCTTGACCCTCAATTTTTTATTATTTATTACTGTCTTTATTAGCTTGCTTTCTTGTTTGTTTGTTTGTTTGTGCAGTACAAATCTTGCAATCGATTTGTAACTAACTTCCCGAGTAGCTAAACATTTGAAACTTTTAGAATAGCTCAGAACACGATGACAATGCATTATTTTAAACTTTTAGCCATCTTTCAGCAGAATTTAATTAGTTTTCAGCAAATTTTGCTGTATAGAAAGTTAGTTCGGAAAAAAATCCGCTAGTTATTTTATTTGTTTTGACATATCCCATAGTATTTACAATCTTCATTTTGATGGGTTTCAAATTTGTGATTTTTTATTAAGAGGTAAACATTGAATGACAGCGAAAAGTAAACAAAGAAATAAATTAATTGACGTGTGACACCCAGGTTTGTTTACACTTGTGTCCTAGGTATAGGTTTAATTTTTCTGCATCTGTACTTCTTTACTTGTTCACATTTTTCTTCTCTTACTGTCCCTACACAGGGGTATGTCAATGGCATGGTTTAGATTCGGTGTTCGTGAGATCCGTTGTACAAAGTTTTGCCCTTTGTCCTTTTATAGGTTTAAGATCAGCTCTCTAGATGGTTGTCATTATTATGTGAAGTAAATAAATTCGGAACTATGTATTTTTTTTATTTTTTTTTCACTAACATTATATATAACAATGACAATTATATTATCAACATTACATATGATTCAACAGAAAATTTAAAAACGTAGTATATAAAAAGTTTTTTTTATCTTGAAATTATCTGAACAGTTTACTAAAAAGCATGAAGAAAAATGTTAATTACTTTTTTTATACCTTTCATAGTTTTATGTGAATGATGTTCCACTGGGAATTGAACCTAGGACATCTCACTTAAAAATTAAAGGAATTTCAATTTCTTTAAACCTATCCATCCGAAGTTAAATCAAACAAGCAAATATTATAGTTCAATTTTTAAAAAATTGGTGGAAAATAGTTGAAAATTAAATTAATTTTTTTCTAAAAACTTTGAGATTGAGTGGTTTAGACTTTAGACTATCGCAATTATTCGTAAAAGATTCTAAAATACCTTCATTAACTATTTAACTAGTTATTGCGTTTAAAAAAATTAAAATAACTTAATGTTACAAGTTACAATACTTTTTCTTGTAAAAACCGCATACTAAAGTAGTCAACTTTAAAGACTAGTTCTGCTTGAACCATGAAAGATATACAAAAATGTAATTAACATGTTTTGCATGCATTTTAGTGAACTTTTCAGAAAAAAAAAAAAATTAAATTAAGGGTAAAAAGGAAACTACGTTCTTCAAAGAGCCATACTGACCCATTAATGGGTGGAATATTATTTTTCTTTTTGTTTCCTTTAACTACGCCTTAAGTACTACAACTTTTACTTGCATCATTTTTCGTAATTTTTCCTAGTTTAAAAGTTATAGCCCTTTAATCAATTTGAAATAGGACTCCCTGCATAATTCAACTTTTTTACTTTCTTAAAATCTAATTAATTGAAGAAAAAAATCTTGTTAATAATCGTAGATTATGAGAATGCTGTAGAAAGAAGTAGAATGGTGATGGCGCTGAAATTAAATTTTTAGATGTATACAAGAAGAAGGCTCCTGAATCAAAACGTGTGACAGTCGTCATGATAAGATTATCGATGGTGATGGTTCGTATCCTAGCGAGGTAAGACATGTTTCACACTGATCATCATATCAAGTGTCGAGTGACTGATTCCCGCAATATTTTGATTTGGTACAAACGATTGAAATAAATATGGTACAATCTTTTGGTTTTTTTTTTTTTTTCCGGGGGGCTTTTACACCCGAAGACTCAGGCTACTTAGGTGGGCCCATCGAACAAACCCGGGGTAGGGACCGAAATCTTCACACTTTTGTGAAGATGTGGTCGGTAACCATGACTCCCCTTCCTAGTTGTATTACAACCAGGAGTGTCATCATCATGGTTTCCAGGCCGAAACCTGGTGGCGCCACTCTTTCGAGGGGCTTCCCATTTATTTAAACAATGCTGGGTTGACATTGAGGGGGGGGGGGGGGGGGGGGGGCCGGTCCGGGAATCGAACCCAGAGCTGTAGTCAGAAGCCTTCACCCATCCATCTACTGACCCTGCTCGAGGCTGCTTAACTTGCGTTATCACACGGCTAGCCTCTGAGCCACCCACGCCCCCATATGGTACCATCTGTAAGCTACTTTCAATAAACCATCCAAATTTATAAATATCGGACGAGTACTTCGACATAGATGTTAATAAAATATGTTTGTGCGCATAGGGAAGAGAAAGCAAAGAGCTGAAAATTATATGGGAACAACAATAGGCTAATTATGACATACCTTCCAAATTTGATGAGTAGTTTAGAATTTTGGTTGGCAAGCATGTCGAATGACAGACAAACAGACAGACAGACTACTAGAGACTAAAAATGTTCCGTGACGTCTGAAACGGATTTATATCTTGGGAGTTTTGAATTAAGGAGGCATCAAAAAATTTAGTTCTAACCACAATGCTTCCGTTACCTTCGGTAAGCTAGGAAACAATAATAAAAACGTTAATGTCATATTATTATTCCTAATTTATTTAAATTATTTGTAAGAGGAAATCGACTTTCCGACAATTTGGTGTTTCCAAAATGAGGAATAAAACTTATTTTGGTTTCTTCTTCCCTTAATATACAAAAGGGGGATTTGATAGAACTGCAAATCTTTTTGTAAATCCCGATCAAGAGAAGTAGAGAAGAACAAGAAGGTGATGAAATAGAAAAAAGCTTACAAGTCATTAGCACTGGATTATAGGCGTCAATCAGAGCTGGATTTTAGGCATCAATTGGCGCTGGATTGTAGGCTTCGTTTAGACCATTTTGGCTTACCATATTATTATTATTATTATCCTTATAATTGTCTATAAACATATTAGATGATAATTTACAAGAGGGCCTCAAACTTGTTTCTGCATAAAGGCCCGGCCGACATTTTGCATGAAGTGACATTACCCGTTTTTATCGACTTTTAATCGGTTCCCCACCGACTCAATGTGCTCGTATTTCGATTTTCCATCAACTACCTCGCAGCCCTAGAGAACCCCTTAGAGAATGTTTTAATCTTTTCTTGACTTTTAACGCTTGCTGACATGAAAATTGAAATGTTAAATCATTTTCAAAGAGTTCGGTCCTTAGCCATTGATCTCCTTAAGAAGAAAGATGTTATTCACGTAAGTGGTGGGTTCATCCAATCATCAGTCAAAGATTGCAGACATTTTCATTCTACATATCTGGATCTCAGGAAGCATCCAGACTAAATCAGATGCCATGCTATATATATGTGGTCCATCCCCTCAACCGACCGGATCGGTCGAACAATAGAACCACACCTACTTACGTTACCTACAAAAAGTAGGACCGAATTTTTGTCAGACATGTGCACAGTACCATCTGCTCCTATTGCTTCCGTCTCCTTCTAACTTTTTGTAGGAAGTGAAAAAGTCGTTCGTCTGTGGGGTCTTAATCTGGAACTGTGAGTGTTGAGTACAGTGAATTTTGTTTGTTGCCAACATGTTTAATAAATGTTGAGTACAGTGAATGTCGTTTAAAGTTGCCAAAATGTTTAGTGAAAATTGAGTAAATTCGATTGTTTTCAAAGTTGCAAGCATGGTTAGTGAATATGGAGTACAGTGAATGTTGTTCAAAGCTGCCGATATGTTTAGTGAATATCAAGTACAGTGAATGTTGTTTAAAGTGGCCAACTTGTTCAGTGAATATTGAGTACAATGAATGTTGTTCATGTTGCCAACATGTTTAGTTTAACATGTTTAAGAAGAAAGTCTTGTTTTAATAGAAAGACTTGCTTGTTCCAATGTTGGTCTTGTTGAAGCTTCTTTTGTCAACTTAACTCTTTAAAGTTACAAGAAGCTCAACTCGTGTCTCCCTTCTTGACTTCGGAGCAAAAGTTTTATCGAGAAAATGTACAACATAGCTTGTAGTTTTGGGGGAATGTGTGGCAGCGGTTTCACCAAACTTAGAGACCCTAAACTGTGGTTAAGTTCGGCAAAAGTTTCGTGATTTGTTGAAATAAATCATCTGCTTGAGTTGAAAAGCTTTTTGTGATTATGCTGCTTACAGAACAGTTAGATGGAACAATGTTCTTCTAACTCATCGAATTGAAGAAAATATTAATCAAAACACTTTAATTATAAACTATCTTGAAATTCAGTTATAACTTATTCAGTTACCAAATACAAACTTACTAACACAAGAAATAATAAACTATGTAGTATATTTTACTAACTTAATTTATAAAATTTATTTAGAACTTTTTATGTTAACTTTACAATTATTGACATTAAGAGTAAGTTAGCAGTTCTTGTTTGATTTGGTTCTTGGTTCAGAGCTGCTCGACAATATGGATGAAAAATCTTATCTTTATCTTTTAAAACATCGATCTGCGATATCATAAAATGACTTACTCATTCATGCATGTTATATGTTTAGTTTCTCATGTACGTAGTATATTGTGACAGCGCAGAAATTCGATTTTGAGCTTATGATGCATATATGTATATGTATTGAGGTCCCCAGAGTCCAAAATATATTTATATATTTTTGGAACGAAAATATATAATTCATGTGGCACATGAATTCCTTATGGCACGTTCTGGAGCCCGGGAGTGAATCCGAAAAACGACCAAAATCACCGTCACGCAATCTACAGATGACGATAACTTGAGTAAAAGCTCACCGAGTTAGATGCTATTTGGTACACATGTTCATTTTACCAATGCCCAGGCTGAGTTCTTCGGAAAACGTTATCCGCCCAAGCGTTCAAGCGCAACGCTCGCGTAAACGTAAGCTTTCTTCTTTTTCTTTTTCCTCTTCTTATGTATTTCTATTTTATTTAATTAATAAAAAAAACAAAAAAAACTCACTCTTGTAGTTTAAATGTAAAATTGTCTACCAATTGTGGCGCATACCTTCCTCACGTCCTTCCTCCTATATTTAAGATTTCACTCTTTTACAACTAATTTTTGTCAAATGTATTTAATTTTTTTCCCGTTTTTTAAATCTGTCAAGATTATTGGAACGAAGTTCCTTATGGCACGTTCTGGAGCCCGGGAGTGAATCCGAAAAAAAACCGACCATAATCACCGTCACAAAATCACCGTCACGCAAAATCCGTCACGAAATCTACAGATGACGATAACTTGAGTAAAAGATCATCGAGTTAGTTGAAATTCGTCGGAAAACGTTATCCGCCCAAGCGTTCACGCGCAACGCTCGCACAAACATAAACTTTAAAAGACGGGAAAAAGTGTTATTAAGGAAGCCTGTTACTTGACTTGTTTTGATTATTTTTGTTATATATGTTAAAAATGTCACTTTGTTTTGTAAATAAATAAAATAGAATCATGTAAAATTTCACCCTGATACAAGCAGAAGCTGTAGAATAGGGAAGAGATATAATTTATAATATTTTAAATTAATTGGCCGGGTAGGTAGAAAACAGTCCTATTTCAATCCAAACTCCTTTAACAAACATACTCTTTTACTATAAACTCATTATGATAACTTTTTTCTTATATTTAATATATATTTATAGTAAAACGCTTGCTTTAATTATACAAATAATGATTTTCTTTTAATTTTGCCTTAACTCTGCCAGGTACAAACAGTTCGTTACTTTTAATTTTGTCTCTTTTCTAACTCCGCCATGTATAAGTAGTTAGCAATGTATACGTACTTAGCAATGTGATTTTATAATTTATATTTAATGAAAAATCTAAGGAACTTCGTTCCTACTGGGTGTCCCGCGACACCACACGTAATTTTGACATGAATATCGTTTAGCTTTGGGATACAGAAGAAATTTCCGTCACGCAAAAAACGACATGAAAAATGTGACGCTTTTAAATATCGAGCCAGGAAGTTATATAATAGGAGGTAGTTTGGTTTGCACTTGTATTCATTGTAGTACTATATTTCGCCGTTAGAACTTATACATTTTATATAAAATGATATCAGAGCTCCTAGCGGATTAAATGGTAATCAAAATGGAGTAATGTTTCATAATTTAGCACCTTAAGATCCATCTACTATATCAATTAGACAAATGTCAAATGTATGCTGGTGTTCTCTACTGCATGGAAAAACACTGAAATGTCGACATGTGGATTCAATACCCAAATCATGATCTAATGTTTTGCCATGAAATGGAGAAAATTATTATTTTTATAAATATTTGTAGACTGTAGTCTCTGCAGACGCGCTAAAGCCTGAACTATTAAATTCTTGAAATTAAATTATTAAAATTTGAAAGATTAAATCATATTCCGAGGTGAAATCGAGAGATTATTTTTAGCTCTAAACTAATGGGCACCCCCCCCCCCCCCACCCCCCCCAAAAAAAATCCCTTATGTGGCTCACGGCCCGGGAACACCTGATAAAAGAAGCGATCCGAGGCCAAGAACAAAAACATTATAGTGTTTGGAATCCGCTTTTAAAATTGTATATTTGCCCCTTTCATTTGCTTGTACATTTTTTCCCTATGAAAATTGTTATAAACGGCCAGAAAATTTAATGATCTACATCATGGCTCATTTTGTTGGATTTAAAGATCGTAAATCAAGTCAATTACTGTAACTGGAACTAATAATAGTGCAAATATCATAAGTCAATTGGTATCAAAATGTGCTACAAATCCATATAACTTCAATTTTTTTTTTTACTGACTAATCAAAATTGAAATTTTCCTTAACTATATATTTTTTTATTTATATATTATATATTTATTTATCCATGTGTTTCTATCACATAAAATTATGTAGTTTACAAATCCAATTTAAATCAATTAATACGGTGAGTGAAATTTAACATAATATACACACAGAAAAAATAAATAAAAGCAAAAATCATTTAATAATGGTACAATGCTCAGAGATAGAGGCTTTTGAGCAATATTTTAATAAAAGGTGAATTTTAGTTTTCTTTTGAAAGTATGACAGTGGTTAATAGTAAAAAAAAAGCAGAAATTTATACAATTATAATATATATATATATATATATATATATATATATATATATATATAATAGTGTGTGCGTGTTTGTGTATAAAAGATGAAATAATTGAAAAATTGGAGGCCCTTAGAATAAAGAACAAAAGAAATAAAAAAAACTTTCCAAAAACCACCAATTACTCAGTGAACCTGCTTTCATCCAATTATTAGCGGGCCAATTGAAAAGCCTCCTCTACCAAAATAGCCAATTAGGGGAGGGGGAATAAATAAAAAAATACAATATAAAAAGGTAGAGATAAAAAAAGGTAACAATACAATAATATTTTCACCAATAAAGAAAAACACTTTTTAAATAACCGTGTATTGTTTGGTTTTTATCATTTAGGAAATGCTAAATTAACTTTTTCAATTGAAAAAGTTGAATTAAAAAAATTGATAAAGTTGAAAATTATACCCTGAGGTGAAATCGAGAAATGAATTTTAAATGTAAATTTGGGGGGCGCTGCTCCTAAAAACACTGAACTAATTAATTTTCTCGAACACGGTTTCGATGATTTTATTGAAAAAAAGTGGATTCCATTTACAGACTTATTTAACCATGAAAATCGTTTTGCCAGAAAGTATTTAGTTTACGAGCTAATGATGAAAATAAATCTGTTTCGCTGAAAATCGAAAACAAAAATTATCAATTGTTGAACACTTTCAATGTGTTTATTATTATCAATAAATTGAATATTATTAGGTATGAAATACTGCCAAAAGTATAATGGATTAATTTTTGACTGGCATACCTTTTTGACCTGGCATACCTTTTTGACCTGGCATACCCCTAGGAGCGCGAGAGGGAGTTCTCCTCAGGGTTTTTTTTAATTTCACCATCTTAAAAACAGGTTTTTACGGATTTATAAGTCTAAAATTTCCATTTTTATAATGTTACAACACAAAAATGGAACAATTTTAAGCAATTGAAAAAATTCTAAGACATTTAAAAATGGGGAATAGATTACTGCCTGGGAATTTGAAATTTAAAAGAATTTTATATCATAATGAAAATATGAAAATAATTTATTGGAAAAGTTTTACTTACAGTATCTTAGGGGCGTACTAAATAAGTTATTAAGTATAGGTACTATGTTGGGGTGCTCATTTGGGCGGATCAGTGTCGTGTAAGAAAATAATTTATAATTAATAAACACATTATCAAATTTATTAAATTATGAGAGGGGGAAAATCAAGAAACGAATTACATACTATACATTAGTTTAATTTAGAAGGGGGGTCCGGGGCCCTCCCCCGGAAAATTTTATAATATGACCTCTTTAAACAGTGTTTTTATGCATCTCTGAGGTGAACTTTGATTATAATACTTTGTCATCAAATAAATTAAACTTGATGGCACAAAGAAAAGAAATTTGATGGCACAAAAGTATGAACACCAAGAATTTTTAAAAGAATTTTAATACCTACTTAAAAATAGTAGGTAATAAATAGTAGTAGGTAGTTCAATAATAGGTTTGTAAAAAAAATTGTGCACCTACTTAAGTAATCATTATAGGTTAAATAAATCATTCAATAGCCATTGTGCAATATTACTTAAAATCTATAATTAACGATGCCATTTAATCAATAGTTATGAAAAACATGTTTTATTAGGGTGGCCATAATATAAAGTTTAGTCCAAAACGGGACATTGTATTAGGGGGGGGGGGGGGGGGGTCGAGCTATTGCAGCCCTCAGACGAAGGTGGGGGAGTCTGGGGGCCCTAGGAAAATTTATGGAATTTTAAGGAAAAATTTGCAGTTACAAAATTTTTATTTTTATATAAATTTATAAAGTAGGTTTTGGCTACTTGATAGCCATTTAAGATTCTAAATTAGTTGTTCACTGTTCACAGTAACATGGTATCAAAGTGACACACTATGGATAATCAATTATTAATGATAAAATATATGTAGAAAAATAAAATAAGGTTGGATATTTTAAACATTTTTTAGGTTAAATTCTACATTATATCTCAAACATTGGGGGGGGGGGGGGGGGGGGGGGACACGTCCCCCAAGGCGATGACGCCCGTGATATTCCGCACTTTCTTTCCAAAATACAAATACAGTTATCTTACTGAGTAGTTAGTGCAAAATGAAAATGAAGACAAATATTATATTAAATTTAATTTTTAAATGTGTAAAAATCAATTAACACCACCCTTGCCAATGCTTCTTTGTAACAAATCTGAAAATTTGAGGGGGGGTCATGACCCCTGTGACCCCCCCTCTAAATCCGCCACTGGAGAAAAAACTATACGAACTTGTTTAATTCACGCATCAGGAAGGAGAAAAACTATACAAACTAGTTTACTTCGTGCAGAAAGGAGAAAAACTATACTAACTAGTTTACTTCGTTCAGGAAGATGAAAAAACTATACAAACTAGTTTAATTCACACAGGAAGTAGAAAAAACTATATACAAACTAGTTTACTTCGTGCAGAAACGAGAAAAACTATACAAACTAGTTTACTTCTTTCAGGAAGATGAAAAAACTATACAAACTAGTTTACTTCGTTCAGGAAGATGAAAAAAAACTATACAAACTAGTTTACTTCGTTCAGGAAGATGAAAACAAACTATACAAACTAGTTTACTTCGTTCAGGAAGATAAAAAAACTATACAAACTAGTTTACTTCGTTCAGGAAGATGAAAAAACTATACAAACTAGTTTAATTCGCACAGGAAGTAGAAATAACTACACAAACTAGTTTAGTTCCTGCAGAAAGCATTTTTGTAAATAAAATCAATATATTGTACAACGATGTAATTTTATTAATTTAGTAGTTGTACTTACAAAGGCGGTAAGGATCCTTCTTAAAACAATATCAATAAAACTTCATTTCTGTCAATGTAAACTCTATATTAGGTATAATGAATATGTTTAGTAAATTCATGAAAGGTAAACATTGAATTACAAGTCTTTATCTAGATATCTAACATAGGTACGTAAAACATTTGATTCTTAGATGATGTTAATATATTAGATGTTATTTGAAATGTTATATGTTATATTACTTTATAACATTATAACATGTACCTACTGCCTATGTACACCAATATTTTTTTTAAAAATAAGTAGCACACTTATTTTTTTAAAAACTAATTTGCATATTTTAAAGGCGAATAATTAATTTGGGCGTCCTTTCAAAAATAAAACGTGAATGTTTGTAACTTAAAAAATTAGGGAAGACTTACTGAAGTAGAGAAACTGCGGGCTTCTTGTTAATTAGTACTACCCATTTATAAAAGGGAAGCATATAATTTTGAAGCGTTTCAAAAGAGACGAGAGAGAATATTCAAAGAATTGAAATATTATTCGTGAGTGGTCCGAATGGACCAAAGCAAGGTTTCTATAGAAAGCTACTCTAAATTCAAACTATATTAATGATGAACTTGATGAAACAACTTCACAGATAATATTTCTTCTTAGAAATCTGCTGTTTAATGAACTTTGAATATAGAGATTAAATTAAATCTATGAAAATTGTGTAGGTTGAATAGATAGCAAACATATATATTTGACTGGTAGATAGCAAACATACATATTTGACTGGTAGATAGCAAACATATATATTTGACTGGTAGATAGCAAACATATTATATATTTGACTGGTAGATAGCAAACATATATATTTGACTGGTAGATAGCAAACATATATATTTGACTGGTAGATAGCAAACATATATATTTGACTGGTAGATAGCAAACATATATATTTGACTGGTAGATAGCAAACATATATATTTGACTGGTAGATAGCCATCATATATATTTGACTGGTAGATAGTAAACATATACAGGGTGGTCCAAAAGTCTCTCCCCCCCCCCCTGTTTGAGATAAATTAATGAAACTTGGGGGATCTCTACCATGCAAAGGGAAGTTTGTTTTCATGCAATCGCCCACTAGGGGCAACCACCCACTTTCAAAATTTCAAATTGGAGCGTATATTTTTGATAGCATATTTGGATTCTACGGTAAAAAATAATAAACTTTTACTTGAAACTGTTTTTTCTATCTCCAATATTTTGCTCCCTACAGGGGTGCAAAGATAGCAAAATAACCCTTCCGAAATAGTAAAAAAATAACACTTAGATCGTTATAAAATATCTAAACGGTTTGAAATAAAGTCATGGAACTTGGGGGATCTGTACCATGTAAAGGGATGTGTTTAATCATCCACTCGCGTACTAGGGGCAACCTCCATTTTGCCCCCAGGCGCTGAAATCTACGATTTTTATACCTTTGCCCCCCTATAGGGGGCAAAATATTAGAGGTAGAAAAAAAAGTTAGAAGTAAAATATTTTTATTTTTTGCCGTAAAATCTAAATCTGTTATCAAAAATATACATTCTAGGACAAAATTTTGAAGTTAGGTGCTCTAGGGGCAAAATGGGAGGTTGCCCCTACAGCGCGGTTGCATGAAAACAAACTTCCCTTTACATGATCCCCTAAGTTTCATTAATTTATCTCTAACCGTTTAGATTTTACAACGAATTATCGGTAGGGTAATTTTGCTATCTTTGCCCACCTATAGGGGGCAAAATATTGGGAGTAGAAAAACAAGTTTCAAGTAAAAGTTTATTATCTCCAGTAGGGACAAAAAGTTATGATTTTGAATTAGTTTAGAGGGACTAAAACAGGTCTTTTCATCCCTGAACTCAAAAAGTAGGGAGAAAAAGTAAAAGTAGGGCGAAAAAGTAAAGTAGGGCAAAAAAGTAAAGATTGCAACTTAATTATTTTATAAACAGTAGAAAATGAATGGCAAATGTAATGAAGTTGTTAAAATCAGGTTGGCAGCACTGCGCTTTTTTGACCATGTTTATCATAGATTCATTGTTTATAACCTGCATCTAAATAACCTTCTATTTGAGTTTAATTCCAATTCTTATTTGTTTTTAGTATTGAATCTCTTATATCTGCTATAAAAGTGCTAATGAATACTGTTATTTATTAAAATAATAAATAAAAAGTGTGCTATGGACGAAAATGTGTATTTTCTTCCTACTGGAGATAAAAATTGTATGTTCCTCGTGAGTAAAGTGCCATTATTCCCCTCGCGATAATTATCTCCCTCGGCTGCGCCTCGGGAGCTAATTAGAGTTATTCCCTCGGCTTCGCCTCGGGATTTAGGGACCATGGTTCCTTCGGCTTCGCCTCAAGAACCAACTTTTTCGCTCAGGGAATAATGGCTTACTTTACTCCCTAGGTGCATAAATAACTATTATTTTTCACTGTAGAATCCAAATATGCTATCAAAAATATACACTCCAATTTGAAATTTTGAAGTTGGGTGGCCTGGGGGCAAAGTGGGTGGTTGCCCCTAGTGGGTGATTGCATGAAAACAAACTTCCCTTTGCATGGTAGAGATCCCCCAAGTTTCATTAATTTATCTCAAACCGTTCAAAAGTTAAGAGGGGGGGGGGGGGAGACTTTTGGACCACCCTGTATATTTGACTGGTAGATAGCAAACATATACATTTGACTGGTAGATAGCAAAAATATATATTTGACTGGTATATAGCAAACATATATATTTGACTGGTAGATAGCAAACATATATATTTGACTGGTAGATAGCAAACATATATATTTGACTGGTAGATAGCAAACATATATATTTGACTGGTAGATAGCAAACATATACATTTGACTGGTAGATAGCAAAAATATATATTTGACTGGTAGATAGCAAACATATATATTTGACTGGTAGATAGCAAACATATATATTTGACTGGTAGATAGCAAACATATACATTTGACTGGTAGATAGCAAAAATATATATTTGACTGGTAGATAGCAAACATATATATTTGACTGGTAGATAGCAAACATATATATTTGACTGGTAGATAGCAAACATATATATTTGACTGGTAGATAGCAAACATATATATTTGACTGGTAGATAGCAAACATATATATTTGACTGGTAGATAGCAAACATATATATTTGACTGGTAGATAGCAAACATATATATTTGACTGGTAGATAGCAAACATATATATTTGACTGGTAGATAGCAAACATATACATTTGACTGGTAGATAGCAAACATATATATTTGACTGGTAGATAGCAAACATATATATTTGACTGGTAGATAGCAAACATATATATTTGACTGGTAGATAGCAAACATATACATTTGACTGGTAGATAGCAAACATATATATTTGACTGGTAGATAGCAAACATATATATTTGACTGGTAGATAGCAAACATATATATTTGACTGGTAGATAGCAAACATATATATTTGACTGGTAGATAGCAAACATATATATTTGACTGGTAGATAGCAAACATATATATTTGACTGGTAGATAGCAAACATATATATTTGACTGGTAGATAGCAAACATATATATTTGACTGGTAGATAGCAAACATATATATTTGACTGGTAGATAGCAAACATATATATTTGACTGGTAGATAGCAAACATATATATTTGACTGGTAGATAGCAAACATATACATTTGACTGGTAGATAGCAAACGTAAATATATTTGACTGGGTAAAATTAACTCATAATAAACTTTGTTTATGTAAATAATAATATAAACTCTTCTCCTTTAGTGTAGGGGCGCATTTGTAAATAAAGCGAAGTTCGTGGGATTTTGAATGAAACAATTATATGATTGGTGACGATGGATAGATAATGAGTAATAGAATCGTGTACTGTACCGTGTACCGGGTGTTTTAACTTTTAAGAGCGGCCAAGCCTAAAACTGGCCTTGTTGGCAGCAAATTTTCCCTTTGAACGTCTTGATGGTAACAGCCACCAGTAACCACCAACGTTTAGTAAACAGCCACCAAGGGAGTTAACAGTTAACCAATGTCTGAAGATTTCTTGTGTTGTAAATACACGCGACAAATAAACCATTCTATCAATTTTTCACCTTCAGATGTAAACATTTCTGGGTATCTCAAATTCCTCTAGAATTCATATCTTCATTCGTCAAACACTTTCCAGAATGATTATTTTCCTCTGTTCTTGAAGCAATCTGTTGTGACACACCCAGACAGAGCATGAAGTTCTAATAATACCTTAACTTGATTTGGGTGTTAGCAAGAGAACATACTAATGTTCTATTGACCTCCTATTCCTTAGCTTCAGTCCTGGCCTCAAGCACCAATCACACTGTCTGGTGGGACCAAGTGTGACCGCCACAATAAACAACAAACTCTTTAATGCCTTTTCTTCGATTTTGAAACCACTTATCGGTTTTACTTCTTTTCTTTGCACAAAATACACAAGAAAAAGTCTATGGTTTTCTTTTTTCCATTGCTGGAGTTCTAATCTTAATATAGGGTAAATTTTTTGATATGAAGACAGTTTATATTTAGAAATTGAGGATGTTATTCAAATCATATTAGGTTCGTCGTATACTACAAATTAATTACACAGACACTAAAGTTTTTATCAACTCATACCTATTTATAAATTGGTAATAGTATTTTGTTCCTTGTCTTATTAAGAATAAAAAAAAGTTCTTTAAAAATTCTTCATAAAATCAACCGTAACGAAGCGCCAGAAAGAAATCAATGTCAGGGTTAAGAGGCCATCTTGAAAGTATGACGTCATTCACCTGTACAGTTACACTTTGAGACACAACACCCGGTAATACTCGATTCTATTGCTCATTGAATGAGAGAGAATTGAATTATTGAATCATTCAATAATTCAATTCTCTCTAGAGTTCGGATTTTGCATATAATTTTTTCATTGCTCCAAGTGATTTTTCTTTACGAATTATAATGTATGAAAACTATTAGGCCACTTTAAATTAAAATTTTAAATCCATATTTTGGGTATTATTGCATGTAATTGCATATTTCCGGTGTAAGTGCATATTTCGCATAGAAATAGAAATTTCAACTACTTAAAACAGCATATGTTTTAAAGGATTAGAGTTCATTCACTGCGTTGTCACTAGTATCATCGAAAAAAAACTGGAGACTCGCGGTATAGAGCTTAAAAAGGTTGTAGCCCTCCCCAAGCGACTTAAGGAAAAGAGTAAGGGTTGGCCGGGTCCAAGAGACGAAAAGGCTTGGACACAAAATGGATGCAGTTCTCCAACTTAATCCGGGCTGGACCACTGTAGAAAATGTCGCCCGGATGCTAGAGGGGGCGGAGTGCTAAGATAATATAGAAGATCTGACGCCAGCTAACACCGCTGCATTTAAATAGGTTCCTGTAGTGTCGTGCGACGTTGAGAGAACATTTTCCGATTTAAAAATGGTTCTTTCCGACCGCAGACGTGCTTTCAAAATAGAAAATTTAGAAAAAAAAATATCAGTAGTGCTGCAAACAAACTCATGTTGATGTTTTGTAAATTTGTATAATATGTAAATATAACTTATTATTGTCTTTAAATTGTAGTCAATAATTCTATTTCTGGTGATTATTCTTATGTATTCTCCTATCTAACCTTCAAAAGCCATGGTTTTTGGGAATTTTTTAACCCTTGTATTGGATAGCAGTATTCAAAATATAAAGCTTGTACTGTATATATTAGGAATGAGTGCATATTTGAGTACATACATTAGAAATAAGTGCATGTATTTGGGATAGGTGCATATATGCATAATTCGCACTTTTGAAATGCATATATTGAGGGTTTTAAGTCCATATTGATCCAAACTTTCATTACCTATCCAACGCCACTAATCAGATAATCGCTTTATTAAAAATCCCACGGAATTACATATGCCATAAAACTATTTATGGTAATTAAATTTAGGATGCAGTTTTGATTTAAATATTGTAAGCCGAAGCTTTTGGGGAAAACCAATTATCACAAACTACTTTGGACTCTTAATATTCAACTTTTAATAATTAACATTAATTTTTTACTCAATTATTACAACTACTTTCTCATATATATAGTTATACTCGTACATAGGGTGATCCCCGATAAAGTGTCATTACGAAACTGGTTAATTCTACGGAATATAGCAGTAGATTTGTATTATAAGACATTCACACAGACTCTCTTCTTTATAATTGAAGATAGTCTACCAATTAGTGTGGTACGGAATATATCTGTAGATTTGTATTATTATAAGACAAACACACAGACACTCTTCTTTATATAATAGAAGATAGTCTACCAATTAGTGTGGTACGGAATATAGGGAATATAGAAGTAGATTTGTATTATTATAAGACATACACACAGACACTCTTCTTTATATAATAGAAGATAGTCTACCAATTAGTGTGGTACGGAATATAGGGAATATAGAAGTAGATTTGTATTATTATAAGACATACACACAGACACTCTTCTTTATATAATAGAAGATAGTCTACCAATTAGTGTGATACGGAATATAGCAGTAGATTTGTATTATTATAAGACATACACACAGACACTCTTCTTTATATAATAGAAGATAGTCTACCAATTAGTGTGGGTACATAGCTCCCTCGCGTCCTATTTCGTATATGTACTTTAATAATTTAATGCTCATCATACGACCTATTTTTGTTAAATTTATTTAATTTTTCCTCTCTTATTAACTCTGTCAAAATTGTTTTGATTTTTTACATGAATTAAAGTATAAATTTTGCACATTTCAAAGAGCGCAGACAACTGAAATTAATCCGAAGGTATCTACAGCTACTTTCGATGAACTATAAAATTTTCATAAAAATCATATAGGTACTTTTAAAGCTATTGGTGTAAATAAATGTATGTTTTATCAGCAATGTAACACCGTGTTTTTGCACACTGCAATAAGGTACACAATTTGTGTTGTGACACCTAGGGATGTGCCACGCAAGCGCGGCACATCGGAACTGTAAACCTATATCTGATCTTCTTGATCTGGTTGGTATAGGTCCAGAGTTGTGTGGGCATCGTCGGGCCTCTGATGAGTCGGACGCGACGAAACGATGCAGGACATGACGTAATGCCGAGCCAACATCTTTTGACGTAATTTCTGATGTTGGAACAGTTCATATGTGCCGCGCTTGCGTGCCACATCCCTAGGTGTCTCTCATTAACACAAATTGTGTAAATGTATGTTTGTGGGCATGAAGAGGAAAAGCCAATGAGCGCAGAAGGTTGAAACTTATATTGGACCAATAATGGGCTAATTATGGTCTACCATCCAAATTTTATTAAAATCGGGTAAGCAGTTTCTAAGATATGTTGTGGTTCACAAAAAATTAAGCGACAAACCGACAGACAAAACACGGAACCAAAACGGTTCCCTGATGCCTGAAACAATTTTCTGCCTTGGAATTTTGTACATCAGAGACATAAATAATGTTCGATCTTCAGAATGATAACATAATAACAGCTTCCGTTGCCTTTGGTAAGCTCGGAAGTAAAATTTATAAAATATATTTGTTGCTTTTTTTCTCTTTGCCCGTTATAATAAAAATCTACAGAAGGGTAGGAGACAGCCTCATTACCTTTCAAGATATAGAAGCAACTTTTCTGATACCTTCATTACTTAATTTATTAATTAACTCTTTTAATTTATTCTCCGTCCACTAAAAAATAGCAAATTTAGAAATGCAGAGGAAACAAACTCGATTAGCTGAAATTAAACATAAAACAAAAAAAAGTAAATACTCAAAGAAGATGGATTTTCTTACCCCTATCAAGAGAAGGGCGAGTTTTCAAATTTTCTTCCTACAATCTTTCAATTATATTTAAATATTGAGAGAATTTTAATGTTTAGATAACACAGGGAAACGTCTAAAGGGAAAAGTAAATATTATTCTTTTTAAATTCCAAACAGTAACGAATTTACATAGAAAATTATATTATCTTCTTCTCACAGGTGAATAAAATTACCCCTTTTTTTTCTTTTAAAAAAAATTACTCTTCTATATAATTCTTAGGTACAAAAAAGTGTATTCAATAAAATATTCTGTTTGAATAGGGCCTTAAATAAGCCTTCTCTATAAAAAAAATTACTTTCGTCTTAAAGCTTTCTTCTTTTCTTTTTCCTCTTCTTATGTATTTCTATTTTATTTAATTAATAAAAAATATTGAATTTCACTCTTAATTCTTTAGAAGTTTAAATGTAAAATTGTCTACCAATTAGTGTGGGGCATACCTTCCTCACGTCCTATTTCGTATATTTAAATTATTTCACGCTTTTACAACTAATTTTTTACTACGTTTTTATTAGCTTGTTTTCTTGTTTGTTTGTTTGTCCGGTACAAATCTAGCAATCGATTTCTAACTAACTTCCCGAATAGCTAGACATTTGAAACTTTTAGCATAGCTCAGAACACGATGGCAATGCATTATTTTAATACTTTTAGCCATATTTCAGCAGAATTTAATTGGTTTTCAGCAAATTTTGCTTGACGGAAAGTTAGTTCGGAAAAAATCCGCAATTATTTTATTTGTTTTGCCATATCCCATATTTACGCAATCTTCATTTTGACGGGTCTCAAATTTGTGATAGACAAAAATTGAATGACAGCAAAACAGGAAATATCGATTATATTATTTATATTATTTCAAATATATCGATGGCACGCTTTAGATTTGGTGTTGGGGAGATCCGTAAAGATTTGTCCTTTTATAAGGTTTAAGATCAGCTCTCTAGATTGTTGTCATTTATGTGAAGTAAATACATTCGGATTTTTTTTTTTTTTTTTTTTTTTTTTTCACTAAAATTATATATTATATAACAATAGCAATTATATTATCAACATTACATACGATTCAACAGAAAATTTAAAAAAGTAGTGTATAAAAAGTTCTTTTTATGTTGAAATTATGTCATATTTATTTAATTTTTTCAGTTTTTAAAATCTGTCAAATTTATTTGTTATTTTGTTTTATATTTTACGATCTACTTAAGACGCTGTGCACACTGAAGAATCAAGGTTCATGAAACGTGAAACTTTGGTATCATGAAAACACTTGATTTAAAACATGCAGAAAGGAGCGCGTTTTCTTGAAACTGTACTTGGCTGTATTTTTAACTGTAATTTGGTTTCATGAAACATGTATCACGCAATCAAAAAGTCAGGTTTCGTCAAAACCATGTTGCACGTGATTTCATGTTTATTGTTTTGTTTATCATTTCAGTATTGATTATTGCGTTTTGTTTGGTGTGCAGTAGTTTATTTAAAATGAGTGAATTAAGAAGCATTTAGTTAATTGAATGTGATACATTGAAATAATACATCTTCGTCAGACGACATGATAAAACTGTCAGAAAAAGGGTTTCCTCTATGTGCACTGATTTGAAACGGGTTTTATGAAATTGGTTTCGAAACTTGTTTTTTCAGGTGCCTAGCGCCTAAGAGTTTTGTATGTTGCTACTTATTTATTTTAATTTTTCCTCATCGTGTTTTAACTCTTTTTCGTTTTACTGTCTCGATTTAGTTTAGGCACTAATGATGACCCTATTGTTGCTCAAAGCTGCATTGAAGTTTATTAAATATATTTTACGTGGAAATACGTTTGTCTTTTAATAAATGGTTCCTTAATACTTTTACTAGTTAGGTTCATATCCCGGCGACATATTCCCTATTTTAAATAAATGACAATTATCGCCTAGATCACAGCAGTTCAGAAGAAATTGCTTCTTGTTGGATAAAACATAAAAACTAAATTGGGTGGTTAGATCCTGCTGAGGAGCAATATGGCTTACTCAGTACTCGTGGGAGGTTCTTGTCTTGAACGGCTCGACTCGCAAGTCTGTAACCACCTTTAGTTGGTCCCACTAAACTACTGGCTGCATAAATTAATAAAACAAAACAACCAAAATGAATCAGCACATTCCACTAAACTAAACAAATTTTGTGCTGTCGCGGGACACCCGGTAGGAACGAAGTTCCTTCTGTTTTTAGTTAAATATAAATTATAAAACCACACTGCTTAGTTATACGATGCTAACTACTTATACATGGCGGAGTTAGAAAAGAGACAAAAAAGTAACTAACTATTTTCACTTAGCGGTGATTAGGCAAAATTAAAATACATTTTAGTAATATGGTTGTAGTAGGTAGGAAATAGGAAAGTTCTCTGCCTACCCGTACCCGGTCTACTAATTTAAAATATTGTAAAATACATCTCTTCTCAACACAAAAACTTCTGCTTGTATCAGTCTGAAATTTTACATGCATGTTTCAATTGTACTTTAGACAGTGTATGAAATTATTCAAATCGTTACGTTAGAACGTAAGATATCGGTAAAATGTTGTTTTCTCTATTTTAAAAGCTTCTCTGTTTAGGCAAGCTTTAATAAATTTATGGATCTTTATCACATCAGAGCGGTGTCGGTGTTAGTTTTACTAAAAAAAAATACGTGTGGTGTCGCGAGTCACGATGTTCCTTACATTTTTTATTAAATACTAAGTGTGCAATGCAGTTGTCTGCTTGCAATATTGAGCTGAGCGTGCATATTAATCTTAAACAATAAACATTTGTATTTATAAACAGCTGAAATCGGATCAAACATAGTAATATTTCTTATTTTTAATTAAAAATAATTTTTTCCTGTTTTTCTATTTTACCCTCCTCTTAAATGATATGGCAAAAATGAACATAACAACAATAACTTTACTCTTAAAGAGCTTTCCAACGACAACCATAATTAAAGGCATACACTTTTTTAACTTTTGTACCCCGCACCCCTGTGTACCAATTTGGAACATATCAGATTTATAACTTCCTGTGATTGGTCACTATGACCGTGCCGCATTTGTGCGGATCAGTTCAGGAGGAAACTTTAGTACCCCGTACCCCTATGTACCAATTTGGACCATTTCAGATTTATATTTCCTGTGTTTGGTCATTATTTTTTTATTTTTTTTATTTTTTATTTTTATTTTTTTTTTTTGACTGGCGGGAAAAGACAACGGCTCCTGCAGGGCAAAAGTTTTATGCCCCAGGGTGTATGAAGCTAAGCTAAGCCACCCTGGAGCCTCGCTATCCTACTCTAACGAGACCTATCGCAGGATCCCGGGATCCCTGAGTGTGGGGATTGAGCTACTTCCCGACTGCTCAGCCGACACCGAGACAGACGCTGGTAGCCCCTACCCCACTAAAATCCCTGCCGGTGAAAAACCCTCCATTTTGGGTACCATACTCTTGAAGGAGCACATGGTACCTCACGCGTCTATAATTATAACTACAACTAACAAGAGCTACAACGTCATCATCGTTTCATATGATGATCGTGTGCTCCTGGTTTCCTAGACTTACCTTTCCTCTATGCTTCCTGCTCCAGTCAGGAAGAAGAGGCTGAGGATTCATCGATGTAAGTTACTTCTCTGTACGACGATGGCGATAAGAAGAAAGCGCCCCCGAGCGCTCAGCGGCCACCAGCACCCCGAGCCAGAGAGATACCCCGAGGGGGACCCGCCCCCACAGTGGACCCACCGACCCATCGAGCCGCCCAGAGCTTCCGGCCCCTCTCCCTCCGATAGAAGAAAAACCTTCTCCCGGGGCCCCCTAACGACCGACAGATCCAGCGGAGGCCGCGACACCCCCCGACGCAGCCCGAAAGCCGCAGCACCAGAGGACCTCCTCACACCCAGAGACGCTGTAGATGATGGTGAGTAGAGTACAGAAGAAGTTGATGAATCCTGCAGGGTAAGGTCACAACACAACTAGGTCCAACAAAGTTTTCGACTGCGTCTCTTGGCGGCGAAAAGGCCGCTTCAGAACGGAATCGACTCCGGGGAAACATATAACCGGGACGAAACCTGACGCAGCCTAATGTCTCACTAGCCTAAAGACAAAACAACTAAAGCCTAATATCACATGAAAAAATTCGGCCACCGCCTCTCCGAGAGAGAGACTCAGCCACCGCGGTTTGAACAAATAGCCGGGGTGGTGATAACGGTGGTCGATCCTAATCTAAACACTGACTAAACCTAATAATAAATACCTAACCCTAGTTAAAAACATATTTACATGACCTAGCCTAATATCACAGGATGTCGATGATAAGCCAATCAGTTAGGTTGAAACTTCGCTAGAATTGGTATCATCGACCTACACTAACTAAACTAAATATCACAGATTTGGGTGAGAGCCTCCTCCAGCTATATGCTGTGGGAGCACATCCGGTTTGGAAATGGTACCCAGATGTGTTTAACTTTCACCCCCTAACTAAGCCTATCTTAAAAACTAGTATCACAGTAGGGTTATATCATAATTTAAATAAAATAAATAAATAAACCTTAGCTACACTATCTTAACCTAGTTAAAAACAAACCGACAGCCGTATCCTCTCGACCAGCAAGAGGAGCCTACTCACCAACCTGTTTGAACAAATGGCCGGGGTGAGTAGTTACGACAGCCGGTGACCTAAACTAGCTTATTTTAAAACTTACTCTAAACTGACTTTGCTGAACCTAAATCTCTTCATAAGAATCTCTTCATAAATCTCTTCTCGGTCATTATTACCGTGCCGAATTTTGTGCGGATCAGTTCAGCCGTTCAGGAGGAAACTTTTGTACCCCGTACCCCTGTGTACCAATTTGGACCATTTCAGATTTATACTTTCCTGTGTTTAGTCATTATGACCGTGCCGAATTTTGTTTGGTTCGGTTCCGCTGTTCAGGAGGAAACGTTTGTACACCGTACCCCGTACCTCTGAGTACCAATTTGGACCATTTCAGATTTATACCTTCCTGTGTTTGGTCACTATGACCGTACCAAGTTTTGTGCGGATCGGTTCAGCCGTTCAGGAGGAAACTTTTGTACTCCGTACCCCTGTGTACCAATTTAGACCATTTCAGATTTATACCTTCCAGTGTTTGGCCACTATGACCGTGCCGAATTTTGTGCGGATCGGTTCAGCTGTTCAGGAGGAAACTCTTGTACTCCGTACCCCGGTGTACCAACTTGTACCATTTCAGATTTATACCTTCCTGTGTTTAGTCATTATGACCGTGCCGAATTTTGTTTGGTTCGGTTCCGCTGTTCAGGAGGAAACGTTTGTACACCGTACCCCGTACCTCTGAGTACCAATTTGGACCATTTCAGATTTATACCTTCCTGTGTTTGGTCACTATGACCGTACCAAGTTTTGTGCGGATCGGTTCAGCCGTTCAGGAGGAAACTTTTGTACTCCGTACCCCTGTGTACCAATTTAGACCATTTCAGATTTATACCTTCCAGTGTTTGGCCACTATGACCGTGCCGAATTTTGTGCGGATCGGTTCAGCTGTTCAGGAGGAAACTCTTGTACTCCGTACCCCGGTGTACCAACTTGTACCATTTCAGATTTATACCTTCCTGTGGTTGATCACTATGACCGTACCGAATTTTGTGCGTACGGTTCAGCCGTTCAGGAGGAGTATGCGTCCAAACAAATGTAAAGTGTGGTATAAGTGCTTCGCTTCGCTCAGCTCAATAAATTATAAAATTACACTGCTAAGCACGTATATGTTGCTAACTATTTATACATGGCGGATGTCAAGAAACCAGGACAAGTTAAAGTTAAAGTTGTTTGTTTTTTATTGAATTTACCTTATTGTCAATTTATTGAAATATGTACAGTTGTCTTTAAATCATTAAAAGGATTTGACATTGTGGCGACCGTGACATTTTCGTAAAGAAAAATGTTGAAGAAATTTTTCAAGAATTAATTCGTGTCAATATTGGACGGCGAATATTAAGAAGTTAAAGATGGAACTTCAGAAGAAATCAAGAAAGGCAAATCGGGCCATTCTAACTAGAACAATGACGAAGATGGAGCAAGTAGCGGCCATCGTTCCTTTAGACGTCACAGCAATAAGGTGCTTGTCAACTGCATTGAATGAAAGGTACTTAGTGATTAAGGCGTTAGATTTAGCGATATTTGAGGGAATGTTGACTCAGGATGCTTCCGAAAATGATTTGGAAACAGAATTAAGTTCTGCGGAGGAGTACCTACTCAAGTATCTAAAGGTTAAAAGCTATTTAGAAAACATCATTCCACCAGCTCAAAATCCACAGTCAGAGGGACCGTCGGGATTAGAGACTGCTCGTTCGGGGGTATTTCCTGGGGGGCAAAGTAAGAGGTTGAAACAACCCAAAATTGAATTCATCCGATTTAATGGGGATGTTAAGGAATGGCTAATATTTTGGGGCCAATTTAAAAAAATTGATGACGACCATGATATGAGTGATGATGATAAGTTTCAGTATTTATTGTTAGCTACTGTCCCCAACTCTAGAGCTAGGGAGGTAGTTGAAAGTTTCCCACCTGGGGGAGAACATTATAAAAGCGCCATTTCGAGTCTGAAGGATAGATTTGGGAGAGAGGATTTATTGAAATCCTCAAAAGATTATAGTAAAACGGAGGAAAAATATGAAAGTAAGTCAATCGAATTGTATGTAAAAAAGTATCTGGGAGAGCAAAGCGCAGAATATCCAGATAGGGTTGTAAATAAACATTTAAATTTGTTAGGAATTAAGGATCCAGGGGAACAGAAGTCTAAAAAGGAAGTGGAAATTGCCACTAAAGAAGAATTTTTGAGGACAATCGTGCGAAAAGAGGATGGTAGTTTTGAAATTAGTTTTCCTTTGAGCCTTGATAGTCCACCATTACCATCTAATAGGTTGTTAGCTGGAAGACGGCTAAGAGGGGCTACAGCTAAGTTGTTAAAGGAAAATACAGACAAAACATCGGTCTTAAGAGTTGGATGGCACAAAGAATTAGATAAATTAAGTGTTAATTTATGTTGGGTTAAGAAAACAAGTTTAAATTTAGTCGTTATTACAAAAAAGGTTATTTTGTCTTTTGGATATACATTTTTTGACCCAATATGTGTACTGTCTCCGTTTGTTATAAAAGCAAAAGGACTAAAGGGTGTACCAGCTGCACTGCCACTAGATAGGGTACAAGGGATCCTAGTGTTTGAGGTAGCGTGGCTAGCGTTATTCAGATGTGCTAAGTTTGGGGCAGTTCATTTAGAACTAGTACCATTAGGACTTTTAACTAAAGTATTTTTATTAGCGTTACAAAGGTTTATCGCAAGGCGAGGGAGACCTAGAACTATGTATGGTCATGTATATAATGGGACAAATTCTATCGGGGCTAACAATACCCTTAAAGCGATAGAGTGGGGGACAGTAGCTAATAAAAGTAATGATAGGAGGATTCAGTGGGTTTTCAATCCTCCCACCGATTCGTGGTGGGGAGGTTGGTTGGAAAGTTTGGTTGGGTTAGTGAAAAATCTCTTGCGGCGCTCACCAGGAAAAGCGTCTATAATAGCAGGGGAAATGTCGACGGTCCTCTGTGAATGCGAAGCTGTATTTAACAACCGACCACTTACATATATACCATCTAATCTTAATGATGAAGAGCCTATTCCACCTCGAAGAGCCTATCACCAAATTAGCCTATCGCAATTCGAAGTATTCGGGGTAGTGAAGTGGAAGACTAAAAATTGGGAATGCCTGCGGCCCATACGTCTTTACCCGCTTGAGATTCCTGAACAGGAAGAGGACGTCGCAAGTGGTGCTCCTACTTTTCTGGGCTGGGAGTGTCAAGAAACCAGGACAAGTTAAAGTTAAAGTTGTTTGTTTTTTATTGAATTTACCTTATTGTCAATTTATTGAAATATGTTCAGTTGTCTTTAAATCATTAAAAGGATTTGACAGCGGAGTTAGAAAAGAGACAAAATTAAAAGTAACTAACTGTTTGTACTTAGCGGAGTTAAGGCAAAATTAAAAGAAAAGGATTATTTGTATCATTAAAGCAAGCGTCTTACAATAAATATGTATTGAATACTGAGAAATGAATATTGTGCATGATGAGTTTATAGTTAAAGAGTATGTTTCTAGTTGGTAGGAAATAGACAGTTTTCTACCTACCTGGCCTACTAATTTAAAATATTATATGTAAAATATATCTCTTCCCTACTCAAAAACGTCTGCTTGTATTAGGTTGAAATTTTATATGCCTGTTTCAATAGTACTTTAGACTATGTGTATGAGGTTTTATTAAAATCGTTACGTTAGAACGTAAGATATCAGTAAAAAGTTTATAGTATCGTTTTCTTTATTTTATCTACGATTGATACGAAATATAAACATTTTATCTCTGTTTAGATGCGTAGAAAGTGATTCTTTACGTACTTGTATTCATTGCGCATGCGCTTCTCATAGTTCTGAAGAATTCCTCTTCTTTACCACCCTAGGGCGGTAAAGAAGAGGAATTCTTCAGCTTTACGCACGATTATCGAGTTTGTTTACATTTAACAAAACTAATTTGCTGTTCTTTTTATTAAAGTAACTGTTTATATCGAGATTTTAGTGAAAAACAATGTGACGAAAATGTGGAGAATAATACTCCTCTAGAAATAATTATTCGGCAAAAAATACAACTCAAGAATTAATGCCATCTTTATCAAGAGATAGATACGAACTTACATACAGCAAGTTTATTTTGTTCTGTATTTATTATTTAAATCTAACAATCGTAGATAAAGTACCTCGCTGTCGCTCGGGTGCAAACTCCACACTCGCATGCAAAATGCTACTTTCCGCACTCGACACGTAATGTACTATTAAAGGTTTATGCCCGCTTTAAAAAAATTATCGATCTTTAACACTTCATAGCGGTGTCGGTGTAGGTTTTAATAAAACAAATTATTTAAAAAAGTTGTTTGTCTCATTGAATAGATGAAGCAAGAATTGATTCCCGTCCTAAAATTACAATTTTACATATGAAGTTCACGCTTACGCGAGCGTTACGCTCGACCGCTTGGGCGGGTAACGTTGTCCAACGAACTCGTCCTGGGCATTGGTAAAATGAACAGGTGTACCGAATTACAACTAACTCGGTCAACTTTTACTCAAGTAACTTTTACTCAAGTAACTTTTACTCAAGTAACTTTTACTCAAGTAACTTTTACTCAAGTAACTTTTACTCAAGTAACTTTTACTCAAGTAACTTTTACTCAAGTAACTTTTACTCAAGTAACTTTTACTCAAGTAACTTTTACTCAAGTAACTTTTACTCAAGTAACTTTTACTCAAGTAACTTTTACTCAAGTAACTTTTACTCAAGTTATCGTCATCGGTAAATTTCGTGACGGTCGGCTTTTTCGGATTCACTCCCGTGCTCCAGGCGCTGTAACGTGCCATAAGGAACTTCGTTCCAATAATATATGATCAACTAAACTAATACACTAGAATAAACTAGTATAAGACTAAATTACTTAATACGTGTAAACCAGGCTCAACTTATTAGTACAACCTTACCTAATCGAATCAAGTCAAATTGATTTTGATAATCGATTTAAGGGCATACCCTTTTTGCGACTTGTCCCTTTTCCATCCCTCAATTTTCAAAATTATACACACACAAAAAAAAACAACAATTTAATTACTTAACACAAAGTGTTCCTTTTCTCCCGTTATTTTCCGAAGGACCAACTTCTCTTGGACTTAAGCTAATTAAAAGTTGTTCTTGGAAAACGCTTTGACAAAGCTTTTCCTTCCTACTTGAAACCTTTGCACAAACTTCAACAAGCTTGCTTGAAAGAAAATTGAATTGCCACTTAGGTTCCAAATCAAACGTATATAAACTTAGTGCTAGGGCTCGCAGGGCCCTTCATCCCTCTACAACTCCGAAAAGGGCGAAACTTCGCTCCAAGCCCTTCAACGTTAATCCTTCGAGTAAAATAAGCACTTTGTAAACGTTTCTTACTTAATGAACTAACAGACCTTTAAACTAAAGAAATTAAAGAGATTTTCTAATTACAAAACGAAACTCCAAGAAAGTTAATAATTTTCTTTTTACGAGAGAACTTCAAATTTACGAAAGTAAATAAAAAAAAAAACCTTTTAAACTATTTTGTATAAAATTATAAATAACTGCATTAGTGTTTTAAAATTTTTATCTCATTTTTTGAGAAGCTTTATTTATGTTTGCTTCCGTCGGTTAGCCCGTTAACATTTTGGTGAACTCAAATATTTTAAAAGCGTTCGAACAACTATATTCTATCTTTTGGAACAGGAATATTAAAAAACACTAAGTATCTTCTTTTCAATACAAATGTACTTAGTACTTACTTATTTAATCACACCCTCTTCAATTTAAAGGTGTAGAGGGTCCACGAAGAGATTTCCAAATGCTGCGATCTTCGGCCTGCCTTCTAGCTTGGATCCAGGGCACCCAACGCTTTTGGAGTATGGTCAAGACCATATTGAAGATGTTGTCTTCCCATGTGGTTGTCTTTCCATCTCTTGGAGTATGATCAAGGTCAAGACCATATTCAAGATGTTGTCTTCCCATGTAGTTGTCTTTCCATCTCTTGGAGTATGATCAAGGTCAAGACCATATTGAAGTTGTTGTCTTCCCATGTGGTTGTCTTTCCATCTATTGGAGTATGATCAAGGTCAAGACCATATTCAAGATGTTGTCTTCCCGTGTAGTTGTCTTTCTATCTCTTGGAGTATGATCAAGGTCAAGGCCATATTCAAGATGTTGTCTTCCCATGTGGTTGTCTTTCCATCTCTTGGAGTATGATCAAGGTCAAGACCATATTCAAGATGTTGTCTTCCCATGTAGTTGTCTTTCCATCTCTTGGAGTATGATCAAGGTCAAGGCCATATTCAAGATGTTGTCTTCCCATGTAGTTGTCTTTCCATCTCTTGGAGTATGATCAAGGTCAAGACCATATTCAAGATGTTGTCTTCCCATGTAGTTGTCTTTCCATCTCTTGGAGTATGATCAAGGTCAAGACCATATTCAAGATGTTGTCTTCCCATGTAGTTGTCTTTCCATCTCTTGGAGTATGATCAAGGTCAAGACCATATTGAAGTTGTTGTCTTCCCATGTGGTTGTCTTTCCATCTCTTGGAGTATGATCAAGGTCAAGACCATATTCAAGATGTTGTCTTCCCATGTGGTTGTCTTTCCATCTCTTGGAGTATGATCAAGGTCAAGACCATATTGAAGTTGTTGTCTTCCCATGTGGTTGTCTTTCCATCTCTTGGAGTATGATCAAGGTCAAGACCATATTCAAGATGTTGTCTTCCCATGTGGTTGTCTTTCCATCTCTTGGAGTATGATCAAGGTCAAGACCATATTCAAGATGTTGTCTTCCCATGTAGTTGTCTTTCCATCTCTTGGAGTATGATCAAGGTCAAGACCATATTCAAGATGTTGTCTTCCCATGTAGTTGTCTTTCCATCTCTTGGAGTATGATCAAGGTCAAGACCATATTCTAGATGTTGTCTTCCCATGTGGTTGTCTTTTCATGCCCATGTGGTTCTCCTTATGTACCGTGGTCCGTGGTCTTCCTTCTTCCTTTCAGCCTGGCTTCATAACTTTGTTTTGAGTATCTATCTTTATCTATTCTCGTGATGTCCAAACAATCTCAGGTGATTAGTTTGGACTAAGTATTTAATGGAGCTGATTTGGTGTTTATCTCGAAAGGTCTGATTTCTTATGTTATCTCGTCGTTTTTTTTCCTTCTACTTCACGTAGATACTTAATTTCCGAGGTTTGTCAGCTTAAGTGCTGTTTATCGGTGAATACCCAACATTCTGAACCATAGTTTAATACAATTAGTTAAATGCAATACAAAATGTACAAGAGTTCTAATATGTGCAAGAGGGTTGATGCTAATATCCCCTCTATGGAGACAGAAGGCCTATTTTCACTAGAGATCAAAATACTATTCGTGAATGAAAGATTCAAACGAAACAAAGAGGGTAGTGGCACCATTCGGACTACGATTGCGGTACATGATTCGTATGCGATTCTTAAATCCAGGCACTACAGGGATTGTCGGTCGCATCGATTCTTTAAAAGCGGCTGATGTTACACGCTATATGGGCTCATTGATACGTATTTCTCCACGGCTTTGGTTAAGGGGATGCACCCACAGTTTTCTATAATATTTCTTAGCTTTTCTAACCAAATATGAGTATTACACTGCTAAAACTTCTATCTCGTCCGTTTTTAAATAGAAACGGAACACGAGGTTAAATTGTCTATGAGGAGTCGGTGAGTGGAAGCAAAAATGGGGAGAGTGAGGGAAAGAAGCCATCTTGATTTTTTTATTCGAATTCACGAATCGCATCGCGAATCGGATTCCAGACTCCTAGTGTGAATAGAGCCTTACTGGACATGCCCTTATTGATTGACAGATTAAAGAACCTTAGTGGCGTTGGCTTGGCGACACCTTAAGGAAACCAGATAGAGCGATACAAAAGAATGCTTAGGAGTGGAACCCATAGGACATCAGGAAGAAGTGCAGACAAAAAAAATAAAAAATAAAAAATAAATTAAATTAAATTAATGGGCGAAAAGGGGGTAACAATATGATTACTCTGAAATTTTCTTGACAGATATCATGAAAATGTTTGTTGTCCGACTGTCTATTTTATGAAATTTAGATGGTAAGTCATAATTAGCCCATGCAGATAGTCCCATATTAATTTTAACCTTCTGTGCTCATTTGATATTAAATAAAAATAAATATAGCCCCACTAGTAACCGAAACTGGTCCAAAAAACACAATTTCCATTTCCAGAGGGGCCACATTCTTTTTGTTACTTTGTTAAATGCTCATATCTAACGTTATTAGTAAAATCTATATTTTGAAATATATCTTATTATAGTTTAGTATATTAGACTCAAGTGATTTTTCCTTAAATGGTAGGACGTGAGGAAGTTATGTGAACCAATAATTGGCAGATTTTTCTAAATAAATTAAAACTTGAAAAATAAAAATAAAAATTATTTGTTTTCTTCTTAAAATGAACTTTAAAAATAATTAAAAAAATCGTCCAAGAGAACTCAGACAAACTTTCTCATATACGTGTTCATAATTACTTAGCCCGCATTATTTTCCATTTATTAGTTTTCGAGTTTTCGTTGGTACATTCAAGTATTATTGAACATTTTATCAAAATTTATCATAAAAATAATTTTTCCATGGCAGAGAATCGAACCCAGCCTCTCTCCGTCTGCGTTTAAAGCTATTTTCTTAGGAACTAGATTTATCCCGAGAAAACTGCTTATATCGGTACATTTGTATTAAAATGGAGTAAATTTTAGAATTATTTAATCAAAATCGTCGGAACCGATTTGGAGAAAAACATGTTCACGTTTCTAGAGTATTTGCGGGGTAACGCCTTCAAATTTGGAGATTTCGCCTCGGGGTATGATTTTTACGAACATGGTTTCTAAATTTCGTCAAAATCGGCCCAGTAGTTTAGGCTCCAGGCGTCTTCACAGACGACAGACAGACATTTTGTAAAAGCCACTTTTTCGGACTTAAGGGTAAATCCATCTAAATCTCAAAATCGAATTTTCGCGCCATCATATGATTAATATGAGAAAGTAAAAACAACGAAAACAAGAATCGCCGATATAAATTATATTCTTTACATTTTTAAGTGACGGGATTAATAATTTTTGGAGGGATCGTAACATCCCCCTATATGTATTTATTATTATATAAGTACTGACATTTTATTTTAATATTTATAGAACGTTTAAGTTTTAATTGTTCGAATTCAAATTACCCCCACCAAAAACCTCTAAACATTGTTAAAAGTTATTATATTGAAGAATTTCTTACATTAAATATTAAAATTCAGAATGATTCAACAATTTATTTAATTAAATTGTTAATTTTAACTCGTGGAACATTTAGTTAACTTAAATGAGATAGGATTAAACATATTTTTTTGAATTGAAGAAACTTATTTTGTAGATTAAATTTTTAATTAACAATCTATATTTAAAAAGTAATTAATTAGGTTTGAAATCTGTATTACAATTTTGTTTTACTATGAAAGGGTGTCATATGGAAATAAAATGTGAAATAACTTTAACCTTTTATAATGTATGATGTTACGTTTAAAGGGTAACATTTCATAACAATATATATTGCTCGAAATGTTCTATAACAATATTTAATAAAAATTATGTTCTTTTTTAATTATTAATATTATATATAAATGTTGGCTTTCAGTTTTGCTAATACAAGTTTTATTTACCTGCCACTCGTAGATTATGATTAAATTTTATTAGAAATTTAACAAAGAAAAATCGAGAAAAGTACAATTTAGTGTGAAACATAGCTTTCTTGTTCTATAAATCATACTCAAATGATGTTATATTTTTACAAACCATTATAAAGTGCTGACGTTTGAAATTTGGGGCTATCTCTGGGCTACGACCATCAAGACCATTCAAAACACCATCCAACGATTGAGAGGATATAGATGTAAATTAATGTATGATAATGCGCATATGGTAGAGAAATAAATATACGCAGAAGGTTGAAACTTATAAGAGACCAACAATGGGCTAATTATGACCTACCATCTAAATTTCAATAAAATCGGACGATTAGTTTTTAAGATATGTTGGTTCTTGGTTCGCAAAAATTGAGCGACGGATCGATCACAGACACGGAACCAAAAATGTTCCCTGATGTCTGAAACGGATTTCAGTCTTGGAATTTTTGAAATCGGAGATATACATTTTTTTTGTTCTTCAGAACGATCACATTGCTTCCGTTACCTTTTGGATAAGCTCGAAAGCGGAATTATTGAAGATACAAATTTCCTAATAAAATAAGTTTGGGTTAGACAATTTGTACTCGCTAGACTAGAAGTTAAGAAAGAATTACAATTAGACTAGTTCAAATCATTCGAAGGCTTTTTGAAATCCCTGAATACAATTATACTAGTAGTTAATACAATAAGATTAGTTCATACTTAAAGTATTACAAGCTTGTAATACTTTCATAAATAATAAATAGCTTGTAATACTTCATAGTTAAAGCATTCATACAAATTCCCTAAACACAATTAGACTTTTTCTAACCTATTATTATTTCTAAAAAAGTAAGAAGCCATGAGCAGGACTCATAAACTATTTATAAAAAAATGTGGGTTAGCAAAGGTTCGAAATAGAAATAAAATAATAATTTTATTACTAAAATATATTATTTCTTTCCAGTTATAAATGAATATAAATATAACAATATTTTTAAGTAAGTTTGATGACGCCCAAACCATTTATTTTTATTTTTTATTTGTCACACAATTCTTTTTTAAAATTGTCAAATATGTGCCAAAATATTTTATTATATTTTTAAAATAAAGCAGGGTCCGCATAAAGTGCCTGAATCTTGTTGAATAAACGCATGATATAAATTTAATGAATATAAATATAGTATAATAAATAAATATATAAATATGAAATATGTATAAATGAAAACAACGGAAAAGATAAGATCTATTTTTGGCTGAAATATGTTATAATACGAATACATTTTTAGAGAATAATAATATATTGTGATATTGAATACTAATCCTATAAAGTGGTCTATAGGTGGTTGTTTGCATTTAAGATTCGATTTCAACAGGAACTAATTAATTTTTATAACTTCCAAGCTTACCGAAGGTAACGAAAGCTATGTGATCGTTCGGAAGAACGGACATTTTTTATGTCTCCAATTTCAAAAATTCCAAGACAGAAATCCGTTTCAGACATAAGGGAACATTTTTGGTTCCGTGACGGTCTGTCGGATTGTATGTAGCTCATTTTTTTAGAACCAATATATCTTAAAAACTGCACGTCCGACTTTTATGAAATTTAGATGGTTTGTCGACAGTAGCTTGCAGATAGCACCAGATTAATTTCAACCGTCTCTTTGAATTTTGCTAAATTGAGGCTTTAATTCATGCAAAAAATCCACTTAATTTTTACTACGTTTTTATTAGCTTGCTTTCTTTTATTACTACGTTTATATTAGCTATCTTTCTTGTTTGTTTGTTTGTTTGTTTGTCCAGTACAAATCTTGCAATCGATTTTTAACTAACTTCCCGAGTAGCTAGACATTTGAAACTTTTAGAATAGCTCAGAACACGATGGCAATGCAATATTTTAATACTTTTAGCCATATTTCAGCAGAGTTTAATTCGTTTTTATCAAATTTTGCTGTATGCAAAATTAGTTCGGAAAAAATCCGCAAGTTATTTTATTTGTTTTGACATGTCCCATATTTACAATCTTCATTTTGACGGGTTTCAAATTTGTGAGTTTTTATTAGGTTTGTTCCAACCCCCCTATTTGTACCATCCTTCGTATCGTCCTGCGGATCGTTCGAGAATCGTTTAGGACAGGTTTTATACGCATGCGCTAACATTGTACTGTAATAAAATCATGTCAGGTTGGAACGGGTTTAGGACTATAATTCGCACTGTATTAAAAACATTCAAGGAAACCTAACTGTTAGGAAACCTTCTTGTTGATATTTGTGACTATTGACATAACTGCGCATGTCATACAAACCAGTACATGGTATTGTCAGAGGATCGTTGGGACCGTACAGTGAACGGTTCGCAAACGATCCTTGCCGGGGTTGGAATAGTTTCGTGGACGGTACGAAACACTGTCACAAGTCGGCTTGGAACGGCTTTTATCCATTGCGCATGCCAGTGACGATCCCGCGGACGGTACAGTGCTTGGTTGGAACAAACCTATTAAGAGATTAACATTGAATGACAGCGAAAAAGGAAAAGTAAACAAAGAAATAAATTAATTGACGTGTGACAACTAGGTTTGTTTACACTTGTGTCCAAGGTATAGGGTATCGGTTTAATTTTTCTGCATCTGTTCTTCTTTACTTGTATACATTTTTCTTCTCTTACTGTCTCTACATAGGGACATATCAATGGCACGGTTTTAGATTCGGTGTTGGTGAGATCCGTTGTACAAAGATTTGTCCTTTTATAGGTTTAAGATCAGTTCTCTAGATGGTTGTCATTATTATGTAAAGTAAATAAATTCGGAACTATTCTTTTTACTAACATTATATTATAACTATGACAATTATATTATCAACATTACATATTTAACAGAAAATTTAAAAACGTAGTATATAAAAAGTTCTTTTAATCTTGTAATTATTCAACATTAAACTTGCGCATACCATTCAAATTTCTTCATAATTGGATGGTGCACACACGGAAGGAAGCAATGAGGGCAGAAAGGCTGAAAATGAAATTGGACCAGCAATAAGATAATTATAACCTATCATTCAAATGTCATAAAAGTCGGATGAGTAGTTTTTATGAAATAGTGATTCGAAAAAATATTGACGGACAGACAGACCGATAGACACAAGACCAAACATGATTCATGATATCTGCAACAGATTTCTGTCCAGGAATTTAGAAAGTAGGAAACATAAAAAAATTCGTCCGATAAGCTCGGAAGCCAAAATTGATGGATACCAGTGTGTGAAATATTTCAAGAAAATATAAAAACGTGAAATTCCATTTTAAACCGTTCACTGCAGCCAACATAAAATTGACTAAAATATAAAATTCCCTTGTACTACTTCATTTGAACTTTTCCACTTCTACAACGTAGGCATAAATGTTTTTTTTCATTCTATCCTTTTTTAGCATATTTACATTTTGAAAAGGGTAAATAAGAGGAAATTGGAAGCCTATCCTCTGTCCATATCTCAATTAATACAATGGCTTTACAATACCCCACAGACCATTATTTTTAAAAACCTACCATATAGTCAGTGAAATTTTTAATCTCCCAATTCTATTCTGCTTTCAGATCGTATATAAAATTAACCATTGGAGAGCTCTTCTTTTTATGTATTGAAAAAAAAGATCCATTTTTAGTGTTATTTACTATCAAAAACCTGAATTTCCTTTTATCGATTCGAGTAATGGAACACCGCTCGAGGCACATTGAAATAAATACATTGTGCTCCCACCCTTCATAAAATAAAAAAAAATAAATAAAAGAAAATGGAAGAATGTTCACTCTACAAAGCATAGAAGCCTTAATTACCTTGTAACTTAATATTAGAGAACGCTATTCAGCCAACTATAACCTTTTTTTTACATTATTATTACAATTTTCAAATGTATTGTTTCAACCATACAGCCAATTTAGGATTTGGGTATGAAGTTTTAGCGTGTTCGACACAGTAAATATTCAATTATAAATTTAAATTAACCTTTATTTTATTTTAACCATTTCTTTTTTCTTTTTTTTTATCCCAAATTAGTATGAGTGGATGTGAATATTAATTTGAATATAATTAAAGTTAATTCTCATTATTTTTAATTAGTCTCTATTAAATGTAATCGTAATTAAAATTTTATATACATATTTGACAAAATTATTTATAAAAGCAAACTCTTAACTAATTGTGAATATTACTTTCTTTATTTTTTTTTTTACTTTCTCATTTATTACTTTCTCATATAAAGGGAAAGTGTTGTGATAGTGCAAAAAACTCAATTTTGTAATTTTGATGGAAAATCCACACATCGTCATTTCAATGTTTTTCCATGAAGTGTAGTAAACAGTATACATTAGTATAATTAATTGATATAGTGATGGATCTTAAGGTGCGACATTATGAAACATTAATTAATTTTGATTACCATTTTGTCCGCTAGGAGCTCTGAATTCATTTTATATAAAATTTAAAACTTCTATCGACAAAATGAAGTACTAAAACGAATACAAGTGAAAACCAATCTACCTCCTATTATGATCTAACTTCCTGGCACGATATTTAAGAGCGTCGTTTATTGAAACTTCAGTCCACCTATTGTCAAAATATTGTACTATAAATGAAAACCTATCAGCCTCCTCTTAAATCCTAAATTCTTAGTACGATATTTAAAAAAGTTACATTTTTCATGTCGCATTTTTGAGTGGCGGAAATGTCTTCTGTAGGTGACCCAGAGAAAAAACATGAAAACATCATTATAAAAAGTCCAGTCATGCGCAATGACTTAATGAGCGAATTTGCCAAGAAATCTGCGTATATAGGCTTATGATAATATAGGAAAATTTTTGTTTAGCATTTAGATGGGTGAAAAAAAAAAAAAATTGGTATATAGGGGTACGGGAGACAAAATGCAAAATAGTATTAACCCTTCAAGATGCATGTCGTTGGAAAGCTGTTTAAGAGTTCAGTAATGGTTGTTATGTACACTTTTGTCATATTTTCATATAAGAGGGGGGTAAAATGGAAAAAACATGTTTTTATGCTATTTGTGACCCTAAATGGTCCAAATTTGACCCCTAAATTGACTCCAAAAATTCTGGCCAACGAACTCATCCTTTCTTTAGACATTTTAAAATTTGAAATTTACATACATACATACATTCATATATACATACATACATAAAAAAGTGTTAAATTTTAGGAATCGATTTAGAATGGTCTAAAACGGATTCCCATGGAGAAATTAAAATTATCAAACATTTTGAAGCCATTGCAATAGCTTAATTTTTTTCGAAAATTCGCTAAAACTAATGTCACTAATGACGTCGGTATTTTATCAGATTGTTTTGAAGTAGTATTGACATCAAATCAAGAAAAAAAAATCATAAAAATAAATGAGGAGAAAAGAATAAAAATAAAATGCTGGGTTTATATTAGGGTTTTGATAGTATCAGCATATTTATAGGGTTTTGTTTTAAAGCAAACAATAGAATCAGTTTGATAGGGCTGTCAAGTTAAATGTCCTTCGACCCATATAAATTCCCCCGAGCATTTCAATTTTATTGTTTTTGTTTGTTCTATAAGGAAATAACTGTCGTGTTAAAAAACACGACGTCGTGATATTAAAGTATGCGAGTATTTGATATTATCTGTCATTTGTAAAACTTAGATGGACAAAGTGGCCGATTGAATTTAAATTATATAATTTACCCAATAACACGTAAGAAACAATCTTATGACAACCAAGGCTATTGTGATTTTATCATTAAGATGGCAATACAAAGCTCTAAATAGATAATTCTTATTCTCAAAAGGATTTAGTTCGGAAAAATACTGTTGATTAAATTATAACAGATCTCCAGCACGACATCTTTGATTTTGCTTCCGAACTTACCGAAGGTAACGGAAGCTATGTTGTCATTTTGAAGAACGAGAATATTTTATGTCTCCGTTATCAAAAATTCTAAGACAGAAATCCGTTTCAGACATCAGGGAACATTTTTGGTTCCGTGTCTGTCGGTAGGTCTGTCGCTCAATTTTTGCGAACAAACATATCTTAAAAACTACATGTCCGATTTTAATGAAATTTGGATGGTAGATCATGATTATCCCATTGTTGGTCCCATATACGTTTCAACGTTTTGCGCCCATTTGTTTCTCTTCCACATGCACACAAACATACATATATTTATCGCCCTCCACTTGTAAACATTCCTATTCTGAGCGGCCGGTAAAGTTCCATTTTACAGCCCTGGGGCCTGTAAAAATGCATGCTTTATCTTTACAGAGCCGCTAGTAGTTCGAGAAGCGGCCGCTTCCTGGCCGGGCCGCGGCCTGCAGGAAGCGCTAGTAGTTCTCAGCGTCAGCTGTTTAATTAGTAACAATCAATATTTTTATAACTGCGGTTTGTTTTGGTATGTAATGTAACCGTGATGCAACCTTAATATGCATTTATTGTTTTGAAGATTACGGCAAAATAGTTTGCAAGTTTAGTAATTAGTTTACATGTGGTGGGTGATAAAATAGTGTACGCACCACGAGCAGTAAGCGACATAACAGGCCTCGGGCGTTAAACGCACGAGTGCTTTCAAACTTCGCCCTCGGCCTGTAATAACGCCTTTACTACTCTAGGTACGTAAATAGCTATTACACCTATATCTTCCAAAGTACTCATTTGATTTATATGAAATTTGGATAGTTTGTCGAAAGTAGACCGCAGAAAGCACCAGATTAATTTCGACCGTCTGCGCTCTTTAACTTCTGCATAATTGGTACATTAATTCATGTAAAAAATAAAGACAATTTTGACATATTAAAAAAACGGTGGAAACAATTAAATAAATTAGACAATAATAGCTTGTAAAAGCATAAAATCAATAAGTACGGGATATTATATGCGAGAAAGGTATGTGCCGCACTCATTGGCAGTCTATTTTGTATATTCCTAAATCGATACTGGTGAATGAATACAGAATAGTTTGATATAAATATATTTCTGTTTGGAATGCGGTGAATGTAAATTTATCATTGAATGTAAAGTAATTCATGTAAATGAATGAAAAGTTTTTGATACGATCTATCAGAAAAAATGAGGATAAAAATAAAAATAGGAATACGAAAGTAGCTTCAACTAAACAAAGCTTTGACATTGCTGTTTCCTGTTATTCAAATCCTGGCTCATCCCTTCTGTCAAGTAAACAAACAACCGTGGCTATTTGGTATTTCAAAGTTTGTTATTTAAACAAAACAACGAAAAATATCCCTAAACTTATCTGAAACATTTGACTGAATCCACCTGGCTTAGACTAGAATAACAGCTTTTTTCAAAACAGAACAAAAAAATTTAGATTCCTCTTGATGTATAATTCTTGTTTGATATAAAACAGTTTTCAACTTTACATATGCATGATTTTCATTCTTTTTATATCTCGACATTACCTTTCACCCTACATATCTTTAAGAATATCTTTGATGTCTTAGCACACCCTGGTTATAAAGATACTAAGTTTTTTTTCTTCTAAAAAAAGTAAAGTAGGGCGAAAAAGTAAAGATTGCAACTTAATTTGTTATAAATAGTAGAAAATGAATGGCTAATGTAATGAAGTTGTTGAAATCAGGTTGGCGACACTGCTTTATCGATCATGTTTATCTTTGTTTATAACCTGCATCTAAATATCCTTCTATTTCAGTTTAATTCCAATTCTTATTTGTTTTTAATATTGAGTCTCTTATGTCTGCTATTAAAAGTGCTAATAATTATTGTTATTTATTAAAATAATGAATAAAAACTGTGCAATGGACGAAAATGTGTATTTACTCCCTACTGGAGATAAAATATTGTATGTACCTCATGAGTAAAGTGCCATTATTCCCATTAGCGTTATTCCCTCGTCCCTCGGCTGCGCCTCGGGAATTAAAGAGTCAAATTCCCTCGGCTTTGCCTCGGTATTTAGAGACCATGGTTCCTTTGGCTTCGCCTCAAGAAATAACTTTTTCGCTCAGGGAATAATGACTTAATTTACTCCCTAGGTGCATAAATAACTATTGAATTTTCCAATCTATATTTCTTCCGAGCTTACCGAAGGTGACGGAAGCTATGTGATCGTTTTTACGTCTCCGTTTCAAATCCGTAATTTTGTCCACGTGGATAACTTGAAATGTTAAGCCACGTTTACACTGGCAACTGAAACATGTTTAGAATATGCGTTGACGAAATAATTGTTTCTTAAGCATTTTTAAACCTGTCAGTAATAATTAATTAAAATATAATATACTAATTAGTCATCATAATTAGGCCAAGCGCCAGAGACTTTGAACGAGAAAAAATTCCGATAAAGCTGAATTTTGGTTTATGGATTTATTTTGGTCCCCTGATGAACATATTAATTTTTCCCCCTCGTGGGAGGTCTGCTTTGGCCGACATTTTGAAAAAAAAGTGACCGAAATTCGGTTTTTGGCCAATATCTTCGTTCTCATCGATGATACGACAAAAATAGATATTATCAAATTTGTAGGACTTTAAATTGTCAACAAAAAAAGTTCAATGTCATTATGCGCTAAAGGCAATAGTTTCGTAGCTATAGCTCTGCGAAGTGCGACATTTTTCCGATTTTCAGACGATTTATTGCCACTCGATAATAAATAATGTACCCCGTGGTTTGAATATATATAGAAACTCGTTTTTACCGGTGCCGCGAGCGAGTCGTGGAGTAGAAAAACTCCCATTTCATGCGGGTTCAGAAATATGTCTCACTTTGCAGAGCTATAGCTTCGAAACTATTGACTTAAGCGTATAATGACATTGAACCTTTTTTGTTGACAATTTAAAGTCCTACAAATTTGATAATATCTATTTTTTTTATCATCGATGAGAACGAAGATATTGGCCAAAAACCGAATTTCGGTCACTTTTTTTTCAAAATGGCGGCAAAAGCAGACCTCCTTCTAAGGGGGAAAAATTAATATATTGATCAGGGGAGCAAAATAAAGCCATAAACCAAAATTCAGTTTTTCGAATTTTTTTCCTGTTAATGGCCTTTTTTGAGCTAAACGCTCTTGGCCTAATAATAATGTAAAAAAGGTATACTTGGCTGAATTGAGTTCGCTAATATTAAATTACAAGGTAATTAAGGCTTCTATGCTTTGTAGAGTGAACATTCTTCCATTTTTTTTTTTTTTTTCATTTTATGAAGGGCGAGAGCACAATATTTACAGTATTTATTTCAATGTGCCTCGAGCGGTGTTCCATTACTCAAATAATAATATTGAATTATATTTTTATTATTATATAATATTGAATAATATTATTGAATTATATTATTATTGTTATTGAATCATTAGTAATGCTGCTAGGCTATAAAGTTATACATATTAATCTATCATAATTTATAATATAATAAATATTTGAATCAAAGTACCTTCTTTCTAAGATCTCAATGGATCGATTCCACTCTGAATAGTGGAGTCTGCTGGGTTGATATATATTTTCCTAAAAATTAAAATTGTTTTTGAAATTCCAATATAATTATGATTTTAACAGTAATAGCCAATTCTAACTTACTCGAAATTGTTAACAGTTTTCTTTGGAAAGCATAAATTATATTCTTAATTGAAATTTGAGTTTAGAAGCAAGTTGAAACTATTGTTGAAATGTTTGAAAGGAAACTAAGTAATTGAGGACGAACTATCACTGTGTATTACGGACAGTGTTTGGCTAGTGAAGTGTACGAAGCACTCTGCCAACTCCCAGCCATTATTCTGGCAAACAATATTGAACTTATTAATTAGACTATTAGTAAGTTAAAGTGAACTGTTAGTTTAACAAACATCTTGCAGCTACATCAAGATAATTTCCTTTGATCAAAATCCTCCAACATTGATTTTCTCAAATACTCGTTAATTTAGTTTTAAAACAAAACTATAAATGGTTACAGTGCTAATGTAAGGAGTATTTGTATTTTATATAATAACTAGCTAACCCGGCGAACTTCGTACCGCCAAATAAACATTAATACTTATCATTAGAAATATATAGCTGCTACCTTTGAAATTGAAAAACCTCATAAATAGTATATTTAGTTATATAATGTTGCCTTAGATGAAAAATGTATATTACGATTTGCAATATATATACTTGTACAATATACAATATTGACATAAGAGACATACAGATAAACTAACATTAATTTTTATTTATATAGATATAGATTATAGAAATATTTTTCCTTTATTTTTCATTTTACCCCCCCTCCTATAAGAAGAAAGACAAAAATGTACATAACAACAATTACTGTATTCTTAAAGAGCTTTTTAACAATATGTATCATTAAAGATTTTCATTACTTTGACATTTGTACCCCGTACCTCTGTGTACCAAATTTTAAACATAGTTTTACTAACTCAGAAACCATACCGGGCATGCGTCCAACCATTACTGTACTCTTAAAGAGCTTTTCAACGATATGCATCATGATGGCTATTTACCCCTTTAAGGATCAGGCAAAAAAAATCTGCAGTGGATTAGTGGTTTCCGCGGTTTACCACCTGACCATCTCTACACGTGTATTTTGGATGACATATCTCCAGTTTTTTTTTTTATTGTGGCTCGTAGAAGCAATTTCTTAGGGCGGATTTTTGTCAAAATACTTATTATACTACCAGTTTTGATTCAATATTGAGTTTTTATAATAAATAATTAGCGCTCTCGAGTTATTTGCAGATTTTTAGCTTGAGTTGTGAAAATTTAATAAATTACGTTGACTTAGAGGTTTGGTGGCAACTCCTAGAAACCACCTAAAAACATTGATTTTTTTTTTATGGGAGGGGGGCTAGAATTATTTAAAAAATAATTTTCTGGGGTCATTCTTGATCCCACAGATGAGATTTGCAACTCTAATTTTAGAAATTTAAAAAAAAAAACAGTAGTACGCCATTCAGAGCAAAAGAGGGAGGTTTGCCAGGCAAACCACCAATCCTTAAAGGTTATTACTTTGAAATTTGTACCCCGTACTCCTGTGTACCAATATCGGAACATAGTTTTACTAACTCAGAAACCTTCCCGGGAATGCGTCCAACCATTCCCCAAAGTTTCATCGCAATCAGATGATAAATAGAGATTATAGAAATATTTTTCCTGTATTTTCCATTCATAACTTTGGCATTTGTACCCCGTACCCTTGTGTACCGAAATCGGAACATAGTTTTACTAACTCAGAAACCTTCCCGGGCATGCGTCCAACCATTCCCCAAAGTTTCATCGCAATCGGATGGACGGTTTAGGCAGGCATAAGAGACAGACAGACAAACATTCATTTTTATATATATTTTAAAGGTCAAGAATGCAAAATTTCACCAGCTCGAAGTAAAACTGTAGATTTGCTTAATGGTCAAACAAATAGACAAGCAGACGCTCTATAAATATATTGAAATGAGACCTATAGATAATCTGTATATTTTTATTATTTATATTTTAACAAACCTAATAGGTTTTCACGTTATAATTCCAAACCTAAAAATCGCAAATACCTGTCTCATATATACTCGTGTAGTGATACTTAGCGACGTCGCTATCCAATACACCATCATAGGCAAGATGCCTGCCTAGTAAAACTAAAATAAAAAAATAAAAAAGCAAATGTGTGGTGTCGTGGGACACCCGTTAGGAACTTTGTTCCTATAACGCTTTTCATCTATATATATAAAATTAAAGTTTTGTCTGTACATTGGTCAGAATTGAAAATTTGTTGGATACTTTTTCATTTTAGACATTCCAAAAACCGAATCCGGCCTTAACTTTTTTCGTGTATGTATGTGTGTCTGTCGCCTCAGTCAGACTTGATAGGCGCAAAACTGGCTTAATGGAATCGATTAATTTTTTTTCGGGGGTGAGCGTAAACATGTTGCGCAATTTGTAGGCTTGGTTTCATCTAAAAATATTGAGTAGAACCAAAGTTATTAACAATTTTATAAAAAAAAGTATATAAAACATAACCTAAAAAAATAGGTTGACCCACCGTAAACAAACCCCACAGACTTGCTATTATATTATTACTTTACTACTATTATTATATACTTCTAGACCACCTAGAGACTTGCGGTTTTTTGCGTTTGATCGGAAATTGGCTTAAGCCCATTTAAAAAATCCGAAAAGTTAAAAAAATATATTCCCCCTCCCTAAAAAATTAAAGATGGTGGACGCACTTAAAAGTTTTTTTAGAGGCTTATTGTGGCTAAACGGTAAGTTGTGTCGCCAAGCTAATTGCGCCAGCGGTAACTAATTTTAAAAGATCTGCAAATTTGGTCATATTACTTTTTGTCGTAATTTCATCGGTTTTTATTTTTTTAAAAAGAAATGTCACTTTAAGCGCTTATGGCGTCCGCAATTGTTGACCGATTTAATTTCTGATTGGAGTGCTTAAACCTCACACTAATGCTCTTTAAATCGAGTATTTATTATTTTATTAATTGTTTCTAGAACTAGAGTTATTAAATATTTGCTGGTCCAACTGCCGTATTGAATGAAGAGGCTGGTAATTAATGAGGTAATTAGCTGGTTTGTTGATGATTGTTCAATGACTTCCCAGTCTAATTGGTTTTGTCTACGTTTTTTTTTCTTATTCATTATACCTTTTTTTTTTTTTAGCATGGTTAGTTATTACTATATTACTTAGTTTCTATTGGCTATTTTTAAAATATATAGATAGAATCCAAACTATGATTTAGAGAGTATATATATTCTTAATAATGGAATTAATGATGTGTAATATAGTCCTGATTTTATTCCTAAAAGGCTTTGAAAACAAAACTATTTAGGAATTTAATTTAATTACTAGGCTTACATGATTATAGGAAACATAGCGACTAATACCTAGCATGAGCCCCGCGAGGAGCGCGGGGTGAAAGCTAGTTAAATATAAATACGGAAATGAATTATGAATGTAAGATAAATTAGTTCAAATATCCCAGCTTACCTATTGCGGATGAAAACAAAGTTACATTTATAAAAAGATTCTGCGAGATCACTTTTGACTACTCAATGCCAATTGCATGGATGTTCGTATATTCATTCAATATGAATTTAAAAATTTAATCGCATGAAATTGAAACATGATGTATGTGCTTTTTTATCTCGAGTATTAGACTGTTTTATCTCTAAACTTTAGAGAAAAAAAAACATGATTTATCTTTGTCTAAAACTAAAGTTAAGCAGAGCTGAAGAAAGGATTGAATATTTTCTTAGCTGTCTTCCTCCTTGCAACTATGATAAATGGATTCTCAGTTCTTGTGACAGCCACAAAGAATCCTACTTAACAACTCAAGCATTTCCTTTTTGTATTTATATTTAGTTTGAAATTGGAAAAAATAAGTTATACGGGACTTTCTTATTCATTTAATATAGAATTTGATTGCTATTGTTCTGGAGTGGGTTTTTCTGTAGCTTGCTAGCATGCACTTTACGGGATTTTTATAACTAACATACATGCTGTGGCCAAAAATTAGGGACCTAGAGTAAACAGGGGGCCACGGTAGCTCGGAAAACTTCTTTTAGTAAGTTTTAGTACAGCATAGGGTATGGTCACCATTTGGGTGGGTGACCACAGAATCTGGGTACAATTCCTGAACACGGCCCCTCCACTCGGTGTTCATCCAGCATAAGTAAAAAGTAAATGGTTTGCTGCTAATGTGAAGTAGCAAATAACTTGTTGTGAATGATAATTATAAGGTTTATGCAACTGATGCAGCGTACACTAACCCCGAGTCTTCCATTATACATATAGTTGCATTATATATAAGCCCTTTAGCAGGTCTAGGCCCTTTAATGGCTGTTAAACCACGAAGTTAGTTGGTTGCAATTTAGTTCAGTTCAATTAGTTCAGTTTAATGCGTTTGCTTTGACTATAAATACATCAAAATAGTTAAAAGCCTTTACTAATTCAGTTTAATTCAATAACTTATTATTATAGCAGGTTTTATCGTAGAATTGTTTCTAAAAAGCTTCTTTTATGATAACGACGTTATCAAAGCTTTAAAAGCTTCCAAGGGTGTTATGAAGCTTGGAGCACAGAGCTCAAGTAGATAAAGGTTCCGCATCTCTCCTTGGAGATAGTAGATGTTTCTTTAAGACAGCCATATATATAACTTATATATAACTTCAGCCATATATATATATATATATATATATATATATATATATATATATATATATATATATATATATATATATATATATATATATATATATATATATATATATAACTTCTAAATCTAGAAGCACGTGCGTTCTAACAATAGTACATAATGGAACAATGAAGATAGATTTATTTACCCAAGGAACACTCTACTGGGCTATTGGAGTTCCCCACAGTCTTATTTTTGTCCTTCCTTTTGCTCTCTAGATCTAACTAAAGGTCTTTGTTTCCCAGTCTACAGCATTCTGCCTTTTCAACAACATTTTGAAAAGATTTCAGAAGCCAAATGTTATCTGTTGCGAATATCTGCTTCCGTTTGGATTCTGCTGCACCTCTTAGTAGCCATCCCGGATTTTAATAACACGCGGCGCAATATAAGGTTGGGATATCGAAAGAAAATATCGATATATCGACACCAAGTAGACCAACATCGATATTAGCCAAAAAATCGAAAGAAAATAACGATATATTCGATATATCGAAATATCGACATCAAGAACCTCCAATCCAACTCGACGACAAAAAAAAAAAAAAGAAAAAAAAGGTCGACAATTGTTCCACCTTTCTCTGTCTTCTGAGAGGGGTTTTAATGTTTCTTCAGGGAAATATCGATGTTGTCAATTTATCGATATAAAATATCGATATTTCTTGGTCCGATATATCAACATTGATGTCCTAACCCTAACAGAACAGCCTGTGGATGTATCTTCATGCCGAAGGGCTTTTATACTTATAACTATGTATATGCAATTACTGGATGATCCCATGTCATACCATGTCAAAGTCTGAGAGGTCGGATTGTTGCTCCATCAGTCATATAAAACATTATTGTCATTCCCAACCGAACTTGTAGTAGCTTAAGTATATGGGTTGTTCCTAAATATCAAGTACATACGGATGGGGATAATTCTATGGCTTATTTCATAAATAATAATTCTTATAAACATAAACATAGATCCGCAAACTCTTCGACGACATACAGGGTGTTGAAATTGAAGATACAAAAGTTTTTTTTTAGTTTATATTTATAGCTCCTGCAATTTTTGAGATATTCAGCTCAAATTTGGAATATAGGTTACGCTGTAGGGATTACATAATTGGGCATGCCAAATGGTTGTGAGAACCTACAGTGAGATATTTTTAAGGGTCATGCCCTCTTTTATCCCTCTGACCATGTATGCTTTGTACCGCTGGTAGATTCTAAAATATAAAAATAATTTTCTATTTTGTATCGACACTTTTTGATCTCTTGTAGTTTTTTCGTATCTGTGCCCGTTATCGAAAAAGAAAGAAATAAATAACGATTTTCTGTAATTCGCTAGATTAAATTAAAATGTTTAGCCATTTTTGTAGCAATGACTGAAAAAATACAAAAAACCTAAATAATAACTTGACTTATTCTTTTAATAATAAATTACTTAAAAAATTAAACACTTTCCACAAGCGTTATATATTTTTGTAATCTACTCTTCAATTTTAGTACACTATATTTTTCCTGTGTGCTCCTCAAAACGACCTTTTAATACAGGAAAGTTTCATGTTTTAATCTCTTTTGATTCAAAAGTTATTAGAACCGTAAAGAGTGACAGACAGACACAGGAACAAAATTATAAGGTTTTCTTTTTTTGGTTTTACCCAAACCATCTAAACCGCATCACCTTCCTTCCTCCTATAGACCTATTAGCTTTCTCCCAGTAATGGGTAAAATCCTATAAAAATTCCTTCTTCGCAGACTGATTCCTATTATCTCAGATTTCCTTCCAGATCATCAATTTGGTTTCCGTTCCCAACACTCCACTGTTCAACAATGCCATCGCATTGTTGATTTTATTGCTTCCTCCCTTGAGAATAAAAAGTACTGTTCAGCTGTCTTCTTAGACAAGTCACAAGCTTTCGACAGAGTATGGCATACTGGCTTGCTTTGGAAGCTCAAGGGCATACCGTTCACCAATTATCTTATCCTCAAGTCCTACCTTACTGACAGATTCTTTCGTGATTTCTTGGATCCTAATTTTCTGCCATCTACCCTGTAAGGACTGGAGTACCTCAGAGCAGTATTCTAGGACCTCTCCTTTGCTCCATATATACTCATGACATTCCCCAGCATCTATTAACCATCCTTGCCACTTTCGCAGAAGAAAACCACCTCCTTGCATCCAATAACACCCAAAGCCACCTGTTACTTCTGGAACCTTGGTTGAGGAAATGGAGGATAAAGATTAACGAACAGAAAAGTGTGCACGTCACCTTTGCTCTTCGTCATGACACCAAAACAAAACAAAACGTACTGACATCACACGACGATTCAAGTTACTGCTCGGTCTTCTGGATCATAGATCTAAGATTTCTCTAAGTAACAAGCTTCGCATCTATAACGTAGTCCTAAAGTCAACTTAGACCTACGGTTTGGAAGTATGGGGCAGCACCAAGCCCTCCAATTCCCGTCGTCTCCAAATCCTACAGTCAAAAATCCTCAGAAAAATAACCGATGCTCCTTACTATGTTTCGAACCTTACTCTCCATGAAGACCTCAATGTTCCATTCGTCCGAAATCTATCCGCATCCCGATACAGAAAATTCCTTGAATCCTCATCTCATCATCCTAATCCTCTTGTACAACTCCTATCTTCCCAGCAAATCCCAGGTAACCCTCCAAGACGTCTAAAGAGGCAGTGGCCTAGAGATCAACTCCTATAATTTTTATAAACATAAAAGAGCTGTCCCATGTTTCCCCGATCGCACGCTCTCTTTATTTTTTTAACGATCTTGGTCTTCAGCGCGAAGCCATATATTCCCTCCAGAAACTTAAGAACATCCTCCCTAAACTTCTTAAAAAATAATAATTATTTTTTATTTTATTTTTTATTTTTTTTTAGTCTTCCTAGTCATAGTGCATAAGTTTTAACTAATTTTAAGTTTTATTGTTATGCGTGTCCTTGAACTCATGTAAATTTTAAGTGTTTTTTAAGGTTAATTTGTGCCAAGTGGTGTATGTTTGTGATTTTTTAGTAGTTTTTTTTTTTTTTTTTTTTTTTTCTATTTTAGTTCATTTTGTTATTTATGGTGATTTCAAGTTACCACTTCCTCTCTTGCAATATAACTTAGTCCTTCTCTTTGAACCGTGATAATAGCCAATACCTACCTTATTAATTTTTAGCCGCGTTATTTCCTCCTCTGTTTCGTGTTTTCCTCCTCAATCCTTTTCCTAATCTCTCCTTCTACCCTAAATTGTTGTCTTTTATATTCGATAAGTACTTTATATTTATGTTATATTTTATTTCGTTAGGTATATTACTCATGTATTTTTGTTTTGTGCCTCTCACTTGTGGCCTTTGTTTGGCTGTTGAGAGCACTGAAAAATTAATAAATAAATAAATAAATAAAATATTTATGATTTGAAATATTAAAATTATAACTATCTATTTTCAAATCTTATTTAATATAATATAAATCTACTTTATCATTATTTAATTAACTTTTATTACAATTAATTTATAATATTCAAGCCAAGTAAGTGTAGTCACTGGACTACTTCCAGTGCTTCACGTTGCCGCCTCCATGTAAACAATAACAACATTATCACTTGTTGAAATGTAAATTTTGTAGTTGTGTTAATCAATAAAATATTTAAAAAAATAAATAAATGGATTTACCAACGAAATCCTAAAAAAGAGGCGGCTATATCTAGCCATCGGTTATGATTTTGGAAATGACGCATTCCTCTCTGGAACTTCCACCTTAACCCTATTACCCCATTCTTACCTTGTCAGCTTCCAACACCAGTCTTTCCTTTTTTTACTTTCTCATATAAAAAGAAAGTATTGTGATGGCGCGAAAATTCGATTTTGATGGATTTACACGTTTTGAGGTCCCCTGAGTCCAAAAAAGGGTTTTTTAAAAAATGTCTGTCCGTCGTCTGTCGTCTGTGCAGACGCCTGGAGCCTAAACTACTTGGCCGATTTTGACGAAATTTGGAATTGGAAATACATGTTCAGAAAAATCATACCCCGAGGCGAAATCGAGAAATGAATTTTAGCTCCAAATTTAGGGGCGCTACCCCCCAAAAACTCATGAAAACAATTATTTCTCGAAAACGGGTCCGACGTATTGATTAAAAAATTCTAAAATGTAGTCCATTTGAATACGAATCCAACGATATAAGCCGTTTTCCCGGGAAAAATCTATACCCTGTGAAAAAAAACTTAAAACGCGGACGGAGATGGCCCGGGTTCGATTCCCCACCCAGGAGAAGTTATTTTTATGATACATTTTGATGAAATGTTCAAAAATATTTAAATGTACATTTGAAAACTAATAAATGGAAACACTGGGCTAAGTAAATATAAACTCGTATATGAGAAAGTTTGTCTGAGTTGTCTCGGACCGACTTTTTTAAATAGCTCTGAGAAATGTAGTTTTGCTAATTAATAATTTTAAATTAACTTCGTCGTAAACTTTTTTCCTGTTAAAAAATAATTTTAATAATAAAATTCATTGTTCCAAAAATAAAATAAAGTCAATATTTAAAAATTAATTTTAGGGCTTAATACCTTACCTACTAATTTATAAGTCTAATTATATCATGAAAAATTTGTAAGACTAAATGTAAATCTTTATTAATATCTTATTAAATTAAATTATTTTGTAAATTAAGAAGTTAAACATCCCTTAAAAATATATAATAGCCCCAAACATTCCATGTTTCAGACTCATTATAAAATCTCCCTATTGTTTCTTTGTACTTTTGAAGATCAAAAAATATTATTTTTGTTCTTTTTCCTCCTATAAAAGTAGAAAAGAAATCGCCCAGAGGCTTTTTTTAAAAAAAGAAACTGATTTTAAGAGGATAATAACACTGTCTTAAAATAAGGAGTTCATTATTACAATACTATAATAATTGAATTTTAAGAAGTTTTATTTGAAATATTTAACATTTAAATATAATTAAATAAGAGTAAAAAATACATTTTGTTGATTTATTTTTTTGTGGGTAAACTTCACTGTAATGCTTTTATTTAATTCATTATACAAATAAAGTTAAAAATGAAAAATAAATTGTTTATTTGTTTTTAAGCTCAGAGTTAAATCTTTGTTCTAAATAGTTTGGAAAAGCTTTTCTAATGCTTGCTTCTGGCAACCCGCAAGTCAATTAATTCTTCCATTATTTACAGGCAAACCCTATTTATCTTTCAGTTCAATTCAAAGGGGAAATGGAAGAAAACAGAGGATTGTAAAGTCGGTTATAAAACAAGGGTGAAGTTTTTCAGACTATATTGCTTCAAGAAAAAAAGGGGATTCTTCCAATAGTTAAGAAGGTGATTTATTTCTAAATTAGTGATGGAGGGAGGGGTTATAAGTGTGGAAGTGGAGGCGGCGTCGGCTCCAAGCTAGGGGGGGTTGTAGAAAATAATGGTTTAGTATCGACCCTTGGATTGTCTCTGTCTGATAGCAACACAAACTACATAACAACAAGCCGACCATATAAACAGACTCTGGACCGGAGCCATTCATAACAAGGATTTTATCTGACGTAGTCACATTTAAAAAAAGCCGATAAAAAATATATATATTTAGACCGGCAGCGCAGGTGAAACAAACAATAGTGAGCCAATCATATGGTCTGTATTTTCTCTTTTCCTTCATTGGTTCTTTGAAACTTTTAAGAACATTTTAATATGTTAAAGAACAGATCTTTTCGATGCAATTCGTACCACATATAATCTATATATATAAAATCCAAATACCAATGACTGACTGCTGACTGACTGACTGACACATCACGATATCTCTGAAACCACTGGACCTACGACCATGAAATTTTGTAGGTGTGTTCCTCTTACCTCCTAGGTGCTCGCTAAGAAATATTTTAAAAATCAGCCATCTTGATTCAAGATGGCGGCCATTTATATACAAAATTCGACATGCCGATATCTCGGGAACCAATTGTACTAGAACCTTGAAATTCAGAAGTTGGCTTCCTTTTATGAAATTAGTAACTTTTGATAAATAGTTTACTAATCGGGCATATTGATTCAAGATGGTGGCCATACATATATAAAAGTCAACATGTGTGCATGTTCTTTATACAAATCTACAGTTTTAGTCCGATCTCGATGAAACTTTGCACACTTGACCTTCAAAGCAAGGGGAAAATCACTGTCTACATGAATATTCAAAATTTTAATTTTGGTACACAGGGGTACGGGGTACAAATGTTAAAGTAATGAACATCCTTCATGATGCATATCGTTGAAAAGCTCTTTAAGAGGACAGTAATTGTGGTTATGTACAGTTTTATCATATTTTCACTTAGGAGGGGGGTATAATTAAAAAAATATAGCTATATCTTATATAAAAAGAAGTGTATCCGTATGAGGGTATGTCTTTTATCCTAATTTGATGAATATTTACACACTTTTTCATCAAAACAAGGTGAAGGTCACTGCCTACATGAGATTGCGAAATCAAAATTTTGGTACACAGGGGTACGGGGCAAGTGATGAATACCCTTCATCTTCATGATGCATATCGTTGAAATGCTCTTTAAGAGTACAGTAATTGTTGTTATGTGTACGGGGTACAAATGACAAAGTAATGGATACCCTTCATGATACAAATCGTTGAAAAGCTGTTTAAGAGAAAAGTAATATTTCTTAAGTACAGTTTTGTCTTATTTTCATTTAGAAGGGGGAGAGGTAAAATGGAAATTTATATCTATATCTATATATGTATACAAAAGTCAACATATGTGTGTACATATGCATGTTCTTTTATACAAATCTACAATTTTATTCCGATCTTGATGAAAATTTGCACACTTGACATTCAAAGCAAAGGGAAGGTAACTGTTTGCATGAATTTTCGAACTATAACTTTTGGTTCAAAGGGGTACGGGGTACAAGTAATGAATACCCTTTATCTTCATGATGCATATCGTTGAAATGCTCTTTAAGAGAACAGTAATTTTTGTTATGTGTACAGTTTTGTCATATTTTCATTTAGGAGGGGGTTAATTTAGGATATTTGCAAATGATCTTATCAAAGAGGTGGGGGATATAACTAGGAGGGATAGAATCTAGATATTCTCGCATAGTAAAATAATTTGTATGCTTTCCTGGTAGTTTATAAACTTATCAAATTTAAAAACACTCCGTAGCGAAGCACGGGTATCCAGCTAGTAGGGTTATAAGAACAATCCTTTGTTTAAGCGAGAATATATTTAGATGCCCCTCATAAATCCAATATAACTTGCAAAAAGGAAAGTGAACTTTTTAGAATTATTTTGGTTCACAATATGGACGTTGCGCGTCGAATAGCGCAAACAGCAAGTCTCTAGATCTTCTGGAAGTGGGTAAACATTAATGTCGGCCAGTGAGTCAGTTAGCCATGCTGCTTTATAATATATAGACATATTAATTTATCACGATTTAAAGTGCGCAGACGGTTGACATTAGGCAAGTGCTTTCTGCAGGCTACTTTCGTCAACCCATCCAAATTTCATAAAATTCAGATGGTTACTTTTAAAGATATAGGTGTAAATAAATGTATGTTTGTGAGCATGTGGAAGATAAACAAATAAGCGCAGAAGGTTGAAATTAATATGGGACCAACAATAGGCTAATTATGACCTACTAACTAAATTTCATTAAAATCGGACAATTAGTTTTTAAGATATGGCGGTTCGCAAAAATTGAGCGACAGACCGACAGACAGACACGGAACCAAAAATGATCCCTGATGTCTGAAACTGATTTCTGTCTTGGAATTTTTTAAATCGGAGACTTAAAATTTTTTCGCTCTTCAGAACGATCACATAGCTTCCGTTACCTTCGGTAAGCTCGGATGGCTGAAACGAAATTGGAATTTTTTAAATCGTAGACCTATTTTTTTTTGGTTTTTCTGAAGGATCATACATAGGATCATACTGAAGGAACATACATATCTTACGTTACCTTCGGTAAGCTCGGAAGTAAAATCAAAGACGAAAATACAGATATATTAACATTGCAATTAGACTGTAAGACTAAAAATAAGTAGCTTATCTGGAAGAAATGTGTTATTATTTTTGGCTTCAGTATCAAATTTTGAGAATATCATCCACAATTATCTTATCTTGTTAGATTTATATCTTCTATTTTTGTTTGTATTTAACTATGCATATTCAAGGATGGATTTCAATGAATCTCCATTTCAGAATTATATGGAAGTCCAATGATTTACAAGTCATGTTTTGATAGATATACAGTATCACGTCGGCTCCAATACATATTCATGAATACACCAGCATCTGTTTTGATATTACTTCCAATAATAGAGGCAAGCTCTATTGAAGTGAAGATGGTATTAACTACCCTAACCTCTCTCCAAATATCTATAAATATTGTCTGGGTCAGCAGGTGCCATCTAGAGTTCAGAATCTATATTTATATATATATATATATATATATATATATATATATATATATATATATATATATATATATATATATATAGAGAGAGAGAGAGAGAGAGAGAAACAAACAAAACTCAGGTTTCGGTCACAAAAATCGTCACTATGTTACAATCCCGACGTTTCGGTTTTTACTTAAAACCTTCTTCAGGGGCCGTAAAACATCTAAAGAACGACTCCCCAGAAGAAGGTTTTAAGTAAAAACCGAAACGTCGGGATTGTAACATAGTGACAATTTTTGTGACCGAAACCTGAGTTTTGTTTGTTTCTGTTTATTTTTACGGTCGAGAATTTATTCATTTATCTATATATATATCTTTCCTCTGAGGGATAAATCTTTTTTACTGATAAACCTCTGTAAGTTACTCCTACTCGCTAACAAATCGTATGTTTAATGGTTTTAGGAGATTGACGTGGTGAACAACCAGTCCCCCAAATTGACCTTTAATACTCGTTCTTTTTATAACATTTTAGCTTGAGGGCTAAAGTAGATAGTATAGGTATATTATATATTATATAATCTCAATGATTACACTATTGTGATATTAGCTGATTTTTTATACTATTGTCATGCTTACAATAAATTATTATTATTTTTAGGCTCGAAAATGGCTGGATAAGCCGAAACGTCGCCACATTAAAACATGTACTAGTGTTTTATTTTCTTCTTACCCGTTGAGGATCCACTTTTCTATATACAAATTATTATCAGGGTACACCCAGCATTACAACTTTATTTATTTAATAATTTTCAATTTTGCTTCCGAGCTTACCCAAAGTAACGGAAGCTGTGTAATGGTTTCGAAGAACGAACATTTTTTAGGTCTCCGATGTCAACAATTCTAAGACAGAAATCCGTTTCAGACGTCAGGGAACATTTTTGTTAGAGCTGTTGAGTTGGCAATGCTTCATTAATTTATTATTTGTTAATTTATGACATGATATATGTCACTCAAGTTTATATAAATTTACCTTTGATAGTTTTTGTATTCTTAGTCGAGTGTTTGTTTCCTCTTGATAATGTTATATTAAATAAAATAGACTTATTCAGTACCAACTAGCGCAGTGGTTTTTTACTTAATCATTAAAGCACTCATTTCAATAGGTTATGGGCCCAGAGTTGGTAATCTGTTTAAGTTGAAACAATCAAGAAGAAAAAAATTAAAAAGGAACATTCGAGAAGAAAAGTTAAAAAGTAAACAAAACATTGAAAATAAATTGAAAGGTAAGAAATGACAGATACATTTAAAACGTATAATTTAGCAAAATTAAATGGTAAAAATGACCAAGTGTGGAAATATAAAGTGGAACTGCTTCTTCTAAAAGAAGAATTATAGGATGTTGTAACAAATCCTCCACCAGTTCCTAAAACAGCTGAATGGGAACTACGCGATGGAAAGGCGAAGGCCACAATCGGTCTACTGTTGGAAGATAACCAAATATATCATATTAGAAATAAGAAATCGGCTAGAGAAGCATGGGTAACACTACAAAAATATTACCAAAAATCCACTTTATCTAACAAAGTTTATTTGTTAAAAAGATTATGTCGCTTAAAACTTATAAATGGAGGAAGTATGGAAGAACATATTATGATTATGACCGATTTAATACACCAGTTATCTACCCTAGGAGAAGATCTAGCGGATAATCTTTAAGTAGCGTTTCTCCTCAGTAGTCTTCCCGAGAATTATGAGAATTTAGTAACAGCTCTGGAATGTAGGCCCGAAGCGGACCTAACTATAGAACTGGTTAAATCAAAATTACTTCAGGAGTGCAAAAGAAAAAATGAAAATTCTGTTCCTAATGATAGAGAATCTGTTTTGAAAGTCAATAACAGATATCAGTCCAAGTTCCAGCCTAGTAATTATAATAAACGTGACAAAGTTTGTCATATTTGTAAGAAGAAGGGTCATTTAAAACAAAATTGCTTCTTCAATAAAAACAACAAAAAAGCAAATGTAGCTGTGGCTGATAATAAATCTGAAGTTGCCGCAAATAAGGAAATGTGCTTTAACTTAACAACGAATAATATTTCTTCTGAAGATTGGTACATCGACTCAGGCGCAAGTACACACTTGACAAATAATATAAAGTTTTTCTAATTATATAATAAATGTAAATCACTGGTTGAAATGGCAGATGGTAGGAAAATTGTCTCTACCGGATCTGGAGAAGGAAAATTAAAATGTCTTCTTAAAAATGGTGAAGTTAAAGAAATTGTTGTCAAGAATGTTCTGCATGTTCCTGATCTGGAAACAAGCTTATTATCTGTGCCGAAGCTGACACAGCTTGGATTCAATGTACAATTTTGTGGTGATGAATGTGAAATTGCATACAATGGTGAAATATATGCTTATGGAAAATTGAAGAAAAAATTATATAATCTTTGTTTAGCAGGAAATACTGAAAAGGTTTGTGCAATTAACAACTCAAAATTAGAAGGCTGCATTCACCTATGGCATAAACGGTTTGGACATCGAGATATAAATTTAGTCAAGGGTATGTTGAAAAATAACTTGGTAGATGGTGCTATTCTACCAAATTGTAATCGCTTAACATCTTCAACGTGTAAATCGTGTCTACGAGGCAAGACACGAATGCCATTTCCAAATTCAAAGAGTTCTACGACATCTGTAATGGAACTGGTACACAGTGATTTATGTGGACCTATGCAAACACCTACACCAGGTAAGAAAAAATATTCTCTCACATTTATTGATGATTTCAGTAAATATTGCATTGTATATTTACTCAATTCAAGAAATGAAACTCTGGATAGATTTAAAGAATATGTTAACTTTGTACAAAATAAGTTTGGAAGGAAACCACAAACTTTAAGAACTGATGGCGGTGGTGAATATTCTGAAAATGAGTTTAAAAGGTTTTTAAAATCTCAAGGTATATTTCATCAAATAACAGCTCCATATTCCCCACAGCAAAACGGAGTGGCGGAAAGGAAAAATCGATATCTTGTGGAAATGACCAGGTGTATGCTTGATGATGCTAATCTTCCAAATAAGTATTGGGGAGAGGCACTCATGACAGCTAATTATATCCAGAACTGTTTACCGTCTAGATCTACTGGTAAAATAGCATCAGAACTGTGGAACAACAAAAGAGTTTCTGTGAGTTTCTTTAGAGTTTTCGGGAGTGAAGTGTTTATGCATATACCACGTGAAAAACGAAAGAAGTTAGACGACAAGGCTAGAAGATTAATATTTGTCGGATATGAGGAAGGTTCAAAAGCCTACAGGTTATTAGACAAAAGCAATGATAGCATCCATATTAGTAGGGATGTGAGGTTTTTGGAAGAAAATCATCAACATTTTGAAGAAAATAAAAATGAAAAAGTAAATAATGAATTGAAAGTTGATGATAATCAAGAAAATTTTGTAGAAGTTGTTTTTGAAACTGAAAATAAAAATATCTGTAAACAGAAAAACACTGAAAGCGTGGGTGAAAATAATTTTTTGATAAATAATGAAATTACAGAGACTGAAAATGATTTGTTAATAAATAATGAAATTACAGAAACTGAAAATGATTTGTTAATAAATAATTAAAATACAGAAACTAAATCTGGAGATATTCAAACTGAAACCCCTGGAGCTCGAAGATCTCAGAGGACGTGTAAAGGAATAGCAGCACAGCGATTTTGCTGTGATGATAAAATACAGATTGAGCCAAGAAGTAGAGAAGAAGCCTTAAAGAGAAAAGATTCAGCTAAGTGGATTGAAGCCATGGACGAGGAATAACCGCCATGAAGTCTAATCAGACATGGGAGTTAGTGAAAATTCCTGAAAATAAAAACATAGTTGATTGCAAGCGGGTGTTCAAAATTAAAACGGATGAGAATGGAAAACCGAGTAAATATAAAACGAGAATCGTGGCCCAAGGTTTTTCTCAAAAGTTTGGTCAAGACTATGATGAAGTTTTTGCACCAGTTGTTCGTCAGACCACTTTGCGTTTATTTTTGGCATTAGCTTCTAAAAAAGGTTTAAACATTTTTCATTATGATTTTAAAACTGCTTTTCCAAACGGAGTACTAGAAGGTGAAATATATATGCGTCAACCTAAAGGTTATGAAGCAGATGATAATGGCAAGAAGTTGGTATGCAAGTTGAAGAAAAGACTCTATGGACTTAAGCAAGCTGCGAGAATTTGGAACCAAACAATAAATAATTTACTAGAAGAACTGGGATTCAGAAGAGGTAACTATGATCAATGTGTTTACAAGAAGGAAGATGAAAATAAAACTGTAATCTATGTTCTGATATATGTGGATGACATGCTTGTGGCAAGTGAAAGTAACCAACTTATACAGCATGTAGTCACTGAAATTAAAAATAAATTTGAAATAAAATGTCTAGGAAATCTTAGATACTACTTGGGAATTCAAATTGGCTAAGATAATTTTGGAGGAATTCAACTTTGGCAGAAAACTTACATTGAAAAATTACTCATGAAATTCGGTTTGGAAGAGGCAAAAGGATTTACATTACCATTGGACACTGGATATTATAAAAATTCTTTGAACCTTAAAGAAAAGAAAACTTTCGAAAACAAAGATCTATATCGGAGTGCTATAGGGGCGTTATTATATTTATCTGTAAATACAAGACCAGATATAGCAGTATCTACATCAATACTTGCTAGAAAAGTTAACGAACCAACTATTCACGATTGGACTGAAGTAAAGAGAATTTTGAAATATTTGAAGACAACCATGAACTACAAAATTAGACTTAAAAGTGATACAAACAATGATGACATACTTTATGGATATTCCGACGCTGACTGGGCTAATGACAGACGTGACAGGAAGTCAAATTCTGGTTACTTATTTTTCTGGAACGGAGTTATGATCGATTGGAGGAGTAGAAAACAAGACTGTGTGGCACTATCGTCGACCGAAGCCGAATTTACAGCTTTGTCCGAGACATGCCAGCAAGCTATATTTATTAGAAATGTTCTTGAAGATCTAGGAGAAAAAGTGAAAGGTATTAAAATATACGAAGACAACCAGTCGTGTTTAAAGCTTTTGAGTATGGAAAAAATAAGTGACAGGACCAAGCATATTGATACGAAATATAATTTTATAAAAGATTTAAAGAATAAGAATCTTATTAACTTTGAGTATTGCTCAACAGAAAACATGCTGGCAGATTTTTTAACCAAGCCTCTGGGTCTTACTAGACTACTTAAACTTCTAAAGAAGATTGGTCTGGCGACTTAGATGAAGAAGAGGTGGCTCAAGATAATCAGCATTGAGAAGAGGTGTTGAGTTGGCAATGCTTCATTTATTTATTATTTGTTTATTTATGACATGATAGATGTCACTCAAGTTTATATAAATTTACCTTTGATAGTTTTTGTATTCTTAGTCGAGTGTTTGTTTCCTCTTGATAATGTTATATTAAATAAAATAGACTTATTCAGTACCAACTAGCTCAGTGGTTTTTTACTTAATCATTAAAGCACTCATTTCAATAAGAGCAACATGGTGGTTATAATTATAATCCAGCTGATAAGAACATTATAAGGCTAAAACATTGAGATACTAAGTTTTTCAATACATCTTTCATACCCACGCTGTAAAAAATCATTTGTATAATTGTAAGACTAGTGTGATTTAATAAAAACAACTTAATTACAATATAACATCATAAAAAAAAAGTAATTCTACTGTTTGTACTTTTAATAAGGTTCTAAAGCTTGTTTTTAACCTAATTTATTAATCTATAGAGTCCTATAAAAGAATAATTTAATTTGAAAATTCATATTTATATTTGTTGGTTTCTTTTTACCAATCATCTCTTTGATGTTGATAATATCTAAAATATAACGTACATTATACAAATATAAAAACAGTAATTAAATTAATAGCCTTCAGGCATTGCTTTTTTGTGTTTGAAAAGAACAAAAGAAAAAAGAGGAATAAAAAAAAAACCTGTGTGGTCATTATTAAAAATTCAGAGACATCGCCTCTATAGAATCATTTTACACTCTATTCACCCTCGTTTTAATATTTTATAAAAATAATATCACAGTTCTTTTACTTTTTGTTAAAAAAAATATATAAATTACTTTTTTTATCATCCAAAAAATTTAATAGTAGATAAAAAAAAAAAAAAAAATCATTTATATTCTAGCTGAAATTAAATTTATCTGGAACTGTTCCAGAAACTGTGATTCCCAGACATGATTATCTGTTTAAAAAATTAAGGATATTATTTTCTTCTCTTAAATGGTTGAAGTCGTTAGAGGTTTTAAATGCTCTACTTTTTACTTTCTTATTTTCGTAATGTCTATAGCGAGAAAGTATCGTGATGGCGTGATAATTCAATTTTAATAGATTTGCTCGATTTAAAGTAACGTGAGTCCAAAAATTTGGTATTTAAAAAATGTCTGTATTTAGTCTGCGAATATAGGTAGAGCCTAAACCACTAGGATTATTTCAATGATATTTTGGCGTAAATTTTCAGAGAAATCATACGAAATTAATGTATGAATTTCAGCTCCAAATATGGGGGTGCTACTCCCGAAAAAATCTAAAAAGTAAACTATTTATCTAAAATGAATTCGACTATTTTGATTTAAAAAAAAAAAAAATCTAAAAATTAGTCCATTTAAATATGAATCTAACCGTATAAGACGTTTTCCCGGAAAAAATCAAGTTTCCGAGATATTGATTAAAATAAATCTAATTTTGTTGAAAATCGAAAACCAAAGGTTTCTGGATACTGGGACCGAGATTATATGAGAAAGTTAGTCTGAGATGTCTCAAAATATAGAAGGGAAAATGTGTCCAAACTCGTAACCGATCGGTCACACAAGACTAAAGCTACCTGTTGATTAGGGACAAGAAACTTGCAAAGTGTAGCCTCAGTAACGAAACCATTAGCAAAGTACATCATCTGAAAGACTGCCATTGACTTAAGGCTCTACCACTATTTGAGGTTAGAAAAATCATTAATATGAAAATTTTATTGGTTCTAAGCAATATATCAAAAATCTGATCACAGGCTTCATTCCTAATTTTAATTCTGCACAATTTGAGCCCTATTTCAACTACCTATGATAAATAGTACAGGCGCCATTTTAATACAACGATAAAACTCGTATAGGAAGTTGAAATAGGGCTCAAATTGTGCAGAATTAAAATTAGGAATGAAGCCTGTGATTAGATTTTTGATATCTTGCTTAGAACCAGTATAATTTTAATTTTACTGTTTTTCCTAACCTTAAAGGGCGCTAGAGCCTTAAACACAACTGCGGACTAAACATAACTTACCTGGCTAAATCATATGAGTACTATTAAGATATAGGTTTAAATAAATGTATGTTAGTGCGCATGTGGAAGAAAATAAATGGGCGCAGAAGGTTGAAACTCATATGAGACCAAAAATGAGCAAATTATTACCTACCATTTAAATTTCAATATAATCGGACGAGTAGTTTTTAAGATATTGGTTAGAGGTGGTTAGAGGTGGTTAGAGGTGGTTAGAGAAGGTTAGAGGTGGTTAGAAGTGGTTCGCAGAAATTGAGTGACAGATCGACCCACGAACTAAAAAGTTCCATGAAATGGAGTTCTGTTTTGGAATATTTGAAATAGAGGACATTAAAAATGATCGTTGTTAGTAAAAATGATGATAGTTTCCGTTACCTTCGGTAAGCTTTAGAGCAATAACCAAATTGATGGATTTCATTAAAAAAAAAGTAGACATATAAAGCGACTTCTGAATGTATTCTAAATGTTTTTTGCTTTCGAGCTTAGCGAAGATAACGGAAGCTATGTGATCTTTCTGAAGAACAAAAATATGACTCCGATTTAAAAAATTCCAAGACAGAAATCCGTTTCAGACATCAGGGAACATTTTTGGTTCCGTGTCTGTCTATCTGTCTGTCGGTCAGTTTTTGCAAACCGACGGACCGACGTACATATTCTTAAAAGGCACCAAAAGATTAACTTATACAAAATATTGAAGTTTATTAGTCAGACACTTTTTTGCACGCTATCTCCTGGACATTAACCGTTGAGAACCCAAAATATATCATAAATAAATGGCATAATAGAATGTTTAAATCTAATTCATAACTTTAATTTATTTGTTACAGGTAATAACACTTTTTTAAAGTCAACTGAAGTACGTAAGTTAAAACTAATATAACTATGGAAATGAGAAATATTTGTTCGACTTTGTTCAAGCGATTTTTTTTTTTATTACTTTATAAATTGAAACTGAGTTGTAAATCACAAATTTTTGAAATGATTTATTCTGATAAACAAATCTATGTCTCTAAATATATAAAAGTGAAACTTACTTTTTTATTTTATTTATTTCTAAAAAAAAAATATCCGCTATGATATAATAAGAAACTATGCTTTATGAAAAATATAATTTAAAAAAAAATTTAGTGAATTATTGGAGTTTGTAATGGAACTATCAATCATTTAGGTTCTGTGGGCCTGAGTCCAGGGTATCAGATACCCCTGGACTCTAAATAGGGCCGAAACCCTTCTACTGAAATTCTGCCGTGACAAATCCCCTTCAATCAATCCTGAATATTCATTCTACTAGAGGAAATTTCGCTCTCTTCAGATAAATTACAATCCCCTCCCCCGTCATTCTTTTTAAGTTATTAACATCCCTTTTGCATTTTATCTTAAGAGTTTCCTTTTTAGTTTTAACAACTTCCCATTTTCTCTTTCTCTCAAACAACTTTTGAAAAAAACAGGAGGGGAAGAGATTTTTTTCTTTGCTTTTTCCTTAAAAAAATCTAAACAAAGAATGACACTTTTCATTCTTTGTTGAACGATCATTTACATTGTTAAATTAAAAAGTAAATATACAATTATTTTACTCTAGCGTCTCCAATTTAAAAAAAAAAAAAATTCTAGACAGAAATCAATTTCAGTCAAAAGGGAACATTTTTTGGGTCTTTTGTCTATCTGTCAGTTGACGTTTATGCGAACCATCAATCTAAAAACTACTCACCCGATATTGATATAATTTAGATTGTAGATCAATTAGCCTATTTTTATTGTAATATAAACTTTTTCGTCCATTCCTTTCTCTTCCACATATTTCAAAAAATTTTGCTTCCGAACTTACAGAAAGTAACGGAAGCTATGTGATCGTTCTAAAGAACGAAACTTGTTTAAATCTCCGATTTCAAAAAATCCCAAGATATAAATTCGTTTCAGACATCAGGGAACATTTTTGTTTATTTTATTGTCTATTTCTTTTTTCATTGTAAAGACTATATCTTTATTTTGTTCGTTAAATAATTTGAACGTTTCTTCAATGTATTTGGTCTATCTAAATATTTTGCAATAAATTTTGGTTTAATTTTGAGTTTGTTTATGGCTTGGGTTATGAGATCATTTATCAAAATGCCACTAAAATTAGTGGATACACAACTACCCATTGCTTTTCCATTTAATTGCCTATAGAGATAGGAGTTGTATAAGATGTAGTTGTCTGAGCATATTAATTTAATTATATCTAAGAAGAAGTTCTAACAATTTATGCTAGTGTGTGGTGCAATGTGTTCTCAACTAGTTTGTATTGATTTGAAAATTTCTTGTAGCAGGATACTTGTAAACAGAGCTTTAATATCTAAGGAGATAACGGAATAATCATCTTACATTACATTATGTTTTATAGGACATTTTTTATTTCAATAGTTATAATTACAAAAACATTAATATTGAATGAAAAATAATGTTATCTCAAAGGGAATCGAAACAAGTTCAAACAAACACACATTCATTTCCAAGTGGGATCCTATTGGAATGTTTAAATGGTTGTTAATTACTCTGTAATTCGCACACCTCATTTCGTAAATGTAATTTGAATAGAAAGCACTTGCCTTAGCCATAGAGCTAAATTATATTTAAATTGAAAAGAGGACAAGGAATTCAGTTATTTCTATAAGTTATGTAGACACTTAATTTACGTATAGAAAACTATACATAAATAAATATTTTCTTTGGGTCTTTTAAGGGTTAAAATACATAATTTGCAATTGCATAATGCAATTGCATTTAGAACAAAATCACAATTTTTATCAGTTAAAAAAAACTTTTAGTAGTCTCTCCCTGTGAGTTATACAAGAAGGATTCGCTGACTGATTTTAATAATTTATATTAATTTAATGTAACAATCCAAAGTATGGAAATAATGTTTATGTGCTTTTTAATGACGAAGTTTTACAGATAAAAATTGTGATTTTGTTCTAAATCAGACAATGTTTTAGAAATCATTATCAGCCTTAAGAAGCCCTTAGGTAGGGCGAAATATAGCTGCTTGCTTTTTGAAAAAAAGGAAAAGGAGGCGTAAGCAAATTATTTATTTTAACCCTTAAAAGACCCAAAGAAAATTTATATTTATACATAATTTTCTATACATAAATCAATTTAAAATGGGTTCACCATCAAGAAAAAATTATAAGACGCATTTAATCATTTTAAATTTATCTCTTATATTTAAATATATACTAACAATAAACTTTACTTTAATTAAAATTAAAAATTAATTTTTTCCACTATCATAATAATATTCAATTTCTATTTTTTTTTTTATAAAAAAAAAACAATTGAAATAACATCATATCTTTGTAATTATTTTTTTGTTTTTTCTAAAAACAATACTCATTAAAATTACGAAAAATATACTTAATATTTTTGTTCACTTAATTTTAAATTTTGATGAATCCAAAAAAAACTTTAATTCACACTTAATTATTCTTTCAAAGTCCTCCATACCTGCTTAATTATTCTTCTCGAGTTTCTTTATCGAGGCCTCGACATTTTCACCATTTTTCAATTAACAAAAGAGCTTTTTCCAAGGGGGTTGGAATGAGTCCTAAGGGAGCCGAGAGATTTGAAATGAAGCGTTCGTTCACTAATTTAGATCTTCCGAGTAAAACTTCCATCTTTTATACAGAGTTCTCTCTATTACTCTACTTTTTTTAAATTTTGATTTTCCAAGCTCGAATTTGCCCCTTTTCTTTCTATTTTATTTTTCATTAAGTTATAACTTTTTTTGTTTGTGTCCCCCCCCCCCCCTTTATTATTCCTCTATATATTATGGTAATATAAGGGTGTTCTCATTTTCCCATTTTCAATTTTTTATTCTTCAATATACGTACGATAAGTTCAAAAGATAAAAAACCCCTTTTAAAAAAACATAAACACCTGATTAACTTTTTTTATTATCATTTGTTGACTTTAAAACTTTTCAAACAAAATATATATACAGGCAAAGTTATCCTGAAATAATATACTAAGTAAAACAAAAGGGTGTTTTTTTTAGAATATATCAAAAGGTCATTATTATACAAAAGATGAAAAGAGAAAGATTAAAAGGAAAATAATAATAAGAGAATGATCAGAATAATACAAATATAAATTAAAATTCCATACAAATTTAGTCTGACAATTTTTGTTGTAAATAGTAGGAGGTCTGTTAAAACAATACGCGCACTGTTTGTATTGCGCGGCTCCAGTTGGTTCCGGGGGAATCCGCTTAGTGTCACTAGGTTTGTAAAGATCAGCTGTTGATAACGCCTTTTCCATATTGCAGATATCTTCATCTGTTGTCGGATTCCAGAATGAATGACCTAAAGGAGTAACGATATGCTGTCCCCCCCCCCCCTCCTCCACTAAGACGATTGGATTTCCCTTTCAATGCATACTGTAAACCCATGATTTATCACCTGTTATGATCTTGACAAGATGATTCAATCTTTTTCTAATTCGATCAAGCAGTTCCTGACAAACTGGACATGATTGGCTTTTTGGTTGTCCGTCATCAGGTGTGACAAAAATATCGCAGCTTCGTGGTGCATCTTCAATTTTTCTGTCCAAAATCTCGTGACATGATCCAACTGATATCTCACACGCTTCTGCAAGCGTCCTGATGGTCAGAAGTCGATTTGCCCGCACCAGGGTGTTGATTTTGTCGCCGGTGGGGTCGTTAGTTGACATGAAAGGAAGTACAGGACGCTTATCGTATTTAATCGACTAACTACTCTTAAAACGTTAATGCTACTTAAAACATGCCATATGCTTCATAGCAACATCGCCGTAAGCCGTGTTGAGCATGGAAAATGTTTCAGTCGCAGATTTTCCAAGTTTAACACAAAATTTCTCATATGTCATCGCCACTTCAGATCATTCATTCTGAAATCCGACAAACAAAAAAATCGCACTTTGCTAAAAACAGCGCAGCTAATCACCAAATAAAGCACGATATCTGCAATCGGGAAACTGCGTCATTATCCACTGATCTGTACAAACCAGTCCACGTATTTTTATTGAACAGACCATGTACAGAGCTTTCTTGTGTCCTATTATTGGATGAATGGTCACATGAGATTTAGATGTATTTCGGAAGTACTTCATCAACCAAAAAAAAACCCCTATTGGATGAATGGTCACATGGGATTTGGATGTATTTCGGAAGTACTTCATCAACCAAAAACAAAAACCACTATTGGACGAATGGTGACATGGGATTTGGATGTATTTCGGAAGTACTTCCTCAACAAAAAAAAAAAACCCCTATTGGATGAATGGTGACATGGGATTTGGATGTATTTCGGAAGTACTTCCTCAACAAAAAAAAAAAACCCCTATTGGATGAATGGTGACATGGGATTTGGATGTATTTCGGAAGTACTTCCTCAACAAAAAAAAAAAAACCCTATTGGATGAATGGTCACATGGGATTTGGATGTATTTCGGAAGTACTTCTTCAACAAAAAAAAAAAACCCCTATTGGATGAATGGTGACATGGGATTTGGATGTATTTCGGAAGTACTTCTTCAACAAAAAAAAAAAACCCCTATTGGATGAATGGTCACATGGGATTTGGATGTATTTCGGAAGTACTTCTTCAACAAAAAAAAAAAACCCCTATTGGATGAATGGTCACATGGGATTTGGATGTATTTCGGAAGTACTTCCTCAACCAAAAAAAAACCACTATTGGATGAATGGTCACATGGGATTTGGAAGTACTTCATCAACCAAAAAAAAACCTCTATTGGATGAATGGTCACATGGGATTTGGATGTATTTCGGAAGTACTTCATCAACCAAAAAAAAAACCCCTATTGGATGAATGGTGACATGAGATTTGGATGTATTTCGGAAGTACTTCCTCAACCAAAAAAACCACGTTGACCGACTATAATTGACTTTATTGACCGTAAAAAAAATCGTAAATGGGATTTCTAAAAACACCCTAAATCAAAATTATAATGACCAATACAAAAAAAATATAATAAAAATAAAAATAATAATAATATAATGGCCAAGCTAAGTAACTTTCTTACCCACATTACAATCTGTTACGATATTACACACAGATATTAAAAAAAGACTCAGGAGACGATAAGACACGAAAATATAATAAAATTATAAATTTTAATTTTCTTTACATTCCGCTTTCATCGATCATTAATAATTTCATTAATTTATTTATTGGCACTTGAACAAATTTTAATAGACGGGGAGGAGGCAGATTGTGAATCCTTTAAAAGAATATAAATTGATGTGATCACTAAAATTCATTCTTCACCGCGAATATACTTACAAACGTACGCTAAAATTCAACATTTTCTATCTATAAATACCAGAACACCGGATTTATTTGATTGACAGTTATTTATTTTCTATAATGTCTGCTCGTTTCTTTTTATAAAAATAAATGCATTTCGAATCCGTCATTTTGAAAGAAGTAAGCATTTTGGCTATTAAGAGGCCGCACTAATCTATTTACTAGACAAGTTGAAATGTTTGGATCACCTCCAAAACAAATTAATATCTCACAGTTTAAAACTGTTTTACAGTATCTTCAATAAACTAACAATGCAACATAGTTATTCAATTTAGATAAATAGATCTCATTAAAAAAAAATTCTTTAAAGACAAGGATTTTTTCCTAGTATATATACAATATATATATATATATATATATACATTTTATATATATATATATATATATATATATATATATAAAATGTATATGGTTCAAATCCCTGCTTTTCTAATCTGAAAAAAAAAAAAAAAAAAAAATTAAAAAATTGTTTTAACTTTTTCTGAATCTATTTTTCTCTGTCTGTCTCCTGTCTTTAATTTTAATCTAGTAATTATAATTTGATTTATTTGTTTCCCGAAAGATGAGCAAATCAAAAATTACTCTATAAAGAGTGCAAAAGTTGCCAAATGGTAAGATTCTGCGTAATTACTTTTATCATGTTCTTCTGCAGTAAACTTTAGCCCTTAGACTTTTGGAAAAAATTGTATGCTAAGTAACGAAAAAAAACTATCACGTTGGATAAAGAAGTAGTAACCGCAGGAGTAGTCTAGTTGGTAGATAAGAACGCTGTACTGGAAATACGAAGGCATGGTTCAAATACCCGCGCCAGAGACTATTTTTCTCAGAGACGATTGTTTCCCGTCTTTAGTATAATTTAATTTTTACGAATAGGGTCCCTGAAAGATCATTGTTATCATTCCTGCTTTGGAAGCAGGAGGACCCAGGCTCCGATATATATATATATATATATATATATATATATATATATATATATATATATATATATATATATATATAGCACAATTTTGCCTGAAATTAAAGATCAAATGCTAAATTACACGTTTATGCAAGATGGTACCCCGTCCCATCGCTCCTTGCAAACAATTCAATACTTGTAAGAGAATTGCCCAGACTTCAGGCAACATTGTGCTTAACACATCTTCAATGTTTGTTATAAAACTGAGGGACTCCTCCCACTTACCTACAAAGAACCCCCCCCCCCTTCACCATATGGTAATTTATTTTTATTAAAACTATAATACCACACAACACAAGACCACTACCTGGACAACGACTTTTTTTAAGACCCTATTTCAACCCGTCATCGCGTGGCTTTCACCCAATCGTTTTTAAAGTTATAGATATGACATTTAAAGTAGAAGAATGTAGTTTGCAGACCCCGCAAACCCCATATTTCTATCTACTACAGAAGCTGAGCTATAAGTTTAAAAAAAAAGTGCGGTTTTTTTGGCCCACCCAATATACGTATAATATATATGTATAAGTTATTCTTGTTAGGCCTAAGCCTTCCACGAGCTTTCGTGTCGCGAAATTTGATTATATGATAATAGAAGTCTAAATAATAATTATAATGCCTAATCTAAATTCGAAGTGAATAACAAACCATAATATACGAGTAAAGGTTAAAAGAAAAATAATTAATAAACAACAATTATTGTTAAATATCGAAAGTAATATAGAATATTATTATTTTTACAGTCAAATAATAAAATTAATAAATTTCAACTGTTCATATGAAAAGTATATTCATTAGATGCGGGGAAAAATTCCCATAATTTAATTAAAAATGAATATTTTTATTAGCACACACACACACACATATATACATATACCTTGAATATTTGAATGATTTAATTTTGCTTCCTCTATACTTGAATTACGAGATAAAATAAATTAAATCAATATAGATTAATTCATTTTTGTTTAAAAAAAAGTATTAAAAATTTACCTTTTTTAGATGAATAATTGAAAAATGTTTAATATGAGTTTACTTCAAAATTGTTTGCTCGAGTATTTTTCTTTTTATTTTATATTAGCTGGTCTGCCTGGTCTTCCTCGCGTAATAAATTTACCGTGAAATAATGCACAAAAAGAATGGGGTAACATAAATACAACTCAATCCACTATTTGTATTTTTTTAACAAAATTAAATTCACACAAAATTTTTCACAAAATTGCCTATTTTCACGTTATATTTATTTACTTTGTTGTTCTAAGTTTAATCTCAATATACGAGTAATACCCTCTAATCTTTCATTTTAATTTCACTGTAGCTGCTTTTTCGGATAGGCATGTTGTATTTTTATAAAAATTAAATGAATTTATCTTCACGGTGTATTTGGCCTTCGAACTAAGTTTCACCTCAATAAAATATTTCATTGGTTTATAACCATATTCCCAAGACTCAAAATATCCACCATTAAAAAAGACCGTCATCAATGAATTGATCAATTACAAATTATTTATCCTATATTATCATTGAATAACAGATAAAATCATTAGAGTCCTAATGAAACACGAGTAGTAGTAGTAGTAGTAGTAAGACGGGTAGGACGAACCATTTGTTCGAACCTAGCAATTAGGCCTTCTTCGGGCCCTGTGGTAGAGAGTTCCAGCCACTTCACATCATTATACCTCAGTACATTGTACCGCCGAAGAGTATGATGTGATCATTAGTGAGCCATGTAAATCAGAGTGTCACGGCGAGGGATTGAACCCCGACCTCCTGATCCATTCATGGCTGAGCAGACGTGGTTTAACCCACACGCCACGCTAGCTCCCCAATGAAACACTAAGTCAAAACCATATTCACTTACTTACTCACTCCTCTGCGCTAAAGCCTATTAGGGCTTGGGCGTAATCAATAACTCACGTCCAATCTCCTCTATCAAGGGCTACTGTCCACAATCGTCTTACTCCTATCCTACTCAGGTCTGCCTCCAACTCGTCCTCCCATCTCATCCTGGGTCATCAATGCCGCCTTCCTCCTGCTCTTCCTCTCCACACCTTCTAGCCTGCTCTATCCCCTTAGGGGATAGAACAGGCTAGGGAATTCCCTTGGCCTTTCAAGATGCCCTGCCTCTCTATATTATGCTTCTCAGTCTGGCTCTCTTTGCTCCAATTACAAGGTCTGGCTCTCTTTGCTCCAATTACAAGGTCTGGCTCTCCACACAGGCTTGTTAACTTTCTATTAGTTCTTATATGACATTCTACATTGTCACAAACTACACCGAAGATTCTTCTCAATTCTCCCGTTCCCATCTTCTTAGCATCTCCTCATCTCTACGGGTTAGTGTCCAGGTCTCTGCTCCTTACAGTCCACCGTTCTAACTAAAAGTCTGTAGTTTATCATCTTTGAGTTTCGGCTCACTGCCTTGCTTGTAAAGAATCTTTGGAGGGCATAGTAGCTCCCGTTTCCGACAGCAATCCTTGCGTTTGCTTCTACCTCCATTGGGTTTTTTCTTTGTGATCATGGCTCCAAGATATTTAAAGCATCGACACCTTTCAAAGTTTAATGGTAATGTGTGAAGCTTTTGGTCCGCTCTTGGTTATCTGCTTTTGAATAGATATTTGGGCGCTATGTTCATTCCGAGTCCCATCACTGCTGCTTATTGCTGCGAGTAGATATAGCCTTCCTTTAGGGCTTGTGAATTCCGGGTTATCATAGCAATGTTATCGGCATATGCGTGGTCCTGTCTGTTTATTAAAGATAGTTCTTCCTTGGATTCCAGGCATCTGTCGCATGATATCTTCTAGAGCTAAATTAAGGAGAATAGTGGACACGACGTCTCCCTGTCCAAGTCATCTTTACTTCGACAGATTCCGATAGTTCCTCATCCACTCATACCGCATATTCTTCGCGTCTTCATATTTTCGCGAGCCTAATAAGTGTTCCTCGCAGTTCTTTGAGTATTTGAATAACTTGGCCTCTCTTCACGCAATCTATCATATGAAATCATCTTAAAAACTTAGAAAAAAGTTAAATGCTTTTCTCAGACCAGTAAAAGACCAACTTTACCTAAAAACATTATGTGAAATCTATAAAATCCCTTACAGTTGTGAGTGGTACGACCTATATCAGTAAAACAAACAGAACTAAGGATTTATTAGAGCAGTCAAAAACAGGGATGTCAACAAATCTACACTAGCAAATTTAGAAGCCACCAAACACATTGTTGATTTCGAACGGACAGAAGTTGTAGCATCGAAGTTATAGTTAATGGTTTGTTAAAGAAACCATTAAACTCCAAAAAGTTTGAGGGAGGGAGTTTGTTGTAAAGAATTGATGTTAGTTTGTCACTTAGGTTATTTATTCAAATATTTCTCCAAATGAAAGTGGTCACTTATCAAGTGTCACATTAACATCAACTACTAAATTTTTTACTCAGCATCATGAAAATCAATCGTCCGATTTTAATGAAATGTGGATGGTAGTTCATAATTTGCCCATTCTTGGAATCATAATAATTTAAACTTTTTGCGCTCATTACTTCCGCACTATTTTTTTTTTTAAAGTACTCATTACATTTTGAATGGCTTCTTAAAACAAGCCCACAGATGTTCCCATATAAATTTCAACAGACTGCGATTATTTAATATTGAATAATAAACAGGTCAAGTGTGTGCTAGTCAGCACATAGCGAGGGTCCGTAGGCCACACTATATAGTGTTTAACTGTAAAGTGAATAAACTGTGTTTTTTTAAAATGCTAAAAAGCTTACTTTGAACCATTCTAAGGGTCTGATATTCTCAAAACACACTCTGATAAAGTATTTTTTTTGCCACTGAACCGGACTACAACCAAATAAAATAAAAAATACTACAATCAATAAAAAATAAAATAATTTTTTTTTTCGAAATTTCCAAAAAGTGGTATCTTTACTTTAGGTCGAAGAATTTTTTCAGATTTTTTGCACTTCACACAAGCGAGATAGAGAGGGGGACACGTTTCACACCCACTTCAAACTTGCCTACGCTCGCCCTATCAAAGTTATAACCAAAGAATTATATATTTTTGTAATCAACTCGACGTACCCTTTCATAATATGATACTCCTCACAGTGTCGAAAAAAAATTAAAAAAATTTAACCCTTAAGTTTTTTTACCCTAATTTTTTTGAAAAATATTTTTTTAAGTCGCTATATTTTTAAAATATATGGGTAGGTACAAGACACATACATGCCAAATTTCAAAGTGTTCGGACGAAAGGTGTAGCCGTGAGAGCACGCGAGAGCACGGACGGACAGACACACGCAGGGAAATATAAGGGTCCTTGGTTTTGCCTACGGACCCTAAAAATAAGGCAAAGGGAATTGAAGCGGATCCAATTTTCATTGACCATTCGTCCAATAAAAGGCCACAAGAGAGCTATGTGCCACACTAATTGGCAGACTATCTGTAAAAGTACTTATCCTATTATTTTTTTTTTCTTGAAGTTTTGTCAAAATTATTTAATGTTCTAATTATTTGGTACTCATGGAACCATTCATAATTGTGACCATTCTATAATAGGACGCGCGGAAGCTATGAGCTATACTAATTGGAAGACTATTTTGACTGATCCTCGCTGTTCCAACTCCTTTTTGTTTATTGTTATTAGTCTTCTTTATCGGATTTTCATAGCTTTCTTTTTAAGAAAAGTTTGATCATAATAGGGAAAAAATAATAGGTTGTTAGAGAGTCAAAAGAAGGTTAAGAAAAGTCGATAAAGTTAAAGTTTTTTTTTTGTACAAGGTTACAAGGAAAGCTTTGAAACTTTGTTTGAGGTTTTTGTTGGGAAAGCAAGCTTTCATATAGATTGCTTTCTTATTTCTTCTACCACTATTTTCTTTGTAAGGATCCAAACAAAGAAGAGAGATAGAAGGCTATAAAAAGCTTGGTAAAAGTTGCCTCTATCAAGTCAATCTAAGTAAAAGAATGTTTGTCGCAGGTCTATACAAGATTCACTCAATACTTTTGTTCTTGAAATAGACACAATGTACAACTTCATACAAGATTTAATAGATAACAACTTTTTACTTTCTCATATCAAGAGAAAGTATTGTGATGGCGCAAAAATTCGATTTTGAGATTTTGACAATTTTCACGTTTTGAATTCCGAGTGGAAAAAAGTGGTTTTTAAAAAAGTCTGTCGTCTGTGCCAAAGTGGGGAGCATACACTACTGGGCTGATTATGGCGAAATTTAGCATACATGTTCAGAAAAACCATACTTTCATAATAATTTAGGAGCACTATCCCCCCCCCCCCAAAAAAAAGAAACTCTGAAAAACAGCGCTCTCTACCAGTCTGTTTTTTTAAGCAGGTGATGGCTAAAGCCTAGTCCACACCAGTAGACACGTTGCGAGACATTTCTGTAGACGGTCTCATAGACCGTCTACAGAAATGTCTCGCAACATGTCTATAGACATCTTCTGAGACCGTCTATGGTCTAGGTCTAGCGTCCACACTTGTAGACACGTTGCGCAACATGCTTAACGTTGCACCATGTCTACCATTTAGAATGGAAAACCATAGAAATGCGATTTTGGTCTAGCAACGAGACCGTAGACGCCGTTTGTCTAGCCGATGTCTATAGACAAATCTCTAGACATGTCTCTGAGACCAAACTCGCGCAACATGTCTACTAGTGTGGACAAGGCTTAAGCTATGTATCGCTGCCGAGCTTTGCCGAACATATATTTTTGGATGGCCCCAAAAAATTTACTTATACTCAAAATTCTAGCATGATATGTTTAACAGACACTTTATTGCACGCTATCTCCAATTTTAAAATGTCAATATTACTTTGAAACGCTATTATTTCTGTAAAATAAAGGGCGTGTTGTCGTTATTCCTAATTCCAAATTTTAGTTTTAGCCTAAACAGTAGAATATTTTTAGCTCTTAAAATTTGTTTTCTAGTTAGGTGAAATGAATCTTGATTTCTTTAAATAAAACAAGTTTCTCAAGAGCTCTTTTTTTGTGTTCCTTATAAATAAAAACAGTTGTATAAGTTGGAAAATTTAAGACAACGAATGCTATTACCGTTATACAAAGGAAATTTTGAAAATAATTCAAACAAATGCTTTGAAGGAATCTTTAATTAAAGTTGATTTCTCAAGCGTTTCTTTCAAGAAGAAAATGAATTAATGCAGCGAAATTTCAAGTTGACTTAATTAAAATTAAAGTTACGTTTCGTTTTGTAATTAAATATTGTTGAAGTAAGAGTTAATAAGAGTTGCGTCATTCTGCAGGAAGCAAATATGTTTGAAATTGAATTACACCGGAGTGTTGGAACGTTGCTAAATCATAATGTAATTTAAGCTTGGTGAGTGTTTATTGTCAAACAGATGTGAAGGAGATTCAAGTTGCCGACTCTACAGTTTTGATTTAGGGATAAGCTTCCAGGGGACGAGAACCCTTCAAATTAAATTTAACGCTTCGTATCCTTTTAACAAAACCAAGCCTTTGAATTTCATCTAGCAGGTCCAACTTATACCCAAGTATTACCAGTCTTTAAACAATTAAATATTCACAAGTTTCTATTTGTATCAACTTTAATTGGATTAAACAAGTCAGAGATAAATTCATTTAAAAACACATCTGCCAATTAGTGTCTCAACAACAATTAGCTACCTAGCGTCCCATTATTGGACGGAAGGTTACACTAGCGTAAGTATAATAAGAATGAGATAAATTTCTAAGTAAAAATGTTACTAATGACTGATTGTAAGTATTAAAAAAACATTTTCAAAAAATGTGTCTTCATGGGAATTTAAAATGTAATTGTTTAGAGCGTTTTCAAATTCCAGCGGGCAATCATTGAATATGATTTAATATTAAATTTGTGAAGGTTTGATTGTTCAATTTTACTTCAAATCTTACCTTAATCTTATTCAAGTTCTAATTCTAATTAAAGCAATTTTTTAGGGTTTCGAGGTCATCCTAGAAACCCTTATGCTTTTGGTAGTTCATCCGTCCGTCCGTCACATCTTGGATCATATCTCCCGACCTATTGTAGCAAGAGATTTGAAATTTGGTATAACAAGTAAATCCTTTTTGCCCTAAAACAGAAAAAATGTTTCGAACTTTACATCTCAAAATGTCTTCGATCAGCGAGCAATTGAGAACTGATCGCAACATTTTTTTATTTTTTGTAATTTTTGAGTGGGGAGTAAAGGTATTGAAGAGTAGATTACAAATATATATTACGTTTCCAAAATGGCGGCCGTTTAACACCCAAAATTACCAAAACAAACCCCTCAAAAAAGAGAGAGAAAAAGTAATAAATATGCATTTTTATGACCGAAGAAACCCTTTCAGTACCTTGCTAGCAAGCACTTGACTGTCAAGCACTTGTTTTTTTTTGTTTAACTTACTATATTCTCAAGTATTTAGCCATTATATTATTGGGCCACTATAAAGTGGGGTGCTACACAAGATGCTCCAAACATTGCTTAAAAAACATATGTGAGCCCAGTGCTAGAATACGGCAGTGGTTTGCAACATTTTTTCCTGTTTTTGGGAAAAAAAAGTTTAACGTGTATACCAAATTTTAAATCTCTAGCTACACTAGGTCGGGAGATATGATCCATGATGCGAAGTACGGACAGACGGACGTACTACCAAAAGCATAAGGGTTTCTAGGATGACCTCGAAACCCTATCAAGGCAGTTAGTAATATTACTGGTGGTCAAATTAACACATCTCAGCGAGTCCAAGCACGAGTAGAGCCCCTACAGACATGTTGGGATAGAGCCTCACTAAAGTTTTGGGAAAATAACCCGACGAGTTAATGGAGAGTTCTAAGGCTCATATAGAGCAGCATTCGAAATGCTGAAGACGCAAGTGAAACCCATCGACAAGGCTGAAGAACTAAAACTGCGACCTCAAGATGGACATAATCCACGATGAACTAAAGCAAATCGCTCAATGACCTTGGCCCCGAGGATCCACTGAATCTAAACTGATGGCTAATCCACGCCAGGTTTCGGCCACACTGGTGCAGAATACTACAGTAGCATATTTAAAGGATCTGTAGCTATTGGCTCACCATCCAGTAACTTAGACGGCGAGGTAACATAGTCTTCCTCGTAGACTCGCAGTCTGCTGTCAAAACCATTGAATCACATAAAACTACAGGCAGCGAACTAGTATTAATAAGCCGGAAACAGCATTGACGACTGTGCAGCCTTGGTGCAACGTAATCATTCAGTGGATCCAATTCAAGTCGAGTAGGAATCAGCAAGAATGAACGAGCCAACGTTCTAGCAAAGGAAGGAACTGAACTGCCGCAACCGATGGTCAACATACCTCCGTCCACATGCTGGAGGCCTGCTCAAAAGAAATGGGAACGACTCCACTTCCAGGGATTGCTACTACGGATATCATGTCGCACACATAGTGTGGCCACGTTCCGACTCCATCCAGGCTACCTCTAGACCCACATACATAGTTGACTTGCCGTTAGCGACCGCTGCCGACTCTGCAGGTAAGGACGGCAAGACGCAGCGTCAAATGAGAGATGTCAAGGACGGGACGTGGCTAAACTAAAACTAGACATAGCAAGATTATTAATTTAATAATTCATATAAAAATGCCATTTTTCAAAACTGGTCTTATTTTCAACCTTTTTTTTGTTTCTGTATTCTTTACCTTATTTGTATCTTTGTGCAAAATTTGGGGAAGATTGAATCACGGTAAGTGGTTCAAAATTGGGGAAACGGAAATGTGCGATGAAACTTACAAAGCAAAGTAATATAAGACCAGTAAAAACGTCAGCCAATTTGAGTGGCACATTGCTTCCTCGTGTCCTATAGTAGGCCGAATGGTTACATGAGTATAATACTGCATTTAAATCCCTTAATATCTACTTTAAATTTAACGCATTTAAAAAGTGTTTAACAGGTGGTTGTTTACTTTTTGTTTTCGATTTGCAATAAAATTACATTTATTTTCATTAATATCTCAAAAACTAGATTTTTCCAGAGAAAACGACATATCGTTTGATTCGATTTTCTTTTATCATGTTTTTCAGAATTTTTAGGGGTAGCGCTCGATTTCACCTGGGGGTATGATAATTCTGAAAGAGAAAGCCAAATTTAAACGAATTTGGCCCATTAGTTTAGGCTCCAAGCGTCTCCACAGACTACTTTTTAAAAACCAATTTTTTTTTAACTAAGGGGACCTCAAAACGTATATAGATCCATCAAAATTATAAAATTAAATGTTCATGCCATCACAATACTTTCTCTTTATATATACTAAATATGTGAGAAAGTAAAAAGATAAATTTTGAAAAATTGTTGTCACTAAAATTTAGGATGTAAGCATGAAAAAAATCTCAATAAAAATAATGAAACCTCTCTGGGAACGGGAAGTGGGGTTTGTTAGATTATTTTTCATTTTTATTAATATTATGGTTTTGATGAAAAGAAAACACTTGAGTTTGTGCACAACGAGTATACACCGTTTCTTTTCAATAAATTCCATGCTTATGAATATAGTGAAAAGAAATCGTGTCTTTATTCTCTGCTATGAATTTTATTTTAAAATTGAATTTTCTTTCTTCGATAAGTAATTTTCTTTTTTTGAAAGAATGTAAAATTGGGAATGGTTAAATCACATTTTCTTTTTAGGAAAGGGCGGTTTATATCTCCCTAAGTATGAAGAGAGGTTTTTTTTATTGGAAGATATTTTGGATAAAAAAAGACCCTGTTGTAAAAAGGGTGTATTGAGATTTCCGGAATACATGAAGTGATATAGAAGAGGTTCGGGTAAGGGTGAGGGCTTGAGGGTGTATGAGCTATTGGAAAATGTTGGATTCATCGCTAAAGCCTTGTAATGGAAAAACCAGTAATAGGATTTCAAGAGGGTATTTTCCGACCATTTCTCTCCTTCCATAGCTACCCAAACCGAAAAACCTAATCCCCGAAAATCCCACAACAGTACCTACAGTGTAAAACCCATGTCAAGGGAAAGAGTTCCCATTCCACCCCCTACCCACCCTATCAGAACAGGAATTAGCATTAGCTGATAGAAGCTACTGAAAAGGGTTGCACCTTCAAAGCCAGGCACTAAACAGACCTGATTGAAAACACATAAACAACAGTTGATAGCAAATGCAATTAGTCCCAATCGACATGTATCCCTACTATCAAGCTAAATGAACTTGGGAGTTACTCATTCAGCTGTGTTTTCCTCCCTTCTATTTAGATTATACATGGGTTATTTCTACTTTTAAATTAAAATCACTGATAAAGAGCAGTACATTTACTGGCCGATTGCAATTAGACAATAAATATAAAGTATAAAGGGCAGTTCAGTAAAATGGACGGGACATAGTAGAAGTATAATTCGAAATAAAAGAGATAAAGGTTTCTGATTCAGAGCTTTCGTTTAGAGAGCCTGAACATTTGAGCACCATTAGTAATCTAAAAACGTACAAAGACCAACAAGTTACAAAGGTCTATCAAACAAATATGCAATTTGTCTATCTTTGAAAACGTATCTAACATTTTTAGATCAATGATGTTGCTGGTAGTATACGAAGGGACCCGTTGATAAATATTTAGAGGTGGCACATATTTTTATCTTTCTCTCTTCCTTTCTCTTTAATAATGATATTAATAAATCTATTAGTGAATTAATCGACTTACAAAATTTATTATTTGATCATGAAAGACTAATAAATGAGTAGATATAGAATAGATGGGAAAAAATCCCAGGAGCCGAAACAATTAATAATAAAGAAAGACATAATCTAAAGCGAACCGAAGACAACACAAGTCAGCAGGCTCTGGAGAGGAGCCCGCAAGGGAAAAACTCACTTGGAAAAAGACAGTTTAAAAAATAAATTAAAGATGAAGAAAAGCTATGGAAACAAATGGCCCAGAATTGTGTCAGGAGATCTTTAGTTTAGGCCTTAACTCCCTCGTAAGAGATTAAAGGAAATGTCAATACAGTAGTCAAAATTACAATTCTGGAAGAGGATTGAGATCCATACAAAATGGAACCACGCCACCACCCTCACAAGAGTTTTCATTGTATAGGTCACCACTTGCAAACAATGTAAGGCCATTTTCTAGTGCAGGATTAAAGGTTAAATTAGCTCTTGGAGGTATTTTCGTAAGCAAAATAAAGCATAAGCGATATTTTCAGACATATTGTGTTGTTGGAAAGTATTGTCGAGACGTGAGTCACACGCTGCATGATATTTTGGTATCTAGCCAGTTAATTGTCTTTAATTGTCTGCATAAAGTAAAGGTAGGTTGATCTTGCTTGGTAGGGTATAGACCAAGGATGTTATATAAAGGGGATGGAATGTTAAGAAGGGGTTTAAGGCAAAATAGTGACCCCATGGAGGTAAGAGAAATTGGAGAGAAAAAACATACTGCGCATGCTTCACAACCTTTGAACTGGGACAAATTACCTTCTTTATGAGGTTATAACCTGAAACTATAAACAAATTCTTGGTAACCTATAACCAAGAGCAAGGTAATTTGTCCCATTGGAGCTTCTATTTTACATTATCTTCATGGGGTCACTTTTTTTCCACAACCCTCTATCCCCTTTATTTAACATCCTTGGTATAGACTAGCCGTGATAGTTAAGACAATAGTCACTGGTGTTTGGACCTCTTTAATCAATATGGAGGTAACGGGTTCGATTCAACGCCTATGCACAGATTTATATGGCTTACTATTGATTACGCCAAATACCCTACGTCGATACTTTGGTGAGTGAAGTGTCTAAACTCCATAACGGGTTAGAAAACAGGGCCCAGATAAGTAGCCTAATTGCTAAGGTTCGAACAAGCGGTTTGGCCTGCCTATTCTACTATTAGAACTAGCATCTTGCTTGGTAATTAGTAATTAGGTATGTCCTACAAGTATTCTAGAACTATAACCATCTCTTTCAAATTTAAATTTAATAAATATATGAATTTTAAAAGAAATTGAACAATAAATAAACCTATGATTACTAACAAAAATGAATGGAAGTTCTCCTGATGAAAACTAAAAGAGCTATTAGGATAGTAGGACGACAGCTATTAAATAAGGTCCGATATAATCAAGATGGAAGGTTGATTTTGTGACCCTCGGTGGGTTATCAAGCTTTCCTCGATAAATAGGGCGCCCTTCCTTCAAACTTTAGCACAATATTAGCTTGTCTTTTATACAAGGGTAAAAACCCTTTTAGTTTATTTTCATTTTACTTTCTCTCTTGCATATTACACAGAAAATTTGGTATAAAAGAAAACTTGGATTGCCTCCGATCGATGACATTGACAGTATAACTCGATAAACAATTCTGATTTAATTAATATTGTTTCCGAGCTTACCGAAAGTAATGGAAGCTGTGTGACCGTTCCGAAGAACGACATTTTTATTTAGAAGCTTTTATTTAACTTGCAATGTTTGTATGTATGTATGTATGTATGTTCGGGGTCAAATCTTGCAACTGAATATTAAAGCAGTTATCCTCAACCGATTGAATTGAAATTTTGCATACACGTTTAGTTTGGATGACAATGCATGGTTAGCTAAGGGACGTCATTCTAAATTCAATATGGCGGACAGCACAAGATTTCGGACTAGTTTTTTTTTAAGCACGCCCATGATATGGGTATCAAATGAAAAGGTTTGCTGAGAAAGAAAACGAATAAAAGCTTGTTTTTAAAAATGATTTTCAAATAAAATAATATGTTCTCGATTTCAAAAATTCCAAAACAGAAATCCGTTTCGGACACCAGGGAACATTTTTGGTTCCATGTCTGTCTGTCGGTTCTATGTCTGTCTGGAACCAAAATATATCTTAAAAACTACTCGTCCGATTTTAATGAAATTTGTATAGTATAGGTCATAATTACCCCATTGTTGGTCTCATATAGGTTTCAAACTTCTGCGCCCATTTGCTTTTCTTCCATATGCGCACAAACATACATTATAAACATACAATTATTTACACCTATATCTTTCCATATTTACACCTTTATGTATAGCATCTGATTATTATGAAATTTAGATGGTTTGTTGAGAGTAGACCGCAGATAGCCCCCAGATTAATTTCAACCGTCTTTGCTCTTTAAATGTTGCTAAATTGATACTTTAATTCATGAAAATAATCAAAACATTTTAAACAGATTCGAAAAACGGGGGGAGGGGGGGGGGGGAATTAAATATATCTAACAGATCAGACGAATCTTAATGTAAATAGATCATCTTGGCCATTTTCCATTTTACTATGAGTACATTAGGATCCTTATCCCCTACGATCGTCACTGACTTAATTTCCTTTTCGCAACTTACCTCACTACTGTAATAAATTAGAGTAAACTCTACTCCATCGCCTCAAAAAATGTTGGGTAGAGTAAGAAATACGTTTGTACCGCTGTAGCAGTGACGGATCTGGGGGGGGGGGGGGCAGGGGGGGCAGCCTGCCCCGGGCGCCGGGTTGGAAGGGGCACCCGCGCCGAGCTTGCCTTTTTCATTTTGTACTGCAAAAAATAAAGTGCAAGTGCTAAAATTGGCGCAAGACGCCCCCAGAAAGGAAGCCAGACGAAATATTAAAAGTGTTCCCTATTTAATTTCCATTTTTAATTTTTTGAACGATTTGACAAAGGGCGCCATAAGAACAACAGATTTGCAAAGTGTGTAACTGTTATTGCTATAGTCTTAGGGCGCCTTTGGAGCAAGGGCGCCAAGGAACATAATATTTGGAAAATAATTCAAAGTAAATGGATTAATTTACTCCTTTTAAAGTCGACTAAATGAATTTTACAAAGGGCACTATTAGAACTTAGAGCGACAGATATTATCGAGGGCGCCCAGTATCAAACAAGATTGGAAACCCACTCAATTAATCCAGTAATTACTGAAATATTTATATATTCGCTAATACTTGCAAAGTGTGTAGCTGTTATTGTTATAGTCTTGCGTAGGGCGCCTTTGGAGCGAGAAGAATCAGCAAGGACGCCAAGAGATAAAAAAAGTTTTGGAAAAAAATGCAATTGAATGGGTTAATTAAACACCTATTATAGTTTACTAAATAAATTTGACGAAGGGCGCCCTTGGAGCAACAAGAAATCAGCAAGGGCGCAGCCGAGTAACAAAAATGTTTGGAATCCAATGTTTCCATAATAAATAAAATTAATATTATATTTGTGTATTCGCTGTAGCTGTTATGTTTTGTAAAGGGCGCCTTTGGCGCAATAGAAATCTGCAGGGGCGCCAAGAAATAAAAAAGTTTGGAAAACAGTAAATTAATACATTTAAAGTCAAAACCGTATTATTCAAAACCTTGTATATGTAATTTTACATTTGCCCATGCATTGAATTTTTTGATGTGACTCCAAAATGGAAAATTTTTAAGAGGATTCGCAAAAAAATGAAATATCATTATCATTATACATATTCTGTATCTAGGGGGGTGGGTGGTTTGAGCAGGTAAACGCTGTTGGGGATATAAATCCGTCGGCGGTAAAACGGAGGAACTTGCTATGGTTGAGGAGATTAGAATAAGGATTTTATTACAATAGAATAATTCGCAGAAAGGAAAGGATTACGCTTGGTAATGGGGAATTTCTAGTCACCTATTCGTGCAAATTATTTTCAGAGCAAGCTTTTTCCCATATGGCTAAGGAGGAAGGTCTCACGCAGTGGAAGAAGTTAAATAAAAAAATTCCAGAACACGAAAAATCCTTAAGCTACAAAAAAAGTTTATGTTCTTGGAAAACATTAGAGGTTTCACTAAATAAAGGAGGAATTGACAAAAAAAACTACAGGAACAAATATCGCAGGAAGAGAATCGCTGTAAGTCAGTTTTTTATTCCGTTCTTGATGTAATTATGCATTTGGCCTGTCAAGGCAGTGCTTTTCGAGGATCGGATGAAAGCCTTGACTTTGGTGATTCCAGTAGTGGAAAGTTCTTAAACAGCGTGACTTACTTTAAGCTCTTAAACACCATTGACTTACTCTCACGATACCACACCCCAACTACGAGAACACATAATCCGCCCTAAAAAAGGTCAGCTACTCTTCGCACAACATCCAACGAGTTTTTGGATATCATTGCAGCAAAAGTAAGAGGGAAAATTCTGAGTGACTTAAGAGAAGCAAAGTATTTCTCTGTCATGTTTGGCTGTACCCCTGATGTTAGCCACTTGGAGGAGATGTCTCAAGTCATTAGGTACGTAAACTTAAGTGCGGGCCAAAGATTTGCGAGAATTTCATTGATTTTTTTCACAGTTGTTGAGAAGACGGGTGGCACTTTCTGAAGTAATAACCAAAAACTCAAAAGTGATGATTTGGATTTTAAGAACTGTGGAGGGCAGTTATATGACAATGGTGCTAACATGGCTGTACAAAGGTGTTCAAACCCGTTTGCAGGAAAATAAAAATAATGCTCTTGCTTACTTCGAACCCTGTGCTGCGCATTCACCAAAATTAATTGGGGATTGGGGTCAATGCTGCTAGCGTCACTCATGAAGCAGAAACTAACTTTGGAGTTTTAAATTGTCTTTATTCATTCTTAGCAGCATCAACTTACAGGTGGGAAGTTTTGCTCAAAAAAATACCTATCTCTCTCAAGCTACAGAGCGGAACTAGGTGGTCAACAAAGCGGGAAGCTGTAATAGTTATTTACAAGCTTCTTGGAGGAATTATTACTGCTTTAAATGATATGGTAGCATGTTTGACTTCAAGTTCTGAAATAAAACCAGAAGCTAGGAATCTTTTAAAAGTATTAGCACTTTTGAATTTGTGATATTTTCTTGCTTTTGTTTCAAGGAGCTAACTAGGATTGACATTGTCAACAAACTCCTCCAGAAAAAAGATATCACAATTGCTCAATCAGTTCTCCACATCTACCACCTTATACAGGAGGAAACTAGGGAAAATAATGCAAGAGATGCAGTCACTGAAGCTAAGACCATAGCTGAAGGCCTTAACATAGATCATCAATTTAAAGAGGTGCGTAAACGAAAAAAAGAAAAGGATGGCTGATGAAATATGTAAAGAGGAAAGTATTGAATGGACACCAGAGACGAGGTTTCAAATAATGCTTCTTCAAATAATAGACGGCAACTCAATAATATAGGGCCACTCTAACAGCATGAAAGGCAAATATGTAGGATTGAGAGAAGAGTATGACGTTACGAAGACAATAGAATAATTCAAACTTAAATTTCTCCAAAGACGTTGTCTTTTTCAATTAGGGAATAATTGTGTGAATAATTGGGCCGAAAAAATTCTTGCCCCGGGCTCCGGAAGGCCTAGATCCGTCACTGCGCTGGAGGTAGGTGTAATATTGGTTTGAAACGTCTTAATCAGGAGCGGCAGATGTTAATTACCTTGTGTGGTATTATCCCTAAGAAATAATTTATGTAATTTTAAATGAAGAGCTGTACCGACAAAATTTGAACCACAATCTGAGTAGAGGTCTTGAAACGAAACGGTGAAAGGATTCCAACAAAGCTGGAGTAGGGAGCAAGCAAACGTGCTCAAGATGTTTAGCTTTACTTGCCAAACAAATATAAAGGCATAAATAGAATCACAGCAACATTTTTTCGTTTTTTCGGTTCAAAACTTTTTCTTAACAAGTCCAGCCAAATCTACAACAACGCAAATGAAACATCCTCCTTGATTATTTATTTATTTATTTATTTTATTTTTATTATACAAAAAAATAAAATTATCACGGGACTTTGGCAAGTTTGCACCTATGCACCTATTTTAGGTGCATATGGTTTGGCTTTAAGTTATCGACAAGGCATACATCTAAAGATGCCAGACTTCACAAATGATTTAGGAGTAATTAATTTTTTGAAGGCTTTAGACACGAAACTATTTGTCATTTAATTGCTAGACTAATATGATACATTAGCCCAAGGAAACAGTCTCAGTCATCTGTCTAATAATTAGGCCTAAGCAACGATAGGAGAAAAATGGAAAATACTGGATGAATAATTATATAGTTAATGAGAATTTTTAGAACGATATGTATTGGTCAGATTTTTAAATTGATATTCTTGATATGGCGAGCATGAAAATGAAAATAGCTCCATTGCCACTTCTTGCGAAGCAAAAGCCTCCCCTTAAGGGGGTAAAAGTTTAGTGGCAAGAAAATTATAAACAGTAAATTATAAATAACAAAAAAACAAAAAAGCATTTCATCAAATCCTCTTCTAATTATACATATTTTGGATAACTTTCTTCCAGCAATTCCTATCCTGTGCTGTTCTTTGCCACAAAATGCCTAGTTTCTCCACTATTTCATCCCTCCATCTCCTCCTAGGTCTTCCTCTCCTTTTTGAGTAGTTCTAAGGTGTCCAGTCTGTTGAGATTTAAGCCCATCTGTCTGTAGGTAGCCTGGCCACATGTTCGGCCCAGTTCCATTTAAGTTGGTGTGCTTGAGTCTGCAGGTTTTTCGTTTGGTGTTTTTTCATAATATCCTGGTTTTTTATTTTTTGTATTTTTTTAATGCTCCTGAGCATGCTCATTTGAGAGGTGTTAAGCTTTTTGCTTTGTTGAGCTGTGAGCTTCCAAGTTGGGCATCCGTATAGCAATGAAGGGAACACACAGATTTCTAGCACTTTACTTTATCAATTGACAGATTCCCTTTAAAAACTTTTGTAAGTGACCAATATTTTTTCCATCCTATTTTTATCCTCCTGTTTATTTCTCCTTGACTACAGTTATCAGTAAGGGATATACGTTGTCCTAAATATATGTATTCATTCATCTTCATAAGCAATTAGTGAATCTCCTCACTTAATTATGGGTTTCAATTAGTTTGTGAGTACTTTAGTTTTTTCCCAATTAATGCTCAGTCCCTCTGACACTGAGTACTTAAGTCGTTGACCATTTCTTCTAGTAGGTGAGGATTTTCTGCAAAAACTACTATGTCGCCTGCGAACCTAAGATTGTTGAGGAAGTCCCTTTTATGTTCAAACCTTTTTTTCCCCAATCTAGATGTTTGAACACTGTCTCTAATACACAGTTAAATAAAATTGGGGAGAGAGGGCAACCTTGCCTCATTCCTCTATTTACTATGAATTTCTGTCCATTTTTCTTTAATGCAATATATGCTTTAGATGATGGAGGGCATAATAAGTTATACAAATTAATCTCATGATATAGCTAGAGATAATTAAGAGTATTAAGTAACAAAAAAAACAACAATAGTTGTTTACGAACATAGACCGGTTTAAGAAATATATTTATATATATTTGAAAACTCCATTAAAATAAATTATGAAAAATAGATTATATTCAGGTATATTTTATCATCAATATGGATCTTTGACGGTATAACGAACAGTTATTTTATTCTATATTATATAAGAAGAATTGATGTATTTTAGGCATTACAAAATGCCGCAGTACCTTATACACCTACTTAGCGTTTATCTTGAGTAAGTCAGCCTAAATCCTAAACTCTAAAGATGATTGATGAACATGGAGTTAGCTATAAGTAAGCTTAACTCACGCTACCAGCACAGTGAATAGAGCTCAAACTAGATACATAAATAACTTTAACTCAATATAAAACTCATATAAAGGAATAATGTAATAAATTATCTCACTCTAACGCTTCCTCGTTCCTATCTAAACTAACAATGGAAACAACATATATCGTTCTTATTTCATTATAACCAAGTGAAGAATATTTTCACACACGAACGGGAATTTTGTTTATTAAAAAAACTCGTTACGACAAGCTAGAACAAAACTTACTCAAATAAATAGTGAGACTAAATTTAAATCCAATAATTTATCATGACATTGGAAAGTGTTCAACAGGTGATTGTTTACACTTAGTTTTCAATTTTCAGCAAGATCAGATTTATTTTCATGAATATCTCAGAATTTTAACAGGAAAAACAACTTATATGGTTACGTTAATCTTTAAATGGACTAAAACATGGATATTTTTAAAATTTAAAATAGTTTTCAAATGTATAAGTAAAATTAAGGCCCATTTACACTTTGATTAGTGCAAATGCGAGTGCAAGTGTTTAGTAAATTTTTATTTTGCAAGTGTTTAGTAAAAATTTATTTTGCAAGTGTTTAGTAAAAATTTGCTTAAAAATGACTTAACACTTACACTAAACATATGGTGTCCAAATGGGTTTAGTCTTTACTAAACACTCGCACTTGCACTAATCAAAGTGTAAATGGGCCTTTAGTTTCTTGATTTCGCCTCGGGGTATGATTTATCTGAACATGTTTACCAAATGTCATTTTAAAAAAATCCCGTCAAGTACTTGCCAGCAAGTTACTAAAAGGGTTTCTTCTGTCATAAGAATAATTCATAAGTACATTATTAATTTTTTTTTTGTTAAAAAAAATATGTTTTAAATTTTTGGGAGGTAAAATGGCCGCTATTTTAGAAAATCGATATATTTTTGTGAACCAAATTTTAATACCTTTAAAATGATACCCAACTTCGAATTTTCAAATCACAAAAATTTTGGGGCTCCATAGTTACGGCCCTCTAAAATTTCTAAAATTTGAATGACTTATTTTTAATTTAAAATTACTTATTTTTATCAACTCCTGGAAATTTCATTGGACTATAGAGATGTACATTTATATATTTTTGCTCGTAATTTTTAGGACCTATCCAAATGGGGTAGTGCAGGGGGAGGGGAGTACATTTTGGGTTTGTTTTAATTTTTTGGGGGTTAAACTGGCCGCCATTTTGGAAACGCGATATATATTTGTAATCTACATTTTAATACCTTTGAAATGACACCCAACTTAAAAATTACAAAAAATATAAAATATTGCGATCTATTCGCAATTGATCGTAGATCGCAGAAATGTTGAGTGTTTAGGTTCGCAATAGTTTTTCTGTTTTTGGGCAAAAAATTTTAACTTGTATACCAAATTTCAGGTTTATAGCTTCGACAGGTCAGGAGATATACTCCAAGATGCGACGGACGGACGGACGAACTACCAAAAGCGTAAGGGTTTCTAGGATGACCTCGAAACCCTAAAAATGATACCTTGTTAAGGCTATCGACTGCAGGCATGGGCAGACATTTTTTAAAAACCACTTTTTTGGACTCAAAACGTGTAAATTCATTAATATTTTGCAATCGAATTTTCGCGCCACCACAAAACTATTTCTCTATATATACTAAGTATATACGAGAAAGTAATAACTCTCATTATTTAATCAATTTTAGATTTTTGCTTAAAAGAAATTTTCTATTCATGTAGAAGACAAGTTATAATTTATATTTGAAAGATGTCAGATGATTGGCTTAGCAAAGAGGAAATAAAGGAGCAAGAAGCTTGTCGGGATCTTCTTTAAGATTTTGTTAGGGCTGAACTTTTATAATCCAGTCACGAAGTTCTAATTTGGCCATATTGTGGAACTGAATCAGACAATTATGATATTTGGCATAGTTGCTTATTCAGGCTTGAAAATTAACATGACCCTAACCATTACTACATTTCCATGGGTTTTCAAAACTGTTTTTAAAACTTTTTGGTTTTACACCGAAAGTGTATCTATGAGGATTTTTTTCAAAATTGTTGATAAAATTGTTTTGAAAAAATTCCTCATAATTATAGTTTTCAAAATTGAAACTCCCAGACTAGTTAAAGTCAAGTCAGGCTATCATACTCCTCTCATAATACTTACCGCGCATGTCTCAATTCTGGTTTCAATTCAATGCCCGTTTTAATGTTATTTTTTACTACGTTTTTATTAGCTTGCTTTCTTGTTTGTTTGTTTGTTTGTCCAGTACAAATCTTGCTATCAATTTTTAACTAAATTCCAGAGTAGCTAGACATTTGAAACTTTCAGAATAGCTCGGAACACGATGATAATGCATTATTTTAATTCTTTTAGCCACCTTTCAGCAGAATTTAATTCGTTTTCAGCAAATTTTGCAGTACGAAAGTTAGTTCGGAAAAAATCAGCAAGTTATTTTATTTGTTTTGACATATCCCATAGTATTTACAATCTTCATTTTGACGGGTTTCAAATTTATGATTTTTTATTAAGAGGTAAACATTGAATGACAGCGAAAAGTAAGCAAAGAAATAAATTAATTGATGTGTGACACCAAGGTTTGTTTACACTTTTGTCATAGGTATAGGTTTAATTTTCCTGCATCTGTACTTCTTTACTTGTACACATTTTTCTTCTCTTACTGTCCCTACACAGGGGCATATCAATAGCACGGTTTAGATTCGGTGTTGGTAAGATCCGTTGTACAAAGATCAAAGATTTGACCTTTTTAGGGTCCGTAAGCAAAACCAAGGACCCTTATATTTTCCTGCGTGTGTCTGTCCGTCCGTCCGGTCGCCTGCTCTCACGGCTACACCTTTCGTCCGATCACTTTGAAATTTGGCATGTATGTGTCTTGTACCTACCCACATATTTTAAAAATATAGCGACTTAAAAAAAATATTTTTAAAAAAAATTAGGATAAAAAACTTAAGGGTTAATTTTTTTTTTCTTTTTTCGACACCGTGAGGGGGTATCATATGAAAGGGTACGTCGAGCTGATTACAAATACATATATATAATTCTTTGGTTATAACTTTGATAGGGCGAGCGTAGGCAAGTTTGAAGTGGGTGTGAAACGTGTCCCCCCCCCCATCCTTTATCTCACTTATGTAAAGTGCAAAAAATCTGAAAAAATTCCTGAACATTCTTCGACCAAAAGTAAAGATACCACTTTTTAGAAATTTCGAAAAAATATTATTTTATTTTTTATTGACAAAATACGTTTTTTTTATAACTGTGGTCTTTTCGATGTATTTATATGGTTGTAGTCCGGTTCAATGGCAAAAAATACTTTATCAGAAGTTTGATTATGTGTTTTGAGAATATCAGACCCATAGGATAGTTCAAAGAAAGCTTTTTAGTATTTTAAAAACACCATCAATAGGGTACTACTTAAAATATACAGGGTTGCCTACGGACCCTCGCCGTGTGCTGCACACACTTGACCTGTTTATATAGGTTTAAAATCAGCTCTCTAGATGGTTGTCATTATTATGTGAAGTAAATAAATTCGGAATTATGTATTTTATTTTCACTAACATTATATATAACAATGACAATTATATTATAAACATTACATATGATTCAACAGAAAATTTAAAAATGTAGTATATAAAAAGTTCTTTTTATCTTGTAATTATTGACAATTTTACGATCTTTAATTGACTGACTTTTTTGACCTAACCTAATCTTTTCCTTGTATTGATATCGGCAAAAATCGAAACATTAGATATCATTTCCAAGATGGTTGCCATTGCTCCCCTCAGAACTTTCAGGACTTTTGAAAAGTTCACTTTCAAGCATCGATTGCAATCATGCCAATAATAACATTCAAATTTATTCTCCATTTTTTTTAATCGTGGACTGGACAAATTGTTACCTTACACTTATTTTTAGTACATACTCGTTTATCCCATAACTCAAAAATATAAGCATTTTATGGCTGAAATCTCGATCCTAAATTATAGCTATTTTTGAACTTGGTACTGAAAATGTATTGGTTTTTTACTTGTGTTGTGGTATGGCAAGTGATGCTTTACTATTTTTACATCTTATAAACGATAAAATGGAAAGGACCAAGAAAAATAAATACGTTGGACGTAGCAAAGAGGTGATGGGTTTCTAAGGGGTTTCAAAAAGGGTTGTATGAGTTTGAACTCAATTTACTCTGTTGAATATAAACAGGACGTAGAGGTCGGCAGAGTCAGCTTGCCTCTTCAACACTCACACATGTATACGTGGTCTGATGTTATAAGAAAATGAATTTCATTTTTAAGATACTTTGTAAATTATGGATAATATTAACTATAGGTATCGCGTCAGCTCTTTTTCTAAAAGAAGTGACGTCGTTCCTTAACTATATGCCCTAATCAATTATTTCTATCAATGTCTCTACTTCTCAATTACTCTTATCAACGACTCATCGTCTCAATTACTTCCCATGGTCTCTATAACTTGCTCTTATCAATGTCCCATGGTCTCAATTACTTACTCTTATCAACGTCTCATCGTCTCAATTACTTACTCTTATCAATGTCCCATGGTCTCAATTACTTACACTTATCAATGTCCCATGGTCTCAATTACTTACTCTTATCAACGTCTCATCGTCTCAATTACTTACTCTTATCAATGTCCCATGGTCTCAATTACTTACTCTTATCACATCTCATCGTCTCAATTACTTACTCTTATCAACGTCTCATCGTCTCAATTACTTACTCTTATCAATGTCCCATGGTCTCAATTACTTACTCTTATCAATGTCCCATGGTCTCAATTACTTACTCTTATCAACGTCTCATCGTCTCAATTACCTACTCTTATCAATGCCCCATGGTCTCAATTACTTACTCTTATCAATGTCCCATGGTCTCAATTACTTACTCTTATCAATGTCCCATGGTCTCAATTACTTACTCTTATCAATGTCCCATGGTTACAATTACTTTCTTATCAATGTCCCATGGTCTCAATTACTTACTCTTATCAATGTCCCATGGTCTCAATTACTTACTCTTATCAACGTCTCATCGTCTCAATTACTTACTCTTATCAATGTCCCATGGTCTCAAATACTTACTCTTATCAATGTCCCATGGTCTAATTACTTACTCTTATCAACGTCTCATCGTCTCAATTACTTACTCTTATCAATGTCCCATGGTCTCAATTACTTACTCTTATCAACGTCCCATGGTCTCAATTACTTACTCTTATCAATGTCCCATGGTCTCAATTACTTACTCTTATCAATGTCCCATGGTCACAATTACTTTCTTATCAATGTCCCATGGTTTTAATTACTTACTCTTATCAATGTCCTATGGTCTCAATTACTTACTCTTATCAATGTCCCATGGTCTCAATTACTTACTCTTATCAATGTCCCATGGTCTCAATTAGTCTTATTAATGTCTCGTCGTTTCAATAATAACTCTTATCAATATCTCATCCTCTTTAATACTCTTATCTCACCCAAATCAATACAACTGTCCATAATAATATTCTATAGGTATAAAAATCAACGCGGGTGTGGTTATGCCTATGTATGTTCTTCATAGGTTCTTTTGTGCTTTGAGATAAATGGACAAAACTTAGTACATACAAATTGTTATTACCTTATCAAAATACTTGCTTATATTATATCCCCTAAGACCGACTCATTTATAAGATGGTGACCATATATGTGACCAATTTTATGTAAAATTCCACAGAAACACCTATTTATTACTAAATCTTTAGCACTCTAAACCAGAAATAACAAATTTAACACAGTACCTACTTGCTTTGACAATGTAGGACTCTTCAAATAAGGCATTTTTAGATACTCTATTTTGTTGTAATATCTCCTAAACTACCTGGACTTCGAACTTGAATATATAGGCTGTAAGTAATTTCTTACGAAGTTTCTTTCTTCGATTTTTTGAAATGGACATTTAAATTAAGAATGGCGGGCACATAGATATTCAAACGCCATTTCCTCTTACTCACCTATCACTAAATGTTGGAAAACGTAAATGCTAGCATATTTTTTATATAAAAAAGAGGGGGATTAAACACAGCTCGAAACACTGTTTCTAGAAACATTTGAAAATGATTACTTCTTACGATATGAGCAAATAATAAAAAATATATTTAAAATTTAAACTTCTAGGTATTTATAAATGTGGGAAATTAATTTTTTTTTTTATAAAACTGGATTGTTGGAAATATTCATTACTTTAGGGTACCTCTAAGTGAAATGCATCAAATAGATTAATTAATTTCTTTGTTTAACCTCGGAGTATGATTTTTCTGAACATGTACACCAAATTGAAGTTAAACAGGTGTAACGGTCAGGGAGGTTCAAATGGGCAATATAGAAATAATATAAATATATAAGTAAATGGTACCTGATCACAAATGCTTATATGCGTATCCGTACTTTTGCCGATACCTTGCAGTTCGAAAGTAGAACACAAATTACGGCGAGTTTGTTTAATAAAGATTGGTTTTCGAGCGGTTTACCGATATCCGTGAATTATTATTTAATAGTTCACTTTGGTTTCCGGGTTACCAACTGCCTCGGTCATCCGATGTCCGTCCCCACTACGAGGCCTCTTCCCACTCTGTGGACCGAACATGCGCCGACGAGGCTCGTTTTAGGCTACCGTGCCTGTCTAGGCACTTAAACCGCTACATAAGCCCCTCCTGGTCATCAGAATGTCCAGTTTGAATGATGATGACCAAGTTGATGAATTCTTGATTCATGAAGTTCTTATGTGAACCAGGTAAATAAAAAGATAAATAACATAAAATACGAAATAGTTATAATATGAAATAAATAGAAAGATAATTATTAGATAGTATCATAACTTCATAGCGATATTTATATTTTCAATAGATAAAATAAAAGAAATATTACCTCCTTATAGTAAGCGGAAATTAAAATAAACAAACTAACTTACTATATTATATGTAACTAACAAATTAAACAAATGACTCAATGACAAATCACTTTATATGACCTCTTTTAAGATAAAATCATAATAAAACTCTAATCTAAATAAAAATAAACTTTTCTAACTTCTAATACAAAATTAAAGAAAATAATTCTTCTATGTGTATAATTATTAATTATCAAAGGCCGTAGAATTGAGATAATTATTATTCTATTTGAGAAAAACATCATTAGTCGTTTACGGTCAAAGGGTCGTTCGCCTTGACCGCCCGATAATACCTTTTAATCTTAGATACATGATATGTTCCTTTATAGGTATTATTGTTTATATCCGCCAATTCATAAGTATCTGAGCTCACTCTACATTTAATATTATAGGGTCCATGGTATAATGCGAATAATTTCGCCGTCTCTTTATTTTCAGCACAAGACATATTTGCTGCTTTTACCAACACTTGGTCACCTATTTCGAATTGAACGAAATATTTACTTTTTCCGGCGTCCTTCCGACGATTTCGTTCACCCCGTTTCTTCATTCTTTGACGCGCTATTTCTAACATTAAGTGATATTCCTGATTTTGCCGTAAATCAGGTACCCAATTGTACCAAAAACGCTTAGGTTTTTGTTGAAGATGTAATTCTATCGGAGTAAACCCAGTGGCTTCGTTAGTTACTTCGTTCAAACATGCCTCAATTTGAGGTAACCACTTATACCAGGCATTATGTTTATGTCTGAGGGTACGGAGTAACCTTCCGATTTCTCTATTATAGCGTTCTACCGGATTAGCCTCGGGGTGTCGAATACTTGTGAACACCAATTTGATACCTTCGCTATTTAATTTTTCTCTCCAAAGTCTGGATGTAAATTGTGTACCTCGGTCGCATAAAATAGTCTCTATTTTACCGTAATTGGGCACGTAATCAAAAAATAATTTCTTTATTACCGAATTAGATGTTGCCTTCCGCAATCCATACATTTTAATAAACTTACTAAAAACGTCTAACATGACTATGATATATTTAATTCCGTAATTAGATGAAACCAACGGTCCGTAGAAATCAATACTGAGTAATTCTCCCTTTCTCTTCGGTATAATATTTTGCATCGGGGCAGTATTGTAAGCAATCGGGAATTTACATCGTTGACAGGTATCACATACTTTAGTATAATCTTTAATCCGCTGAAGTAAACGTTTACAATAAAATGTCTCACTAAGCATCTTAAAACATTTTCGGGCTCCAATATGTGAATAAATATTATGACAAGATATTATTAATTTTTCAACTAATATCTCCGGTAAATAAACTTTCCACTGAGCATTATGATAACAGTGTAAAATACCATTTATATTCTTAAATTTGTTATTTTGGTTATCACCTAAAGAATCTATAATACTTCGTATTTGATTGTCCTCTGATTGAAGTTGTTTAATATTGGCCAAATCCTTTCGGATTGATAAGTCAGGAGTAATCATTAAAGGGTGAGTTAAGATAGTAAATTCTGTCCCTTTAGCGTATGCCCGAGGATCTATATCCTTACCCGGTGGATACCTCGATAATGTATCTGCAAGAATATTTTCTTTACCTGCTATATGCTGTGCCTCTAAATCATATTCCTGTAACGCTAGAATCCATCTTGATAAACGTGAATTCGTTAACTTACACGTATGTAGAAATGTCAGTGCTTTATGATCCGTCAACAATATAGTTTTACAATTTAAAATATAGATTCTAAATTTTTTTACTGAATATATTATGCTCAACAATTCCTTTTCAGTAGTGCTATAGTTACATTCATGATTTTTTAACGTCCGACTTGCTAACGCAATAATACGAAAATTTCCCTTATCATCACGTTGGCAAAGTGCTCCTCCTATAGCATAGTCCGAACTATCGGTACTCATATAGAACGGTGAGTCTAATTCGGGAAATTTTAATACGGTGGCCGTAATAAACAACCGTTTGATTTTATCGAACTGTTCTTGTTGGCTCTCGGCCCACTCCCAGAGAACATCTTTTCTTAAAAGTTTTAATAGTGGTTGAACAGTTTCACTGAATTTAAATACAAATTTGGAATTAAAATTTATAACCCCGAAAAAAGATTGAAGGTCCTTTTTATTCTTTGGAACAGGAAACTCTCGAATGGCCCTAAGTTTTTCCTTTTGAGGACTAATTCCATCTCGAGATATGTGAAAACCTAAAAAGTTAATGCTTTTCATAAAAAACTTACATTTGTCTTTATTTATTCTTACATTATGTTCTAGAAAGCGTGTCAACACTACTCTTAATAACCGAATGTGGTCATCATAGTTTCCTTTCGTGATAATCAATATATCGTCAACAAAAACTATAACAACGTCGTCAAGACCGGCTAGTACTATATTTAAGCCCTTGATTAGCGCTGACTGAGCCGTTTTTAATCCGAACGGAGTTACTAAGAAAACGTATGTTCTATTTTCAAATGAAAAAGCGATATATTGCTGACATCGAGGATGAAGAGGTATATGCCAAAAACTACTAGTAATGTCAATAGTTGACATATAAGTGGCTTGTCCACATCGAGCAAGTAAAGATTCGATAGAAGGAGGGCATTCATGTTCTAAGGCAATATTACGATTCAATTTCCTCAAATCAAGACATAATCTGATTTCCTTATTTTTCTTTTGAACAGGTCTTAATGGACTTATATATTCACTATAACTTTCCTTAATTACTTTACACTCAACCATCTTCTTTATTTCTGTTCTATTTTTTTCTCTCTGAGAAAGCGGAATTGGAAATCCCTTTTGAAAGAATGGTGCGGGATCTTGTAGTTTAATGTCATGCAGGTAAGCGTCAATACGTCCGGGTTTATTACCGAAAACATCTGAAAATTCAAATAATAAATTTTTAAGAACTGTTCTTTCTTCCGTAGTTAATTCCGCTTTAATTTCTTCTTCAATTTCATTTTCACCATTTTCAATATGAGACCCCTTATCCTTTTTATGTGCACAGTTAACCCCTAAATTCAAAATTTCATCTGAAAAGCAAGCTTTTTCTTCTCCGTTGCTCCCTGTAAAATGCATTGTTTTTCCTGCTAAATCAAGTCTTGCGTTAATTTTTTCAAGAAAATCCATACCTAAAATAGCTTCACGGATTAGTTTAGGTATCGGTAGAAAAGGTAATTCTAACTTAGTGTTTCCTATTTGAATGTTTAACAATAATTGTTCTTTTATAATGCGAGATTTAGTTCCCGTAACTCCAAGCATACGAGTATTAGCGAGTGGAAGTTTCGGCACTTGAGGATATTCTTTAATAATTGAACGAGCGTAGTGAGTTCTTCATTTCAGAGACTTGGGATTTGAAAAGTTTGTTTGTTTGTTTGTTTGTTTGTTTGTTTGTCTAACGATAACTGGAGTAAAAATTGATCAATTTCAGCGAAATTTGGCACGTAGATGCATCTCAGCATTTTTGAGAACTGTATAGTTTTTGAAAATTCCTCACTTCATATTTTCAAGATGGCGGCCAATATGGCGGACGACTAAAATAAAAAGTTTTAGTCAGCATAATGTGTTATACATCGTTTTAAAGGTCTTTAAGAGAAGGAAAAGAAAATTTAACTAATCAAATTTCACACTTCATATTTTCAAGATGGCGGCCAATATGGCGGACGACTAAAATAAAAAGTTTTAGTCAGCATAATGTGTTATACATAGTTTTAAAGGCCTTTAAAAGGAGGAAAATAATATTTAACTGATAAAATTTAATACTTCACACTTTCAAGATGGCGGCCAATATGGCGGACGACTAAACAAAAAGTTTTTAGTCAGTACGACATGTTATACATCAATTTAAAGGTCTTGAAGTTTAGGAAAGGAATATCTAAGTATTAAAAATGTCACACATAATATTTTCAATATGGCGGACTATTAAAAAAAAATTGAATCTGCTTGGCATGTAATACATTAATCTAAAGGTCTATAAAAGTAGGAATAGAGTCAATAACTTTTCAAATTTCATCATTTATATTTTCAAGATGGCGGCCAATAAGGCGAATGACAAATGTTTTGACAAAGAATTTTTTTACATCGTTTTAAAGGGTTTAGAAGTAAGAAAAGAGTAAATAACTATTAAAAATCCACTCTATATATTTTCAACCAATTGTAGATAATTATTATTTAGTATAATTATTGCATACTAAGCAGTTTAAACTGGAAATTTAGTTAAACGTTGTTTAATAGAGGTATTGCAGGCTCGCTATGATCGCACGTTTATACAGGAGTTGTAATAATGTTATTGTTGGCTCGCTGCGCTCGCCCTGTATAGACAGTTTTTAAAATTAGTTTTCATTTAACTGGGTATATTAAAGGTTCGCTGCGCTCACCAATTTATTTAGTATTTCTGCATAATGTTATGCCGTATAAACTTGCGAGCGCAGCGAGCCTGAATTAATTATATTAAATAATGATTACGTACAAATACTTTATAAACAGGCGAGCGTAGCGAGCATACAATAACTTTATTTAATTAATATTTACTACAAATTCTGAATCAAACCGGCGAGCGTAGCGAGCCATCTTTAATTTGATTAAATAATTACTATTTTTACTGTATAAACAGGCGAGCGTAGCGAGCCTTCTTTAATTTATTTGATTAAATAATTAGTATATTTACTGTATAAAAAGCGAGCGCAGCGAGCCTTCAATAACTTTATTTAATAAATATTAACAACAAATTCTAAATCAAAAGGCAAGTGTAGCAAGCCTACAGTAACTTTAATTAATAAATATTTACTACAAATTCTGAATCAAATATGCGAGCGTAGCGAGCCTTCAATAACTTTATTTAATAAATATTTACAACAAATTCTGAATCAAACAGGCGAGCGTAGCGAGCCTTCTTTAATTTGATTAAATAATTACTATATTAACTGTATAAACAGGCGAGCGTAGCGAGCCTACAATAACTTTATTTAATAAATATTTACTACAAATCCTGAATTAAATAAATACTATATTAACTGTATAAACAGGCGAGCGTAGCGAGCCTACAATAACTTTATTTAATACATATTTACTAGAAATGCTGAATCAAGAGGCGAGCGTAGCGAGCCTTATTTAATTTGATTAAATAATTACTATATTAACTGTATAAACAGGCGAGCGTAGCGAGCCTACAATAACTTTATTTAATAAATATTTACTACAAATTCTGAATCAAATAGGCGAGCGCAGCGAGCCTTCTTTATTTGATAAAATAATTACTATATATTTACTGTGTAAACAGGCGAGCGTAGCGAGCCTGCAATAACTTTATTTAATACATATTTACTAGAAATGCTAAATCAAGAGGCGAGCGTAGCGAGCCTACGTTAATATTATTAAATAAAGATAATGGACAAAATCATTTTAATGATCTTTTCAGGTTAAATAAGAATGCCAGGTTTTACTGAAATATTATCCTGATATCATTATTGAGAACATAGTATGGCTGATATAAAAGCACCATTCTACGCGAGTTCTTTATGCACCGCATCACTAGTTAAATTACTAAGTTCAAGAGATATACACGTTACTTCACTGCCTGTATCTACCAGAGCTTTGACAATTTTTCCCTGAATATTTAACATAACTGTAGGGCAACATATTCTTTTTCTTTCTTCTATTGTATGATTTTCATCCATTAAATATTGTTTGGGGTCCTCCCAAATAGAATGAAACGGGTTATCTTGTTTTGATTGTTCTTCTACATGACAAATTCTAATTATCCTGTTATCATCTCCTACATGACAGATCAATGTTGCACCCTCGCCCCTCCAGGCCCTGCCATGTGTGTTGGGTACAACATTATCTAGTTTTCCGATGTTTGCTGCATTTCGTTTTCTTCCTCCACCTCTTCTTTATTCTCAACAGTAAAATCTTCTTCTAGATCTTCACTTTTCTGCATCGTATTAACTTTCGCATTTTTTCGAAATTTCTGATCTAAGTTCTTAAAATTTTCTGAACTATTTCTAAATTTACTTTCATTATAATTTCTTCGATACCCTTTTTCTTTATCTTTACCGTCGAAACTACCGCCCCATCGAGATTTTCCTTCCCGTTGAGCATTATCTTTATTTATATTTTTGTCTTCTTCTCATTTTCGCGGTTGGCGTTCGTCAAAAAGTCTTAATATAGAGGTAAACGACCTTACATTTCTAGCATTTCTCGCAAAGTAAATACTTATTATTTCCTGATCGAAATGGTTTACCAAATTTTCAATTATTTCTTCGTCATTAATAGGAGGTGTCAAATCCCTTGCGCTAGCTATTATTTTGCATGCGTAATCTTCCCGTGACGTACCTTTTTCATCATAACGACCACTGACTAAGTTTTGATAAACCTTTCTCTGGACAGATCTATCCCAAAATCTACGAAGAAATTCATCTTTGAACATTTGGTATGTATCAATAGTCGGCGCTGTGATACTCCACCAATGAGCTGCAGAACCAGTCATGGCGGTGTTAATAAATCTAATTTTTTCTATTTCTAGTATGCGGTACAGTCCAAAAAAATCATCGAGATGTTTAAGATAAGTTGGTGGCGTAATATAATTTTGTTTTTCCTTATTACCGTTAAATTTAGGTACTAAATTTTCAGGAATTAATAAGCCGCCTCCTAACGTTGGTCTTACTGAAGGCCCTATACCGATATTATTAACTCTTGTTATCATTTTATCAACATTATCATTAATTTGTGTTAAATTTCCTGAAACTTCATTCTGCCACTGAGATAATTTAACCACACTTTCTTTAACTGTTCCTATCTCATTAATTGAACAATTTAATTCTCTTTCATTTTTATCGGTATCTTGAATCAATTCACCAAATTTTTCTTGTATATAAGTTTCCAACGACTCAATTTTTCGTTGCATTTCTAACATTTTTTCGGTCAAATTATCAATATTTTTATTTTTATTCTCTAAAATATCTAACCTACTAACACTCTCATTAATTTTTTCCGTCTGGGCCGTCACCTTATCACCAATTTTTTTTATAGTAGAAATTGTTTCCGTCTGAAATTCCTTAGCAGTGGTATCGTATTTTTTAAGGAATCCTTCTAGTTTATGATCCAAAATCGATTCAATCGTACTTTTACTTTCTTGAGCTACTATTTTTTCGGAATCTTTCGACCCATCACCAATTCCCGGTGGGGGAGCTTTTACCGTTTTTCCCTGTCTATCAGTGACATTATGTGCCACTTTCTTTTCGTCGTTATTGCTCATATTTGTAAATAATATGAAGAAAGAAAAAAAAAAAAATAAAATATTTAAAATAAAACAATTTTTTTTTTTTTTTTTTTTTTTTTTAGAATTAACAAAGTTTTCTGTCAATGACAAAATTAAATTTACTAATTTACTTGCCCTGCCCGTTGGGCGCCAAATGTAACGGTCAGGGAGGTTCAAATGGGCAATATAGAAATAATATAAATATATAAGTAAATGGTACCTGATCACAAATGCTTATATGCGTATCCGTACTTTTGCCGATACCTTGCAGTTCGAAAGTAGAACACAAATTACGGCGAGTTTGTTTAATAAAGATTGGTTTTCGAGCGGTTTACCGATATCCGTGAATTATTATTTAATAGTTCACTTTGGTTTCCGGGTTACCAACTGCCTCGGTCATCCGATGTCCGTCCCCACTACGAGGCCTCTTCCCACTCTGTGGACCGAACATGCGCCGACGAGGCTCGTTTTAGGCTCTCGTGCCTGTCTAGGCACTTAAACCGCTACACAGGTAAAGGTAGTATTAGAAATAAAATATTTAAGTTATGGTTTGACGATATACTCATTAATGAACTAATAATAGTGTTTGCGAATAGTTGGTTGTTTTGACTGAGATTTTGTGGTACAGCTTTATAATTACGACTAGAGAGGTTGGTAGAAAGTAACAAAATTTTTTTTATTAAAACTCATAAACCTATAGAACACAAACCTGGTAGTTGGTAGTTATAAGGTGTTTTAGTTATTGTAATATAAGGAATAATTGTTTAGCTATAAGCAGTTGAAAAACAAAATGTTACCTGTTACCTGAACCTTACCTTTACTGGGTTGGTCTTAGCTATAAGCAGTTGAAAAACAAAATGTTACCTGTTACCTGAACCTTACCTTTACTGGGTTGGTCTTAGCTATAAGCAGTTGAAAAACAAAATGTTACCTGTTACCTGAACCTTACCTTTACTGGGTTCCGTCTTGGATCTTAACTCCATATCCCTTACATTGTTCCTTCCGTAATCCTTCTACCCACACAGCCCTAGTCTATCCCCACCTTGTACTGTTAGTTTGCCATACAAATTTGTACGGCATTGCTTTGTACAGAATTAATAAGTTAACTCGCAGACTGAAGATGTTATTACATGTCGAAACGCGTCTGTGAGTTTTAATAATAAAATTTGGGTGAAAATATTATTGTTACTTTTTACCAACCTCTCTAGTCATAATAGTGTTTGGTTTTTAACTGTCTCTACTACTTTACCATTAATATGAATAAATTCCGTTAAATCCCAATAAATAGGTTTGAACTATTAAATATAAATCAAATTTAATAAAAGTAATAGCAGGGTTGCTATTACTTTTATTAGGTATCTCCCAAACTGTCTTTCGTACTTGAATAAATAATTTTTTAAATGTTGGATTAAAATCATCGGAACAGTTTTTCATTATTTTTCATTTTTAGGTGGTTAACTTCTCCAAAAATGCACACTTTCTCCAAATTTTCATTTAATTTATTCATTTAATGATATCCTGAATCCTTTGATTTAAAAAAAACCAATGTCAGTCACCTGGGCAGTCGCGTGTAATAGCCTCAACTTATTGAACAGATTTGACAAACTCATTCGTAAAATTTCATTAACCCCTGTAAAAATCAGAAATTAATATTAACGGTAAATTTTAAGGACGTGTAAATCCATCTACATCTCACAATCGATTTTTTTTACAATCATAATTCTCTCTTCTACTCTCCTTCGAGACATTTAATAAAAAAATAATTGCGGCACATTGCTGACATTATAAAAGAAATCACTAAAATTGAGGATGTATAATCAAGTAAAGTGCACTTAAATCTTTCAAGGACCACTAAATCCATTATACGGTCGATTCGGGTCAACAGCTACACCAAGAGCACTTGGGTAAAACTCACACTCTAGGTAATAAGTTCATTATAATTATGCAAACTTACCATAATCTCTTTTTCTACACTTACCGTAAATTAAAAAAAAGAAAGCTTATCGAGTAAGCTTAGTCGGTTAAAACGTATTTTTAAACTTGAATTATCGGAAAATTAAGAGAACTCACTGAATAATCCATAAAATAATTTATGGATTAGTTAATCTGTTTTTATAACCTTCAAATAAATAACGAGCTTTGCTATCAAACAATAAAGTTTTCAGTGAATGGTAGTTAAAATGATTGTGTAAAAATTAAAGTTTTATGGTTATTTTATAGCTGTCTATTACTTCTTGGAATAATAATAATATTGACTTAACATTTTAGTGTTTTACTATGGAAATTTAATTGATCTTTTTATTAACACCTTTTTTTACATCTAAATTTATTATAAATATTCAGAAAAAACTAATATTAAGGCGAAAAATCAAAAAGCGTAATTGTAGATATGCTTTCTTGAATGATCTAGATCTAGAGAGGTTATTTTGATTTTAGTATCTGAAGTAGAGTGAAATATGCTGTGTTTCTGCTGCTAGTCTTGCCTGTATTTGTTTTTGTTTTTTTTTTGTCTGTATATATTTATTATTTATTATTATTGACATTTTCATGTTTAGGCTATGGAACATAAGTCAAAAACGTTACGTTACTTTTAGCTTAAAAACTCAGAAAAGTATAACAGGGAGTTAGAAAGGTATAGGAGGTCTGTAATCCAGTCTCCAGCTGTAGTGCCTTAAAACAGATGATTATAGTTCTTCTTTTTGTTCTCTATAGAATATTCTATCTTCTCTATTAAAACATATATAAAACAGATGATTATACATATAAAACAGATACAACAGAGGATACATATATAACAGATGATTATAGTTCTTCTTCTTGTTCTTTATAGAATATTCTATCTTCTCTATAGAACATATTTATATAAAACGGATTATTATACATATAAAACAGATACAACAGATGATACATATAAAACAGATGATTATTGTTCTTCTTCTTGTTCTCCATAGAATATTCTATCTTGTTCTCTTCTATAGTTCTTCTTCTTGCCACTATGTCCAGGTGGTTTGCTAATGAAGAATGTTGGTACATCCTGTGGTGTATACGAGTATAGATGGTGCACTACATTTATTTTCCTGCATACAGCTTCTAATAATAAATTAAATAAGACGTGGGACAAGAGTTCTCCCTGTCTTAATCCTTTCTTTGCTTCAAAAATCCTCTGCTTAAGCAGTGTCTATAGACTACCGAACCAAACAGAGGAAATCTGCCCAGCATTGGTCTTTGCACATGCCCAGTCTGAAATGCGCATGTGCATCTCAGACTGGGCATGCGCCGAGACTAATGCTCGGCTCGCTTCTTCAGTTCGGTTCGGCAGTCTGGGCACGGCTTTACTCTTATTGCTCTTTAACTCTTGCTTTAGTCTCCTCTAACGTCATGTCTACCAACCATAAGTCTATTTGTTATCACTAGCTCTTCCACTGCTTTTTTATTCAATATGCAATTATATTAATACTTTATACTCAATTATCATAGCATGTAACATAATAGGTTAGGGCCATCTCAAGACTCAATCTCAAGAAGATATTATAGAGGAACTAAACATACTTACTAAATAAAACGACAACAGTTATATTCAATAATATTACTTTATTAAGTTAAAAAGTTTCTGATATTGTTTGGATAAAAGTTTGTTTTTTAAAGAAATGGTTTTTATTCTCCTTTCTTTAAAATTTTTAGTCCATAATCAGGGAAACAAATCCCCACTAAATTACTTGGGAAGTTAATTTAAAGAATATCGACCTTTTCAAAATTGAATACGGGGTATATTTGATTGTGAAAGTGAGTTAATAGCGGTGCTAAAGATATCCAAAAGAAGATAGGTGTGGATAGATAGGTTGTTGTCAGAGATTGAAAGGGTAGATGGAGGTGTCCAACCAACTGGAGCATCACATTGGCTCCAGGACTTGTCCTTGTTATTTTTTTATCCTGCAGCTTAGTCTTGCCTGAGGTCTAGCCTCACCCCCCGCTCTCTCTCCTCACAAATAATGACGCTATCGCCCCCAAGGTAAATAGCCTTTTCCCCTTTAAACGCTGCTCTTCAATAAAGAAAAGAACTCCTATTTCTTTGTAATATCCTCCTTTTTTTTTTTTTTTTTTAGAAAAAAAAGGCATTCTGACCTTTTCCCAAAGGAAATTCTTTTCCAATAGCCTCTTTTGTTATAAAAAAGAAGATAATTTAGATGTTTCATTCTTTATTACACATTTATCAATGCAGTAGAAAAATAAATTTAGTGTTATATTTGGCTGAAAATATTGGTTTCTACTGGTGTATTTACGACCCGACCAAACCAGGATTATAATAAGACAGGATATTATAAGACGGGGTATCCGGTTTACTCATCTACTAGATGTGATCATCAGTATAAAAAATGTTTCACCTCACTTATATTCGATCCAGATGTGGTTTGACCTAGGCTTCAGGTGAGTTGTAAGAACGCTAACCACTCGGCTATGGCGGTCCCCTTTTTGTTAAAAATGGTCGCAACGCCGGTATTCCACGGCATTGCCTGACTTAATGTCATATCGGTGTAGAAGCTATCATCATTAATTTAGTACGCACCTCTGGATAAACAACGTTTATGTTTTGATTATTTGTGGAAAAAAGAATGTGCGTCTCCTCTACCAACACAGGAAAAAATACGTGTGGCGCCGCGAGACACCCGGTAGGAACGAAGTTCCTTACATTTTTCATTAAATATAAATTATAAAATCACACTGCTAAGTACGTATACATTGCTAACTACTTATACATGGCGGAGTTAGAAAAGAGACAAAATTAAAAGTAACGAACTGTTTGTACCTGGCAGAGTTAAGGCAAAATTAAAAGAAAATCATTATTTGTATTATTAAAGCAAGCGTCTTACTATAAATATATATTAAATATAAGAAAAAAGTTGATCATTATGAGTTTATAGTGAAAGAGTATGTTTGTTAAAGTTTGGATTGAAATAGGACTGTTTTCTACCTACCCGGCAAATTAATTTAAAATATTATAAAATATATCTCTTCCCTACTCTACAGCTTCTGCTTGTATCAGCGTGAAATTTTACATGATTATATTTTATTTATTTACAAAAAAAGTGACATTTTGACATATATAACAAAAATAATCAAAACAAGTCAAGTAACAGGCTTCTTAATAACACTTTTTCCCGTCTTTTAAAGCTTACGTTTACGCGAGCGCTGCGCGTGAACGCTTGGGCGGATAACGTTTTCCGACGAACTCAGCCTGGGCATTGGTAAAATGAACATGTGTACCAAATTTCAACTAACTCGGTGAGCTTTTACTCAAGTTATCGTCATCTGTAGATTTCGTGACGGATTTGCGTGACGGTGATTTTGGTCGTTTTTTTTTGGATTCACTCCCGGGCTCCAGAACGTGCCATAAGGAACTTCGTTCCAAAAGCGAGGTATAGTGCGAAAATCAATCATAGGTTTTCTTTACTTTTAAAATACAACAGCTGAGCCACTTCGCAGTAGTATTGTTATACAATACGTGATGGTACATTGCCTATGACCATGACCATCCCCACACATCGAGGGACACATTAGTGGACTTTTAATTTCATTAAAATCGGTCCGGAGGTTTTAGAAATAAACAAACAAAACTAACTTTTGTACGGGTGTAGTACAGCGTGATGTCAAAGTTGCTATAAACTTTGTCTTTTTTCCAACCCACTCTGGAGTTATAGCCTTCAATTAAGCTCAAAAAATATTAATTTTCAGATTAATATCAGCTTCATTTCTATAGGGAAACATATAGTTCATATTTCACAGATTCTATTCAGCCCGCTCAAAAGCAGTTTGAAAATGAAAAATTTGTTTATTTTTAAAAAAAAAAAAACAACTTGTTGCTGTTATAATATCTCAAAAAACCATAACAGCGGATAATGTAAGATTTACAACATATTATTTTTAATATAAAATATTCCTATTTTAAGGTGGCGGACCTCAGGACAGTATCCTAGGACCTCTCCTCTACTCCTTATACATTCATAATATCCCCCCGCATCCCTCAACAATCCAGATTGAAGATGACAATGCAATCCTTTTAGTCCAAGAGAACCATCTCCATGCTATAATACCCTAAGTCTTTTGTTACTTCTCGAACCTTAGTTAAAGAAATGGAGGATACAGGTAAAAGAACAGAAAACTGTGGACTTCACATTTGCTTTTCGTCATAACTCCTGTTCTCCACAGTCATCCTTAATCAAGTTCCCATTCCGCAGTCCGTCGATGTCCGAACCATTTGCCATCTTCTTGACCGACGGTTAACTGACATCACACGAGATACAAGTTACTGCTCAGTCTTCTCTTTCGTAGGTCTAAAATATCTCTTAACAACAAGCATCATATATTATTTATAATGTAATAATCAGCTTAGACCTACGGTCTAGAAGTGTGAGGCAGCACCCAGCCTTTCAATTCCCATCGTCTCCAAATCCTGCAGTCAAAAATCCTTAGAAAAATAACCAATGCTCTTTTCTATGTTTCTAACCTTACTTTCCATGAAAATTTGAATGTGCCCTTTGTCCGAAATCTAACTGTATCCCGATGTAAAAAAAATCCATGAATCTATATTCCACCATCTTAATCTCTGTACAACTCCTGGTCCTCACAATTCATCCCAAGTAACCCCACTAAGACTTTTGAAGAAAAGATATCCTAGAGATTCTTTATCTTACAATACATCTTAATTTTTAAGATGTATTTTAAGATAAAAAATCTCTAGGATATCTTTTCTTCATATTATATTACCCGATTATTATATTACCTGATTATATTATTTTAACAATAAATTAATATTATCTATTTCTAAACTTCTATAATATATCATTATTAGGTATCTTGCATTATAATTGTTTTGCTATATTTACTGCTAAGGAAGTGTTGTCACTGGGCAACTTCTTACTTAATGTCTTTCCTGCAACATAATCATTAAATTAAATTTAAAGTTGTAACTATTTTTTTTTTTTTTTTTTTTTTTTTTTTTTTTTTAAATGTGGTGAAAATATGATAAAAAAGTAGACTTAATCTACAGCATAGGTCTACAGGACTGGTCTAGAAAAAAACCAATGAACCTAATTAAGAGGTACTTGGGTTCCAAGATTACTTTGATTAAATTTTGTGGTGGACACTGCAAGTAGTATCCCCCCCTCCTTTTCTTGGTAATTTTAAACCATAATACTCCAACTCCATCATAATAAAAAAGCTCCTTTTTAAGTTTATAATCACCTTCTGAAGAACTAACATCACGCTGTAGAACACCCTTAATAATATTAAAGGTATAGGTACCAATGAAAATAGGAGAATTATATATAAATAATAATATATATTTACTGATAATAATGGAAGCTGCATTCTAAACAGGTTTTGGTAAAACAATTAGTTGAAACTATTTTAGCCAAAATTAAAATATTATGTAACATTAACATTAATTTGTTGTATGAAGCTCTGGATAAACAAGGTTCTTAGTTTGATTATATATCAGCAAAATAATGTGATTTATGTCTTTTCTACTTCCACGTGGAAAGTAACAATTACTGCGTGTGCCAGTACAACCTATTATGTCAATTACCTATTATGTCATAACACATTTAATTGTATGACCTTGTGCCTTGTTAATTGTTGCTGCAAATGTTTAATCCTGCAGTTAGTTCAATAATAATCAGTAGCTATCATTGTTAATAATATTTAATTTGGATTATTTAATCTTTGTTTAGATTAAGGTTATTTTATTATTTTGCCAGGTTTAGCTAACCTGAGCAGGCACTGTCTGTAAATCAGGGGTAGAGTCAGGGGTATCCAACCAGGTGTAAGACCACTAGTGCTGGTCGAGCTGTTTGGCGGTTAAAATTGTAAACTACTTATGATCTTTTGACATTCCTCAAATTCTAAAATATAAACAAATACTCCAAGTTGTCGAACACCCATATAAAACAATAAATAAACAAATACTGGTTGTCAGACATTTGTACTATTTTGTAAATAAAGATAAGAAAAAAACGAGCCTCGGTAGCTGTAAGAGATGCGCAATTGCTACGAGTGCAAGAGATCTCAGGTTCGAATCTAGCAAACTGACAAATTAATTTATTAATTTATTTCTTTGAATTAAGAAGCTCAAAATCTTTTGAATGGTTTAAAAGATTTAGTTGCAATTTTAACCACCAAATAGCTCGACCAGCGGTAGTAGTCTAACACAGGTAGATAAAGAGGGGAGTTGGAAATCTTTCCGTTTAAGGATTCTATGATCGCTGGGGGTATCCAACTCCAGTATTCTAGAGGTGTAAGACCACTAGCACTGGTCGAGCTGTTTGGAGGTTAAAATTGTAAACTACTTATGATCTTTTGACATTCCTCGAATTCTAAGTTATAAACAAAGAAAAAGAAAAGAAAAAAGCGGGCCTCGGTGGCTGTAAGAGATCCGTTACCGTTACCAAACTATAGCAGGTCAAAGTTGGACCAAATTTCCACATCAACGTAAATGATTGGTTACAACCTAAGATTTTATAAAATATCTTAAAAAATGATAAATGGACCAATTGCTAACATCAATTAAAATGGGTGATGTGACTAAACAGTTTAACAATATGGTGCAATGATAGATGGTGTGGCCAGAGCAGAAAGGATGATTAATAAATCCGTATCCTCGCCGACTGCAGCAACCATCTCATGATACTGGGCGACTTTGATGGCTGTAACGACAATGGTCAGCACCCAGCACCCTGGTGACCTTGCTTGACTGAAATGCCTTCAAATTCCAACCTCTTAGTAAGCAAGCTGATGAAAGGACTGAGAAGGGCTGGGGAGGGCTGAGGAAGGGGGGGGGGGGGGGGGGAGGGGGGCTGTAATTTGAAAGGAATAGCTCCTGAGTCATCAAAACTGACGTTGGCAATTGGTCCATTTATCATTTTTGAATATATTATATCCTAAAACCTGAAGTTGAAACGAAAATTTTTCGTAAGAGGGTGGCACGCAAAATGCTTCTTTTTTTTGACAAAATGGCATGAAAAATTAACCACTTTTCACAAGTTACATATTTCTTCACAAGTTACATATTTATGTAATCTACTCTTCAATACCTTTCATTTGATACCCCACTCGAAATTAAAAAAAAGAAAAGTTTTTCCGTGACAGGAATTATCCGCCATTTTGGATTCCCAGTTAATCAGATCAAATTACTATTCTTATTTTTTCTATGGCCCTACAGTTATTGGAAGCATATAGAGTGACAAACAAACAGACACAGGAACAAAACTATAAGGGTTTCTTTTTTTGGTTTTATCAACGAAACCCTAATAAAAAATCGGTCCGAGACAACTCAGACAAACTTTCTCATATACGAGTTCATAATTATTTAGCCCAGTGTTTTCCATTTATTTGTTTTCGTATGTACATTTAATTATTATTGAACATTTCATCAAAATGTATGATAAAAGTAACTTTTCTTGGGCGGGGAAAAGAACCAGGCCTCTCTCCGTTCGCGTTTAAAGTCATTTTCTTGGGAACTAGATTTTTCCCGGGAAAACGGCTTATATCGTTAGATTTTTATAAATGGACTACATTTTAGATTTTTTTAATTAAAATGGTCGGAACCGTTTTCTAGAAATAATTATTTTAGAGTTTCTGGGGGGTAGCGCCCCGAAATTTGGAGCTAAAATTCATTTATCGTTTTCGCTAGGGGGTATGATTTTTTTCAACGTGTATGCCAAATTTCGTCAAAATCGATCCAGTAGTTTAGGCTCCAGGCATCTGCACAGACGACAGACAACAGACAGACATTTAAAAAAAAAATAAAAAAATAAAAAAAAAACATTTTTTAGACTCAGGGGACCTCAAAACATGTAAATCCATCAAAAATCGAATTTTCGCGCCATCACAATACTTTCTCTTTATATGAGAAAGTAAAAAATAAAGATAAATAATTACAAACTAATGAATTTAACAATGTTAGATAAAATTGTCAACAGTTAACTCATTCTAATTATATTTTTAAATATTTCCTATTATTATTATCTGTTTGGGTTTTAATGAGGAAACTAATTTAGTTATTAAATTATTTACTAATAAAAGATCAATTATTTCAATTTATTTTAATTACATATTGGCATTTGTAATTATATAATAAATGTTGATAAATATTAACTATTTTGTATTATCTTATGATTTAAACTTGAACTATTAATTTGTTGAATTAGTTGAATTATCAATTTGTAGTATAAATCTAATTATTTCTGAATTTTCGATAATTATCTTGGATATAAGGGCTTAGAATTTAACTTCCACACAATTACAGTTTCTATTTCCTTTAAATGTTGTAAATTGAGATGAGAAAACCTTGAAAATTTCCCGGGTATCAACAGGTCTAGTGAAGTTTGTATCTGAAGCGGAGACGCCCAAGTTTCCTTGTGATAATCAACTTTTCGAGGGAGTTTTAACTCGTTGCAAACTCAGTAGATAATACAGGGAAAGTTTAACTGAATGCTAAGTTCATTTATTGATCTCCTTGAAGCATTGTAGTTGGTTTTAGAAGAGTAATCTAGAGGAAGGTATAACTTGTATAAGAAACTTTCTTAGTATGTTGCTTCTAGTTCAGAATTAACTCTTATCATTGTAACTCTGAAAATTCTTTTTATCTAAACAACCTTTCCTCAAAAATATTTATATTCTAATTAGTGAATATATTAGCTTACCTGTCCTAACTTCGAGTTAGGAGGATGCTTTTGAAGCTGACTATACTTTCTGATAAGCTGCAAATCATGCAAATAAGAATAATAAATAAAAAAAATCGGGCGCAGGGCGACTCGGAACTTTTCCTAACCAAACATGAACCTATATAAAGTCACCAGATTTTTTTTATTATGCGAATTATAATTCTGTTTCGTTGTTAAATCTTAAGTCCGGTATAATGAGGTCCGTTATAGTGAGGTATTTGAAATCGTCAACACGAATTTTGCTACTTAAAAATTAAAAGTCGATATTTTCATTAGTGCGAAATTTCAGCTTAATCGGCGAAATAGTTCCGACATTATTTAGCGTTTAAGTACATAAATCGATATTTTCAAAATGGCGGTAGATTTCAGAACAAAATTCAGTGGAAATGTTTATCTTATAAAGAGTATAATATTAGTGCAAATTTCAGAGCAATCGCGATGTTTTTTGATTTTTTTTTTTACGAATTCTTGAAATTTTTTATAATATGTAAGAACTGATTTTAGTTTAGGTTTCTGTACAAAGTAAAAAACCTTATATAACGACTCTGTCTGTCCGTTGGTGTCTGTCCGTTGCTTGTTCAACTACTATAGCTAGGAACATGAAATTCGGCACACAGGTGCATCTCGGCATTTGAAACAACTAGACACATTTTGGATTTTTCACACTCAATATTTTCAAGATGGCGGCCAATATGGCGGGCAACTAAAAAAAAAGTTTTTAGTCACCACGACATGTTATATATCAATTTAAAGGTATTGAAATGAAGAAAAAGAGTATGCAATTATTTAAATTTTACACTTAAAATTTTCAAGATAGCGGGTGAATAAAAACAAGTTTTTAGTCACCATAACATGTTATACATCAATTTAAAGGTCTTGAAATGTAGAAAAAGAATATGCAATTATTAAAATTTTCAAGATAGCGGCCAATATGGCGGGTGACAAAACATTGTTTTAGTTACCATAACATGTTATACATCAATTTAAAGGTCTTGAAATGTAGAAAAAGAATATGCAATTATTAAAATTTTCAAGATAGCGGCCAATATGGCGGGTGACAAAACATTGTTTTAGTTACCATAACATGTTATACATCAATTTAAAGGTCTTGAAATGTAGAAAAAGAATATGCAATTATTAAAATTTTCAAGATAGCGGCCAATATGGCGGGTGACAAAACATTGTTTTAATTACCATAACATGTTATACATCAATTTAAAGGTCTTGAAGGGTAGAAAAAGAATATTACTATTAAAATTAGTGCAATTGTATTAAACTTAGTAATTTTAACTTTAATGTACAGAAACCGGCGATTATCGCCCCCACGTACTTACGTGAAGCGCGCCTTACTTGTTTATAACAAGTTTCAACTCTCTAGCGTAAAAACTGTGCGAGTTATGTGTGACACAGACAAACAGACGCACAGACCGATAGACGTCTAGCTAACAACCACTCAAATCGTCCTGAAACACCCATAATGGATAATTCGTTGAAATGTCGGTTTGGATTTAGGTGAAAACAATACTTTTTGTTAAAAAGTAAAGAAAAGTATAATTACATTTAACAAATAAGGAGATTATAAGAGAAAGTTAGTCCATGTCATAGTTGTCTCACACCGATTTTTTCAACTGTTCTATTATTATAACTAAGGGGATATATTCCTACTGTGAATTAAATACAATTTATGGAAATAGAGGATCATCCAAATCAAAATTCAAAATTCTCGAAATTTTTTTAATTTTCTTCTTCAAAGTATAATGTAATAAGAATGGTGATAAAAATCAGGGATATATTAAAATCAGTGTCATGTGGAGGATTAAATGCAAGAGGAAGATGCCCTGAATATACTCCTCTCTGGAGGTTGAAATTAATATGTAACCATCTGCGGGTTAAAAGGTGAAAAGGTGGACCCTTAAAATGATGTAATACTTAGCTATAATATACAAGTGGTATACAGGGTAGGCAAAAAAAAACCCGCACTTTTTTGAACACTTATAGCTTAGCTTCTGTAATTGATAGAGATATGGGGTTTGCGGGGTTTGAAAACTACATTCTCCTACTTTAAATTTCATATCTATAATTTAAAAAACTATTGGGTGAAAGCCATGCAATGACGGTTTGAATTAGGGTCTTAAAAAAAGTCGTTGTCCGGGTAGTAATCGTTGTCTGGTATTACAATTTTTATAGAATAAATGATCATATGGTTAAAGGGGGAGGGGTTCTTTGTAGATAAGTGGGAGGAGTCCTTCAGTGTTATAACAAACATTGAAGATGTGTTAAGGATAATGTTGCCTAAAATTGAAGATCAAATGCCAAATTTCACGATTATGCATGATGGTGCCCTGTCCCATCGCTCCTTGCAAACAATTCAATACTTGCAAGAGAATTGCCCAGACTTCATTCAGCCAGACAAGTGGGCCGCCCAACAGTCCAGAACTAAATCCAATTGATTACTCTATCTTGGGATGGTAAGAACAAGGAGTGTGTACGTGGGAGGCAGAATAAATGACGTTGACGAACATGGAAAGAGGATTCTTCGTGCCTGGGATGATATGCGTCAATCAAATATTGGTGCACTCTCCTTCTGAAGAAGGAGAGTGCAGGCTGTCGTAAATGAATTAGAAGGACAGATTGAACCATACAACAAGTAAATCTGTAAAATATACTTTTTTTTTTTTTTTTTTTTTTTAAATTTTGTTACGACTTTTTTTAAGACCCTATTATAAACCGTTATTCCATAGCTTTCACCCAATAGTTTGTTAAGTTATAGATATGAAATTGAAAGTAGAAGAATGTAGTTTTAATTTCCATATCTCTATTTACTACAGAAGCTGAGCTATAAGTGTTCAAAAAAAGTGCGTTTTTTTTTGCCCACTCTGTATATACCACCGACTTTGTTTTATCACCATATTTGTTTTATAACTTGAAGGAGGAATTAAATGTTTCTGAAACTTTAGTAAATAAAAAAAAGAAGTTTTTTCTTGATTGATCCATATATTTTTTGATTGATCCTTTATTTTTGATTGATCTTTTGATTTTTATGTGGTGGTAAAAATATAATAATTATTATATTTTATTTTACTACGTTTTTATTAGCTTGCTTTCTTGTTTGTTTGTTTGTCCGGTACAAATCTGGTAATCGATTTCTAACAAACTTCCCGAATAGCTAGACATTTGAAACTTTAGCATAGCTCAGAACACGATGACAATGCATTATTTTAATACTTTTAGCCATCTTTCAGCAGAATTTAATTGGATTTCAGCAAATTTTGCTGTATGGAAAGTTAGTTCGGAAAAAATCCGCAAGTTATTTTATTTGCTTTGCCATATTCCATATTTACAATTTTCATTTTGACAGGTTTCAAATTTGTGATTTTTTATTAAGAGGTAAACATTGAATGACAGCATAACAGGAAATATATCGATTATATTATTTCAAATATATCGATGGCACGGTTTAGATTTGGTGTTGGAGAGATCCGTTGTACAAAGATTTGTCCTTTTATAGGTTTAAGATCAGCTCTCTAGATGGTTGTCATTTATGTGAAGTAAATAAATTCGGAAGAATTATATATTATATAACAATAACAATTATATTATCAACATTACATACGATTCTACAGAAAATTTAAAAATGTAGTTATATAAAAAGTTCTTTTTATCTTGAAATTTTTAATTTAAGTCCCGGTGCGGGGGTCTATTTATCTCTATATGTCTCCCGTAGTTAATGATAATTAAAATTTAATCTTTCCGTAGTATGAATACTACCTAAATCTTAAAAATTTGAATTTATAATAATTATTTCGATAACATCTTCGTTTTATTTTCTTGAAGGGATATGTATAATTATTTTTTCAAGAAAAATAAATTCTCAGCCACAAAAAGAAAAAAGAAAATATCAAAAACAAAATTTGAAATAACAAACAACTGAGCATCGTTTAATTGAGAATAATAAACAAAAAAATCGGTCATTGCTTGTTTACAACCAGTTCGTATATATTATAAGAGTACCTGAGTCGAACTAAACATCAAATGATATAAGAAGAATTATAATTCTATTTTAAAAAAAACATAGAGTTGGACAAGCCACAAATATAACAGAATGAACAGGAGGGTAAGGTAATTAAAAATCCACCAGCCTCGTATCTTTATTGCATTCGTTATTTTATCTTTTGTTACTTTAAAATTGGAGTCGACGCGCGGTGACATAATTTATTCGTTTCATTTTAAAAGAACTAAAGTAAAATGAGTTATATATATATATATATATTTTAATTAAAAATCCCAAAATTAAAATTTTTCTCAATCTTAAAACCTTGACAAAAAAGTGGAGATGAAAATTGTCTTAGTTCTTAGTGACTTCTTAGCTAGAAATTCGTTTTAATTCAGTGACCCCTTCTTAATGACCCTCCTACACACATTCTTACATGTCTAGTGATTATACAGGAGTGTTGAGGGGTGGGGGAGGGGAGGCGAAGAGTAAAAATACTCTGAAATAGATAAATTAAAAATTCTGAATAGTATATTATATAATCAATGATTTAGTTAGGTAATAAAGACAAATAAGATTAGTATATCTGCTCTTTCTATGACTAATTTCTTTAATGATGAAGTCATATAAAAACGTACGTTAGAAAATGACGTAACTAATATTAAAGACAGTGATACTATAAAAAAAAAATCAAATTTAAAATATATTTAATTCTATTTATTTATTAACGTCAATTACTGTGGCATATTGTTTCATCCCGTCTTATTCCTAGAAAATAAATGACATGAGTGTAAAACAATTATAATTAAATAAATGTCACAACATTGATGTTACTGAAAAACCGCAAGCATTAAGAAAAAACAAATAAAAATAATGGGACCTAACTGAAAATTGATTGTGTGCTTGTTTGGACCCATATTGATTTCCAGTGAGATAACATAAAATAGTTTAACTTTATCAATTGATGTGAAATAACAATTTAATTGAAATAATTTGAAACAATTTATCTTTTATTAATTAATATTTTATTAACTAAATTAATTTCTTGATTAAACAAAAAAGTAGATAATATTAATAGGAATGATATTAAAATATCATTAAAATTATTATTGATTACTACATTTTCGCATCAACGGAGAAATGTAGGAAGAAAAGTATGTATTTAGAAAAGGCATCACACAGGGAGCTATTTTGAGCCCCTATGTATTATTATATATAATTTACACCTTGAAACTCTAAATGACAAATCCTCCCAGTGAAAATACTCCAGTTTGCTGATGACGACACATAATATATTATGCCGATATGATTAATATATTCAATCGCTTGAAAAATTGATGACATGGTAAATAATCTTAGTCAAGCAATACAATGCTAGACTAGAATTACACACTGAACTAAAATTATCCTTTGAAAAAACAAAATCCTGCATATTCATTGAAAGAAATAATCTCCACATAGAAAAGGTAATAACGTTTTTGGTCTCTTTCTTTATCGAAAACAAAAATGGAAAGAACGCATCTAGAATATTACCTTAAAATGTGAATAATACCTAAAAACAATGAAAATTACCTGCAACAAATCATGGGAAAGTGATCCAAAAACCATGATTACACTATACAGGGCAACAATAAGAGCATGCTTAGACTTTCTAAGATAACGTCAGAGAATACTCACTTACAAAACTCAACCGCATTCAATACAGATGTCGCTAAAAATATCTATGGGGTATTTAAAATCAACAAAGATAGCCATAACCTCATTGAGTACCATATTCAATGGGGTGTTACTTAGGGTGAAATATGGTACTTCCTGCTCCAGGTATAGACAGACCAGACAAGGCTTACCTCAAGGTGCTGTAATCAGTCCAGTTCTATTCAACCTGATGATTAATGATGTTATTGACACAATCACACAAAAGCTGCCTGGTCTTAACATACTCCTTTATGCAGATGATATGATAATATGGGCAACTAGTAGCAATGTGAAGGCACTGGAGACTACCTTAAATCAAGCCCTTGAACATCTAAAAATATGGGCCCTAAATAACGAAGTAATAGTACATCCAAACAAGACAACTTACCAGCTTTTTTCTCTGTCAACCATAACATCGCTTACTGGTCAGATGGCCCAGGCTTTCGTTTTATACTCAAAACTATGGCTTTGATGGACAAAAATACGTATTCCTTATCTTGCTACGTAATTACGTAAGGAAAATCTTGCGTAGGATCATATGTGTTCGAATTCCAGTGAAAGTGATGCCTTCTCCGAACACGTTCGAAGAAAAAAAGGAGGAGGTTGCATCGTGGTTTCCTGCGAATCTTACGTTATTTACGTTAACGAAGAAATGAGTTTAAAATGTAGAAGTGATATGTCCGTTTGTTGCTAAAATTGCCATTTTTTACAAAATAATAAAAAACATAAATAATAAAGTAAAATAAAGAACAACTGTTGGTCTCCAACAGCATTCAATACAGATATCGCTAAAATATCTATGGGTTATTTAAAATCAAAACAGATAGCCCATAATCTTAACTGAAAGTTGCGAACAACCACTTGACCAACGACGATCACATCTAGCTGACATGACAAACTACTAATTAAATTATATTTTCAAAACTCTATCATATAACTTCGCCAAATGGTCAGATGGCCAAGGCTTTCGTTTTATACTCAAAACTCTATCATATAACATCGCTTAATGGTCAGATGGCCAAGGCTTTCGTTTTATATACTCAAAACTCTATCATATAACATCGCTTAATGGTCAGATGGCCAAGGCTTTCGTTTTATATACTCAAAACTCTATCATATAACATCGCTTAATGGTCAGATGGCCAAGGCTTTCGTTTTATACTCAAAACTCTATCATATAACATCGCTTAGTGGTCAGATGGCCAAGGCTTTCGTTTTATACTTAAAACTATCATATAAAATCGCTTAATGGTCAGATGGCCAAGGCTTTCGTTTTATATACTCAAAACTCTATCATATAACATCGCTTAATGGTCAGATGGCCAAGGCTTTCGTTTTATACTCAAAACTCTATCATATAACATCGCTTAGTGGTCAGATGGCCAAGGCTTTCGTTTTATACTTAAAACTATCATATAAAATCGCTTAATGGTCAGATGACCAAGGCTTTCGCTTTATACTCAAAACTCTATCATATAACATCGCTTAATGGTCAGATGGCCAAGGCTTTCGTTTTATACTCAAAACTCTATCATATAACATCGCTTAGTGGTCAGATGGCCAAGGCTTTTGTTTTATACTCAAAACTATCATATAAAATCGCTTAATGGTCAGATTTCCAAGGCTTTCGTTTGTGGAGTATATTATAATATTTGTTAAATGAACTTATAGAATGAAATAAACGCTTAGCTAACTAACTACATCTATAAAAGAACTATCTAATAAAATAAACAAAGGACAAAGATACTGGTTACATAAACTTGCATCCCTCTTAAACAATAGCTGCAATTCTCTATTATCCTACTTAGATCTAACAAGTACATTATATCAACACAAATTACTTCCCATTCATCAAATTACTTTTTCTTTTTTTTTTGGTTTCTGTATTCTTCACCTTAGTTGTATATATGTGCAAAATTTGGGGAAGATTGAATGACGGTAAGTGGTTCAAACTTGGGGTAATTGGTGTGCGATGAAACTTAAAAAGCAAATAAATTTGACGCCATTTTGTTTTTGTTTTTATTTTTTTTGGTTCCTGTATTCTTCACCTTAGTTGTATCTATGTGCAAAATTTGGGGAAGATTGAATGACGGTAAGTGGTTTAAAATTGGGGTAATAGGTGTGCGATGAAACTTGAAAAGCAAATAAATTTGACGCCATTTTGTTTTTGTTTTTATTTTTTTGGGTTTCTGTATTCTTCACCTTAGTTATGTGCAAAATTTGAGGAAGATTGAATCACGGGAAGTGGTTCAAAATTGGGGAAACGGAAATGTGCGATGAAACTTACAAAGCAAAGTAATAAAGACCAGTAAAAAGTATAAAAGTAGCATAGCTTAAAGGTGTCTACCAGAAACTGTTGCAATTGATTGATACAATAGGAAATATGTATAGGCTCAAACCTAGAATTTACACAAAATATAATTAAAAAAATCGGTCCGAGACAACTCAGACAAACTTTCTCATATACGAGTTCATAATTATTTAGCCCAGTGTTTTCCATTTATTAGTTTTCGTATGTACATTTAATTAATATTGAAAATTTTATCAAAATATATCATAAAAATAACGTCTCCTGGGCGGGGAATCGAACCCGGGCTCTCTCCGTCCGCGTTTTAAGCTTTTTTCTCAGGAACTAGATTTTTCCCGGGAAAACGGCTTATATGGTTAGATTCGTATTTAAATGGGCTACATTTTAGAATTTTTTAATCAAAATCGTCGTAACCATATATTAAATATATCAATTGTCAATTGTTCAAATATTTTGATATACCAAACATATCAATTAATATTAAATATAATCATAATAGATCATCATCAGTAATAATTTATGACAATATTAATTTTTTTATATGATAAGTAATGATTATCAAAATATATTTTTGCTAATTTATATACAATTTAATAAATTGACGAAACCAACTTAGTTGAGTGAATAATATTACAACATTTTCTCAAGATAGGCCCAGAGGGGGACAAAAATATAGCCAGTACAACAAACTAATGAAGTGACTTCAATAAATTTACTCTAAATTACCCAACTAAAGGGGGGAAAATATACAAAACTTTGTTTATAAGAAATGTTTAATAGTTATTGCGGGTATGTGACATCATAATAATTTGAAAAATTTCTATTTCTTTTTAACTCTTCCACAGGAGAATTATGACTTAACGAGGCGTGGTTAGAATAACATTTTTTACATTTTCGTAATTATTTAAGACAAAGATTTATCTCAAGAAAAAAGAAAAAACTGTGTGCCGTGCGGAGGAGATTTGGTTAATCAAGTGTAAAATTACTTTTGGCTGCTACCCAACCTAGACTGAGGTACCACATTGCTTGCTGCCAGCTTGTCTACAGGCAGCGTCATATTACGCTCCCCTGACCTAGAATCTATTCATATACTTATTATCACATACTTATTCTACACATTATCTTATTTTATCATACATATATAAAAGTAAAAATAACAGTTTTAATTTTGTTTCCGAGTTTACCCAAGCAACGAAAGCATTATGATGGTTCTAAAGAACGAGCATTTTTCTATTAGTCCAGGAGATAGCGTGCAAAAATATGTCTGACTAACATCAAGCTAGAATTTTGTATACAAGTCAATCTTTTAGCGCCTTTTAAGAATATGTGGTCGGCTAAGTTCGTCTGCGGGACATAGCTTGGCAATAGGCATTTGAAAAAAACAAACCGGTGGAGAGCGGCCATGTCTCACCAATTATGGTGGACAATGTGATTTTCATGATCCTGAGTACAGAATTAGTTAGTAGACCGAAAATCAAGTTGATGTTAGTTTGTCCCTTAAAATGTGACCACGTTGATTTTTAGTAATATTTTAATAACTAACCCATCAAGTGTGAAAATAACATCGACTTGATTTTTGGTCTACTAACTAATTCTGTACTCAGGATCATGAAAATCATACTGTCCACCATAATTGGTGAGACATGACCGCTCTCCACCGATTTGTTTTTTTCAGGCGCCTATTGCCAAGCTATGTCCCGCAGACGAACTTAGCCGACCACATATTCTTAAAAGGCGCTAAAAGATTGACTTGTATACAAAATTCTAGCTTGATGTTAGTCAGACACTTTTTTGCACGCTATCTCCTGGACTATATGTATATGAATTCAAACATTCCAAGACAGAAATCCGTTTCAGACATCAGGAAACATTTTTGGTAAAGTGTAGTATGTATTTCTAAAATTCATTGAAATACGAATTTAACTATATATTATGTCGTTTTCCAAGGAAGAATCTTGTTGCCGAGAAAATTCCAACGTTTCTACTACCATGGAAAGAACGCATCAAGAATATTACCTTAAAATTTGAAAAATACCTTAACATAATGAAAATGGCCTGCAACAAATCTTAAGGAAGTGATCCAAAAACCATGATTACACTATACAGGGCTTTAATCAAGCCCCGTTTACACGGTCCAAGTATACTTAGACCAAGTCAGCTTTGAATCTACTCTGACGCTACTTGGATCGTGTAAACATGGTATCCAAGTCAACTTGGACATCCAAGTTGTGTTAGATGGGCTCCAACTTTTTTTTGATCAAAGTAGACTTTGATGAAAACAAAAATGGCGACCACCTGACAAATTATGTGAACGAGCTGTCAAAAAATGACAAAGATGTGAGGTTAAGCTGGATTTTGTTTAATAGAATGTTATATATCATCACTTTTATAAAACTTAATAAGTACAATTTAACTGGAAAGATCTAGAGGGAAAAACATTTCACATAATCTATTTTAACCTCTACTTTATAGTGCATCAATGTTCCACTACTTACACCAAGTATACTTTAATCGTGTAAACTACTGTAAACCTTACTTCAAAAGTTCCACAAACACTTGGACCAAGTGGATTTGATCAAAGTTACTTGAACCAAGTACACTTGGCCAAAGTAGTGGAAGTTTGATTCACTGTAAAGTAGAGGTTAAGATAGATCGTGTGAAATGTTTTTCCCTCTAAAACTTTCCAGTTAAATTGCACTTATTAAGTTTTAAAACAGTGATGATATATAACCTTCTATTTAACAAAACCCAGCACAAACTCACATCTTTGTCATTTTTTGACAGCTCCTTCTCATAATTTGTCAGGTGGGCGCCATTTTTGTTTTCATCAAAGTATACTTTGATCAGAAAACGTTTGGGGCCCATCCAATTCAACTTGGATGTCTAAGTTGACTTTGATACCTTGTTTACACGATCTAAGTAGAGTCAAAGCTGACTTTGCCCAAGTATACTTGGATCGTATACTTGGGGCTTAGACCATGCTTTAAATGTATTGTCATTTAGTAACTCAGTTTATGTTTTAATTTACTTACAGTTTAATTGTTGTTATTGTTGAGGCAATGAACTTTTATATATTATATTATTATTTAAACTAGGCATCGCGTGGCTCTATCATTGAAGCGAGAGTATTGCAATAAAATACTGAATATTGAAATTTATTAATCATAATGAATGTCATAGTTGAAGATAAGTGGAAGAGGGTAGAGAGGGGTAGAGTGGGGGTACTCGGTACAAAGCTTTACTTCCTAAACAAACCTATAATCTACACGACTATTATAAGAATCTTAACCACCCGCAGTAGCTTTAAACTATTATTATAAATGTATCATTTCACTACTCAAAAACAACTGCTTGTGTCAAGTTGAAATTTTACATGACTTTTTCAATTGTACTTTAGACGATGTATGTGAAGTTTTATTAAAATTGTTTCGTTAGAACGTAAGATATCGGTAAAAACGTTGTTTTTTTACTTTAAACGTTTAGATCCGCTTTAATAATTTTAACGATTTTTATTAATTCATAGCGGTGACGCTGTTGTCATCGAATAGGTGATAATAGAATCTTTTCCCGTCCTGAAATTCCAATTAAACCTCTGGTCTACACGAGCGTTGCGCGCGAACTCTTGGACGGATCACGCTGTCCAACGAACCTAAAGCCTGAGCATTAGTAAAAGGAACGTTTATACCAAATTTCAACTTAATCGGTCAACTTTTACTCAAGTTATCGTCGGACACGTAAATGTTACATACAGACAGACAAATTTCATATTTCGTTGAATGTAAGAAGCTCGCTTACTCACGCTTTAATGATGTTATCTTTGAATTATATATCTAATCATAATTTATAATTAAACATACAAAGGGCAAGACCTCGGGTTTAATTCCCCGCTGTCGAGGAATTCATTTTATAGTGAATTTTGATAAAATGTTGAATAATAATAAACAGGTCAAGTGTGTGCTAGACAGCACACAGCGAGGGTCCGTAGGCAACCCTGTATAGTTTAAGTAGTACCCTATTGATGGTGGTTTTTAAAATGCTAAAAAGCTTACTTTGAACAATCCTATGGGTCTGGTATTCTCAAAACACATGAACAAATTTCTGATGAATTATTTTCTTTCCACTGAAACGGACTACAACCATATAAATACATCGAAAAGACCATAGTTATAAAAAAACGTATTTTGTCAATAAAAAATAAAATATTATTTTTTTCGAAATTTCCAAAAAGTAGTTTCTTTACTTTTAGTCGAAGAATGTTCAGGATTTTTTTCAGATTTTTTGCACTTCACATAGCGAGATAGAGGGGGGGGGGGACACGTTTCACACCCACTTCAAACTTGCCTACGCTCGCCCTATCAAAGTTATAACCAAAGAATTATATATTTTTGTAATCAGCTCGACGTACCCTTTAATATGATACCCCTCAAAAATAGAAAAGAAAAAAAATTAACCCTTAAGTTTTTTTACCCTAATTTTTTTGATTTTTTTTTTTAAGTCGCTATATTTTTAAAATATGTGGGTTCGTACAAGACACATGCATGCCAAATTTCAAAGTGATCGGACAAAAGGTGTAGCTGTGAGAGCAGGCGACAGGACGGACGGACAGACACAGGCAGGAAAATATAAGGGTCCTTGGTTTTGCCTACGGACCCTAAAAATATGCAAGCATGAATACCAAAACAAATTAAAATCACTAGACGAAGAAATCAAGAGTTGTGTCGGACAGATTTTTTAAAAAAAACATAAATCAATCATTTATATAAACGAGTAATGTACTGATGATGGCGACGACTCACCTCGAAATCATTTGTTATTGCTAAGCTAAGGCAACCACATTTATTCCAGTAAAAATAAATTATTGTTTTGATTTGTTGGTCTTCAAATAGATATAATAACTTATCTAAATAGATATCTAAATTAATTTAATTAATTTTACTTTTTTAGCTCGTTAAATATAAGGTACATATTTTGAGATTAAAATTTAGTACCAATTACGATTTTTATTCTCTTGCTCCCTGATTTAATAAATCTTCAACACTCTAAATTTTATTTATAAACAAAACTGCTTGTAACTTACTGCAATGTTATTTTATTAATGTTAAAAATAGAAAAAAAAAAAGTAATAATACCAAAATTTTTTCTCATTAATGTAATTACAAAATGGAAAAAAAGAAAAAAAACACATTAATTTTATCTATTATGAAAGTTACTTTAAAAGTTTAGGAATAGTTGCACGGTTTATCAAAATAGGGGTAAAACCTAGTTATTTTTTTATACACCTAACATAGTGAAATCTATGACTAAAGAAACTTATAATAATTTAATTTAAAAAAACAAAACAAAAAACTCTAAGGAATCTATAAAAAGACAAATTTATAAAGAAACTTATAAATATGAAGTTTCTTTATTTTGCTGCAGACAAAAAAACTAAAGTTTATTTGTTCTGTTCCCTGAGGCATGCATATTTTCAACTTGGAGGAGGGCGAAACTCAGCATAACTCGTAATATTCCATTTTTAATACTCGAAAACTTTTTCCATTCCAATTTTTCCATCAATTTATAGATTTTAAACCACTTCTTTTCCTTTATTTGGAAAATATTTTTCTCCTTTCTACCACGTTTCAGTTGAAAATAGACTTGAATTATAATCGGGAATTTCATATTTATTTTTTTATTGTTAAAAAAAAGGTTAAAGGTTTGCATAAGATTGATTTTCTTTATTTAGGGTGGTCCAAGTAATAACTTCTACATTTATTTTTGCTTCTTGGTAAGCTTTTTGTATTATCTTGTCAATACCAGATGGAAAGAATGGAAGATTGAGGGGTGGGGGGATTATGAAAACTGTATTGAGAACTTTTCTTATTTCAAGAAACTTTTACTTTCTTTTTAAACCAACCTTAGAACAGCTTAGAAGAGGTAGAGGGAGCAAGTCCAAAATCCTTTAAAAAGCTGCTTGAAGATTGGTGATAGTAGGTGGTGCTTCCACGCGGCAAAGCTACATACTAATGTGTTATTAGTTTATCAATATTACTTTATGTTTCGTCACCTGATAGTTTATCAATATTACTTTATGTTTTGTCACCTGATAGTGTAACAATATTACTTTATATTTTCTCACCTGATAGTTTATCACTATTACTTTATGTTTTGTCACCTGATAGTTTATCACTATTACTTTATGTTTTGTCACCTGATAGTTTATCACTATTACTTTATGTTTTGTCACCTGATAGTTTATCAATATTACTTTATGTTTTCTCACTTGATAGTTTATCAATATTACTTTATGTTTCGTCACCTGATAATTTATCAATATTACTTTATGTTTTGTCACCTGATAGTTTATCAATATTACTTTATGTTTTGTCACCTGATAATTTATCAATATTACTTTATGTTTTTCACCTGATAATTTATCAATATTACTTTATGTTTTTCACCTGATAATTTATCAATATTACTTTATGTTTTTCACCTGATAATTTATCAATATTACTTTATGTTTTGTCACCTGATAATTTATCAATATTACTTTATGTTTTGTCACCTGATAATTTATCAATATTACTTTATGTTTTGTCACCTGATAATTTATCAATATTACTTTATGTTTTGTCACCTGATAGTTTATCAATGTTATCACAGCTGGAAGTATAGAAGAAGTATATATACTCTGGGATTACAGCAAGCGTTACAACTCCTACTCCTATCGTATCTAGTCCCTACTGTTAAAAATCGTAAGAAGAATAGTCAATAGTCCACGCACGCTCCTATCTATGTTTCTAACTATCTTACATCCCCTGATTCCTAGCTTAAACCACGCACGAAGCGTGGAATGAAGGCTAGTAATAAATATATTAAAACCTTATAAAATTATTTAATTTGTTTCAGATCACCAGAAGCGGCAAAATGCAATACAACCATGCTTCAAGAGGCTGAAAAATCACTGATGGCTGCCAGACACAGCAGATGTAGCATCCACGTGGATACACCTAGCAGTGACTCCAGCGATTCAAGTAGCGACTCAAGTGATTCCAGTAGTGACAGCAGTAGTGACTCTGATAGCGACTCGGAAAGCGAAACGGCCGGCACTCCACCCTACACACAACTACCTCGGTCCATATCTACAATGTCACAGGAACTGTCGCAGGATGTTCTACGCGATTTACCCTCGTCTTCCAAATCCTAGCAGAACTCAACTCATCTGCTAGACTGGCTGCTTCCACAGAAGATAACCAGTCCATCAGATGATAAACACATCAAATAATAAAAAAAACCATTATAATAAATTATATTTTGTATAAATTGCATTTATATAAATGTTTCAGCAATGAAACATGATTGTCGTTACCATTGTCAAATAGAAGAAGAGGATAGATGAAAAACAGGTTAAAAATTAAAGTAAGAAAATGAAATAACTATTGCGAAAAGCGAAGAGTTACCGATGTTTAAGAAAAAATTTATATTATTTATTTCCGACTATCTAGAAAGGAGAAACTTTCGTAGATAGTTTATTTCCGACTATCTAGAAAGCAGAAACTTTCGTAGATAGTTTATTTCCGACTATCTAGAAAGCAGAAACTTTCGTAGATAGTTTATTTCCGACTATCTAGAAAGCAGAAACTTTCGTAGATAGTTTATTTCCGACTATCTAGAAAGCAGAAACTTTCGTAGATAGTTTATTTCCGACTATCTAGAAAGCAGAAACTTTCGTAGATAGTTTATTTCCGACTATCTAGAAAGCTGAAAGTTTCGTAGATAGTTTATTTCCGACTACCTAGAAAGCTGAAACTTTCGTAGATAGTTTATTTCCGACTACCTAGAAAGCTGAAACTTTCGTAGATAGTTTATTTCCGACTATACCTAGAAAGCTGAAACTTTCTCAGATATTTTTAAAGGGTGTTATATTTTAAAATTGATAAATGCTTTTATAAAAAGTCCCTTTAATAAAAGTCGATACTAAATAATTCTGCTAAGTTGGGTAACTCAAGTCCTTATTATTTCTAGGTAATATCTAAATTTTGTATCCAATAAAAATAATTGTCTTTTATTGTCCTCTTTGTGATTATAATTGAATAAAGGAAATATGTATTTTACTAAAGAAATATAATTGAATATTGTGTAACAAGAGATTGAGTGTAACAAGAAAATTATGTAATTTAAAAATGAACTAAGTTAAGATTCCCTCTTTTTAAAGATTTATTTATTTAAAAATGCCAAATCAATCTGATATTTTCTATTCTAATATCGAAAAAAATGTTAATCAATCATTTTCATAACATAAATAATTTACTTTTCTTTTTTTTTTTTATTAAGTTGGCACTCATTAAGGTAAGGTAATTTAAAAGGCTGGTATTACATTAACTACTATAATTTAAATTCAATTTTTAAGTTTTTGTTAGTTTTCATACTACGGAAAGTTTAAATTTTAATTTAAATCAAATTATAATTATTATTAACTACGGGAAACAGACAGAGAAAAATACACTACAGCGCCGGGATTTGAACCACGGGTCTCCTGTATTTTCAGTACATTTTTCTCTGTCTGTTTCCCGTAGTTAATAATAATTATAGTTTGATTTATACCATAATTTATTTTTTGAAAGGGATTTTTAAATTCTATCATAAAATTATGTCAGGAGGAGTATTTTGATTTGTGTATTACAGCTTCGTCTAGATTGGCGTCAACATTGGTCTCTGCGCATGCGTAGATTTGATGCATATATGGGCATGTGTAAAGATTTGTTGAATCTCTGCGCATGCAAAGAGATTTGTTGCATCTCTGCACATGCGTAGAAATCAGGAAAGAGGAAAGAAAAAAATTAACTTAAATTTGCTTAATTAAATTAAATTTCCTGAGACCGCAATTTTAAGCTAAACGTCCCGAACATTAACAAAGTTTTTATTGAATCTAATTACTTTTTCTTAAAGTAAACGAACCAATAATTGTAGTTTAGTTAAATTGTCGATTAAATATTCTCTTAAGTCCAAGTTCTTAAAGGTTAAGATAATAAACTGGAAGGGAGAATTTACTGGCCAGTTAAAGACCAGTCTAGGAACCAGTCAATGATTTTCTACAAATCAAGATTGTCAAAGCAGTCAAGGATTAGCCAAACTGTCAAGGATTCGTTAACCAGACAAGGATTAGCTAACCAGTCAAAGATTAACTAACCAGTCAAGGATTAGCCAAACAGTCAAGGATTCGCTAACCAGTCAATGATTAACTAACCAGTCAATGACTGTGTCCAGTCATTTAAGGGTGGACGACAGAAAAGTTGTTTATCAATCTAAAATACTTAACTAACAAATACGAAATCTTATTTTTTATATATTTTTTTAATTCTAAAGCCTTTGACTTTTATTTGAATCCAAATCTCTAACCATATTATTATTTTTTTTATTTTTTTTTTTTAATTATAAATATTTTTTTAATAAAGACGAATGAAATTAGAAGAAAGAAATTGTATATTTGTCAGAGATTTTTGTCCTTCAAAACTGTACAAATAAAGCAGAATGCAATCATTTAATACTTTTAATTTAAGAAAAGTAAATAAAAATAAAGTGTGCCTTCTTCGCATATAGTGGCCTATCATAGTTTCTACCTAATTCTTTTAAAGCTGTAATTAGTGTTTAAGACTTGTACTTTCAGTAATATATTGATGTATTTAACAATAAATTAAATTTTGGCGTTACTTTTCTTTGTTTTCTATTTGACTAGATAGTTTTTTTAACATTTGTTTAGCATGTCTAGTTTATTTAGACAATTGTACTAGCATTTAAACATTCAACCTATTTTTTACAACCTTATTGGTGTTCTATTGTTTCATCCTAATTGATGTTCTAATAGCATCCTAATTTGTGTTCTATTGTTTCATCCTTAATGATGTTCTAATGGCATCCTAATTGGAGATCATTGTTTCATCCTTATTGATGTTCTAATGGCATCCTAATTGGAGATCATTGTTTCATCCTTATTGATGTTCTAATGGCATCCTAATTTGTGTTCTATTGTTTCATCCTTAATGATGTTCTAATGGCATCCTAATTGGTGTTCTATTGCTTCATCCTTATTGATGTTCTAATGGCATCCTAATTGGAGATCATTGTTTCATCCTTATTGATGTTCTAATAGCATCCTAATTTGTGTTCTATTGTTTCATCCTTAATGATGTTCTAATGGCATCCTAATTGGTGTTCTATTGCTTCATCCTTATTGATGTTCTAATGGCATCCTAATTGGAGATCATTGTTTCATCCTTATTGATGTTCTAATGGCATCCTAATTGGTGTTCAATTGTTTCATCCTTATTGATGTTCTAATGGCATGCTAATTGGTGCTCCATTAACATCCTTATAGTTGTTTTACTATTTCGTCCTTATTGATGCTCTAATTGTTATCCTTATCGATGTTCTATTTTTTGTTATGAAGTAGAATATAAATGATTTGATGAAAATGTGTTTGTTTATCAAAAGTAGTCATTGTACCATATTTTTTTGTTAAATATATTTATTTATATTACTTCTTTCTTCTTTTTTAATTAAGGGTCTTGTAAACGAGCAACATTTTACAGCAGTAAAGACAGGGCAACATTGATCGAAATCCAGAAATATTGCCGGCAATATATCTGCATTTTCGGCAATGATTTTCCGGCGTTATACTATACAGAAATATATCCAGGCTATGCAGAAATATTGTGGTGCAATACAGAAATGTTGCCGGGTCATAAGAACATACTTCATTATATTTTCTGTATATTAAAAAATCACAGGGAAGTACTTGCGTCCAAGTACTTTTTAGGGTTTTGTAGATGATTAAGCATACCCGTTATATAATTATGATTTTTTTTTCTTCGATCCTAAGGGTCCCGGGTTCGATCCCCCGGGAGGTCACAATGTTTTTTATACGTAATAACGACAAGATAAATTACATTTTTTTAGGAAATTTTCATCGCCCAACCATACGCGCCGAATCATTCATTCGCCGCGTCATTCTTTTTCGCCGAATGGGCGAAAAAGAATGATGACCATCATTCCATGATTCGCCATGAATCATTTCAAAATTTTAAGACCAGCCATTATATAAAATTTGCGGGGGGGGGGATTTTTTTGGGGGTATATTTTGACTTACAAAACCAATAAAGAAATAAAAATTTAAAAAAGCAAATACATATTTATATCCTACTCTTCAGCAGCTTTCATTTGATACCCAACTCAAAATTTTTAAAAAATAAAAGTTTGGGCGCACTCCAAATTTTCGCGCACAAAATTGGTAATTTTTAAAACCTGGGAATGAACTCCCGGAAATATCATCGCCCTACTATAAGGTATGAGTATGAATTATTTCGAAATTTTAGCACCAGCCGATCTATAGTGGTTGGGGGGGGGGGAATTTTTTTGGGGTATATTTTGATTTTTTCCCCCTATAAGGAATGCAAATTTTAAAAAAGCATATATATATTTGTGTCCTACTCTTCAGCAGCTTTCATTTTATACCCAACTCAAAATTTTTAAAAAATAAAAATTTGGGCGCACTTCACTTTTTCGCTCCCAAAATTAACAATTTTTGAAAATTTGGGATGAACTCCCGGAATTTTTATCGCCCCACAATAAGATATTAGCATGAATTATTTCAAAATTTTAGCGCCAGCCGATCTATAGTGGTTGGGGGGGGGGGAATTTTTGTTGGGTATATTTTGATTTATTTAACCAATAAGGAATGCAACATTTAAAAAATCATATATATATTTGTGTCCTACTCTTCAGCAGCTTTTATTTGATACCCTACTCAAAAATTAAAAAAAATATAAATGTGTGAGTTTACCACATTTTTTCGAATTGCGCATGCGAAAATCTAATTATGAACTTCTGTATATTTTTCCTGTGGTTGGGTCAAAAAGTTGCACCAATGTTTCAAATTTCAGTACTTTCGCTTAAACGGTTCGGGCCCTATGAACCAAAGAGCGACGGACGGACGGACACATCACCCTCGGTATAAGGGTTTTGAGAAGGATCTACAAAACCCTATCTAAAAATATATTCCGGCCATTATCACCAGCCACACATTGCCGTAAAATGTTGCTCGTTCACAAGCCCCATAACATTTCACTGTATTTCTATTATCTAGCTAGTACTATTAACTTCCAAACTACACTAAACGCTCTACATAAATAAAACATACAGATTTTATAATATGGTCTTAAGTCACCATTGATCTCACACATGGGCATCAGCTGAACACACAGAAACCTCTCAACAATAAATATTCTGCTTTTATATAATGATATCCAGATTAAATATAACATGTGTACAGGGCCGTTTTATTCGTTCGCTGCACCCTGGGCACCCAGTCACGATGCGCCCCCTCTCCCCCCTCCCTAAAAATATTATTTACAATATATTTATACAAATAATATGTTTAATATAATATTGCTATTAAATCTTTTATGGTAAATATTGCACTTATACAAAAAAAATAATGAAATAAGCGTAATAATTAACATTGGAGTAAATAAATAACTTTTGAAGTACTAATAAATTGACTTTAAATAATTAATGCATAATAATTATTTATAAATTTAATTAATTATTATATATTTTGTAGTACTTTTCTTGGTAACGAATATTGGGTTACTGCGGAACACAATTTAATACACTATAATATCCAATCTATTACTAAATAACATAAAAAAATATAAATAATAATACTGCATAATAAATAATATCATATAAAAGCAAATGTTAGGTATTCGGCGAACACCGCGTTTGTGAATCCACCATTATACGATTGCCTTTTTTCTTGCATTTGCTCTGGCAAAATCGCCTATTAAATCGCTTAAGTTACTTTCTAGCGTTACGTCGTAGTAATATGCTTTGCGTGCATAATAACAGTCAACAGTAAACTGTTGTGCTTGTCACTACGCATTGTAGACCTATTCACTGATTTTATTCTCAGCCGAAAAGCTCCTCTCCGCTAAGCACTGCTCGAGCGCAGTGCGTGAACTGGGAGAGTTACGTATTGGTTCGAAGAAGTACTTTCCAAACAATTTTTCTTGATATCAGTCTACATATCGAGGGCCCCTTTGAAACAATAACGGGGGTCCGGGGGCCCTCCCGCGGAGAATTTTTTAAAATTTAAGTGCTAAAAGATGAGTTTTAAGGATTTCTGAGGGCAAGTTTGTCCTTACAGAAAAGGATGTTTGGTAAAAGATTTTTTATTTATTTTTTTTTTTTTTACAAAAATTGCATTATAAGTGAAAATTTAAGAGTTATTAATAGCAGAGAGTTATCAGTTTGTTAATATGATTTGTCTGTCAGTTTCTCTCCTGAAAATTAACATTGACCATATTAAATATGATGAAATTATCACAAAAAATCTAAGTAACTAAATAAAACAGAAGAATTCAAACTTCCGTATACTTATGACATATTAGGAAAAATTTTAAGTTCATCACAATCAGTGGCGTAGCTAGGGCATTGGAGGCCCTTCGCCAAAATAAATTGATGAGAAAAAAAAAATTGCGTTCAGAACTGAATGGGGCCCCCTGACAATGGTATAGAAGTATAATTCCTAGTTAGATTTTATTATGCTCAAAAGGGGCCCCTATCGACATTGGTACAAAGATAGTATTTTCATTTTTTTTGGATTTGGGGCCCCTTGATACCGGGTGCCCGCCCGCAATTCTTGACCGTAGTTACGCCACTGATCACAATAGCCTTCTTACTTTTTGGTTGTAAAAAAACCAGGGCCGCCCCCTGGAGATCCCCCCCCTCCTCCCTGTCTGCAGTCCTTATATATCCATTGTTCAAGGTTTAGCAGTGTCCTTCCCCTTCTATAACCTTTTGAGTTGCGCCCCTAAACCCCTTGCGTCCCTGGGCACGTGCCCATCGTGCCCCTATAGTTAAATCGGCCCTGCATGTGTAATGTGGGTTCTATATTTATACAATTTTAACAGTATCATCTCATTTTATGGATTTATTTTATTTGTGTGTGTTACTCTAAAAGTAACAAGATAAACCATGCTATTTGGTATGAAATGGAATTTCTGCTTTACTTCACCTGATGTAGAATTATTATAGAGAGAAATTATAGTGATAGAGCGATAGTTGAATTTTAATAAAAATGTTTTGATGAAATTAACCCTTTCGCACCCGATTTTTTTCTGTTCATTGTATATTTTTCTTCTTTTAGAGGGTCAATTCCTATTGACCCCTAGATGACTCAGTAATTTTTTCAAAATTTTTGGACCACCCGTTACTGAGATATGAAATGTCCATTATAGTGGACATTCAGACTCAACTGTAAGATCCCAGATGTACATGTAAAATTTGTAAGTCCACTGCAGTGGACAGTTCAAACACTGTGATCACTATGACCATGATCACTATGATCAGTTATATATTGCATTAGCTTAAATGACTGATACCGTGATTATAATCTGTAAAATCATGATATTTGAACTCACCCTAAGGCTCAAAAGTTCAATAAATGAATAAATAAAGCATTTATAAAACTCTAATCTTCAATGATTATAATATATGACTAATTTGCAATAAAACAAGTAAAATTATAAATAATAAACATTCGAATTTTAACTGTAGAAATTATGAAAACAATTTCTACGTCTCTCAAATAATAAAAGTAAAACATTTTTTTAAAAATGAAATTTTTAATGATAATAATGAAAGAAATATTTGCAATAAAACAATATAATTCATCAAACTTACTTTCAAGTTCTAAATCATAACCTCCTTCTAAATTCATTACCTGATGCTGAACATATTACAAAATCAAATGTTACCATAAAATTCAAATGTCCAGTATACTGAACATCAAATTTTGACGATAAATTATGTGCTAAATTTGATCATTTTTTGTGATTGAAAATCATTATTTAACAAGTTATAACTTTATCTTTAAAAAACAATCACCGCCTAAAAGAAATATTAAATATTATGTAAAACAAAAAAGTGAAACATATATACATCCCTCTGGACGCCATGTTGTTGGGATGAAAAACACTTGTCGAAATGATGTTTATCTAATAGTTACAATTATTTTTGTTAACACTGATGAGGTAAAATCACTAAAGAAGGTATCAAGTTGGCCAAAAAGTTAAATAAAAATAAAGACAAATTACTTATGCAGATTATAACTTGTCTTGAAAATGATGTCCAGTATACTAGACACCCGGAACGAAAGGGTAAGCTGAGGCCCCACTTAAAGTTACGTAGCTATACTTTGTACTTTATACGCAATGCATGCTATGCATTATGTCGTCATTAAAAAAAATAAAAAAGTCCAGTCATGCACCATGACTTAATGAGCGAATTTTCAAAGAAATCTGCGTTTTATTGGCTTATGATAATATAGGAAAATTTTGGTTTAGAATTTGCTCGGGTGAAAAAAAAATTGGTACACAGGGGTACGGGGTACAAAAGTCAAAATAGTATTTACCCTTCAAGATGCATGTCGTTGGAAAGCTCTTTAAGAGTACAGTAATTGTTGTTATTTACACTTTTATCATATTTTCACATAAAAGGGGGGTAAAATGGAAAAAACACGTTTTTTGACCCTATATGGTCAAAATTTGACCCCTAAATGGACTCCAATAATTCTGGCCAACGAACTCATCCTTTCTTTTGATATTATTGACATTTTAAAATTTGTTTGAAATTTTTAAGTGCATCCTAAGGGGAGATATCGTCTGGAGTGACACATATATACATATATACATACATATATACATACATATATACATACATACATAAAAAAAAAGTGTTAAATTTTAGGAATCGATTCAGAATGGTCTAAAACGGATTTCCATGGAAAAAATTTTCAAAAATTCGCATTACAAAAATTTTGAAGCCATTGCAATAGCGTAATTTTCTTTGAAAATTCGCTAAAAGAATAACGTAGTCGCGTTCGAGATATTCACAGGTAAGTTGCCTTGGGAGAGTCATGACAGTGATGACAAGGCTTTGTTATTACTTGTGTTACACAATAATAACAATAATAAAAGAGAAAAATGGAACGAAATAAATTTGGTGAATTTCAACTTGGGTCGATTATTAAATATGAAATATGAGGAGGGTCTAAGTCCCTTCTGGATTCATGAACATGAGTTGTCACTACCTCAAATATCAAGTCAAGAAGTAACAGTCACGCTGCTCCAAGATGAGAACCATGGAACAGCGTAACTACAGGAACATAGGATGAACAAGGAATGAAAATATCACTTCCTATCACAGGACATCAATGGTCATATGATTATAAAATAAATTATAATGAGTTTTTTTGAGATTAATAAAAAGTGAAGTTGCCAAGTATGTGTTTTCAGTACACACTACCGGTCCGTAATCGGATAAGTTCGTAAATAAGCATCACCCACAGCATTTTAAAAAGTTTGATTTAGCAGTAACTTATAAACCATTTATTATTAGGACGAGAATCAAAAGTTTCTCAATGCATTTTTGTCTTCCAAACGCAATATAATTACTGTAGAAGGTACAAATTAATTATATTATATTTGTTTATATGTTGTCAACTTAAAATGATTTAAAATATAAATTGACATCTTGTCTTGTGTTGTGTTAAATGTGCAGTATTCATGTATCATAAGATATATTATAAGCTATTAGAGTCTATAATACACGGACCTCAACAGGTTATTGGGCCTCAGAGCAACTAAAGAATATATTGGGTAAGAATTTCTCATAATATATTAAATCTTAAGAAAATGGATTCTGATTTTAAAGGATCGATTAAAAGATTAAATAATAGTAACTATTCGAATTGGAAATTTCGTATTCATCTCTTACTAATTAAAGAAAATGTTTGGGATGTCGTTGAAAAACCAGCAGATAAATCCGATAAAAACTGGGTAGAGCGAGATAATAAAGCTCGAGCCATTATAGGATTATCCGTAGATGATTCGCAACTAGTTCATATAAAGAAGCTGAACACAGCACATGAATGTTGGAAAGCTTTACAAGAATATCATGAGAAATCAACATTATCTAATAAAGTCAGTACATTAAAAAGGCTCTGTAAGCTTCAAATGAGTGAAGGAAGTGATATGGAAAGTCATTTGACACAAATTCTTGAATTAGTAGAAAAACTACAAAATATGGGAGAAACTTAAGCTGAAAAACTAGTAGTAGCGTTTATGCTATCAAGTTTACCAGATAGTTATGAAACTATAGTTATGGCGTTAGAATCACGACCTGATAAAGATTTAACTGTAGAAGTAGTTAAAGAAAGGCTTATTCAAGAATGTATTCGTAGAAATGAAAATAAGACGGATGAAAATCAATCGGCTATGAAAGCTAAAAATACACCAAAAGACGTAAAATTTTGTTCATATTGTAAAAAGAAATTTCATTCTCGTGAAGAATGCTGGTATCTAAACAAAAATAATAAAGGATGTCAGAAAAAGAATAATAATCAAAAGAAAACATCTCAGGCAAAGAAGGTGACAGATCAAAATAATCATATTGATAATATTTCTGAAAGTGACAATGAAACCTTACATTCGTGTTTTGCAAATTCAAATTCGAAAAATGAAAAATCGACATGGTTTATCGATTCGGCAGCGACTTGTCACATATCTTGCGATGTATCGAGTTTTCGAAAATTAAACAAAAACAAGAGAGAAAAAATTTGTCTTGCTGATGGAACAACACTGATATCTCAGGGAATCGGTGACGTTTATTTATATTTGGAGAATAGTGAAGGAAAAATTAAGAAAATTATAGTTCAAGATGTATTATTAGTTCCTGAAATAGAGGGCAATTTACTATCAGTTAAAAAGTTAACTGAGAAAGGGTATAGCGTAAATTTTGATAAAACGTCATGTAAAATAATGAAAAATTATTTTATTGAAGCTTATGCTTATTTACATAAAAATTTATACTGTGGTTCAAATCCCAGCGCTGGAGTGTATTTTTCTCTGTCTGTTTCCCGTAGTTAATAATAATTATAATTTGATTTAAATTAAAATTTATACGTACTAAAAATTAAAAATGAAACAAATTCGTCAATGTTAACCACAAATGAAAAAATTAAAACATATGATATTAATTTACTTCACCGACGTTTAGGACATAGAGATCATGATGCAATTAAACAATTAGAAACTAGAAATATGATTGATAACATTAAAATCATTGGTAAAAAGCAATCGATTTGTGAAGTTTGTGTACAAGGGAAAATGACTCGAAAAGAATTTCCTAAGAAAACCGAAAATAGAAGAAAAGAAATATTGGATTTAGTACACTCAGATCTATGCGGTCCCATGAAAACAGTAACACCTGGAGGGAATAAGTACATATTAACTTTAATCGATGATTTCAGCAGATTTACCTATGTCTACTTACTCAAACATAAAAATGAAACGTTCGGGAAAATTAAAGAATTTGTGGAGGCAATGAAAACGAAATTTGGAAAAACAATAAAAGTTCTTCGCAGCGATAGAGGTGGAGAATATCAATCGAAGGAATTGGATACATATTTTAAGAATAATGGAATAAAACATGAATTCACTGCACCATACTCACCAGAACAAAACGGAGTGGCTGAAAGAAAGAACCGGAATTTAACAGAAATGGCCAAGTGTATGCTGCTGGAAAGTAATTTAGAAAATAAATTTTGGGGCGAAGCCATAATGGCTGCTAATTATTTACAAAATAGGTTACCCACAAGGGCAAACGATAAAACTCCATTAGAATTATGGGAAAGAAGAAAACCTGATTTAAATAATATGAAGATTTTTGGGTGTGATGCTTACGCATTAATACCAAAAGAAAGAAGGAAAAAATTTGATAACAAAGCTAAGAAATTAAAATTTATTGGATATTGTGAAGAGTCGAAAGCATATAGATTACTAGATGAAAAGACTTGTAAAATTATTTTGAGTAGAGATATTAAATGTATTGAAAAACCAATAGAAAACGAAAGTATAAAATACGATAAATTTGAAAATAGAAAAGAAGATTTGAAAGAAAATATTGAAGAAGACGAAGATACAATAGAAATAGAATTCAAATCTGATGTAAACAAAAATGCAGAAAAAGTAGAAGAGAAAGAAGAAGAAGAGAAGAAAATAGGCAAGTCTGAGCCAGAAGAAGAAACGCAAATATTCAAGCAAATTAACGATGATGAACCAAACACCTACATAGAAGCTATGGATAAGCCTGATTCAGAAAGTTGGTTAGGAGCTATGAAAGAAGAAATGCAATCTATGGAGAAGTGTGAAGCTTGGGACTTGGTAGAGAATCCCGGAAACAGAACAATCGTTGATTGCCGATGGGTGTATAAAATTAAAAAAGACCCGACAAATAATAGCGTCAGATATAGAGCCAGACTAGTAGCCCGAGGATTTAGCCAGAAATACGGAGAAGACTATGATCAAGTGTTCGCACCAGTAGTTAAAAATGTAACAATAAGGACTTTGCTAACACAAGCTGGTCTAAATAAAATTAAAGTGAAACACATTGATGTTAAAACTGCCTACTTGAACGGAGATTTAAAGGAGACAATTTACATGAGACAGCCGTATGGTTTTGAAGATCCTAACAAACCTGATCATGTATGCAAATTAAAGAAAAGTATATACGGGCTTAAACAATCAGCTAAGGCCTGGAATGACAAAATTAATGAAGTTCTTGAGAAAAATGGTTTCAGAAGGGGAGAAGCAGATAACTGCCTTTATATAAAAGAAATTGATAACAAATTTATTTACATATTACTCTATGTAGACGATATTATACTATTTTATCACAAAGAAGAACATATGGAACATGTAGAAAACATATTGAAAGCAAATTTTGATATAAAAACTTTAGGAGATTTAAGATATTATCTAGGAATTGAAGTTACTCGACTTGATAGAATTTTTTATATAAACCAAGAAAATTATATTGACAAAATCATTAACAGATTCAATTTAGATCAAGCTAAACCTTCAAATATTCCTCTCGACCAGGGATATTTCAAAGCTGAAGGTAGTCAACTATTACCTGACAACGATCAATATAGAAAAGCTATTGGATCATTGTTGTATTTAGCAGTTAGCACTCGACCAGACATGCAGCAAGTATTTCGATACTAAGTCGAAAAGTATCGAACCCTGATAAAAATGATTGGACCGAAGTTAAGCGTGTTATTAGATACCTGAAAGGTACAAAAGATCTAAAATTACGTTTAGGTTCGGAAGACGATATAGGAAACTTGACTTGTTACGCCGACGCAGATTGGGCGGGGGACATTAGTAATAGAAAATCAACAAGTGGATTCGTTATCAAGTTTTCTGGAGGTGTAATAGCATGGGGAAGTAAGAAACAATCCTGCGTATCGCTAAGCACAACAGAGGCAGAGTATATTTCTCTAACCGAAACGTGTCAAGAGATGCTATGGATCAAAAAGCTGCTAACAGATTTAAAAAGTGAGCCTAAGAAAATTACTATACTCGAAGACAATCAAAGCACACTTAAAATGCTTGACCATGAAGGATGTAAAACAAGATCAAAACACATCGATGTGAAGTATCATTTTGTACGAGACATTAAGCAGAAAAAAGAAGTAAGTTTCGCTTACTGTCCAACCACAGAGATGTTAGCAGATCTTCTAACAAAACCTCTTCATGGAATTAGAGTTAAGAACTTGAGGGAGAAGATTGGACTTAAATAAGTCAAATATCGCGTTTGAATTTATAAATTTGAACTTTTACACCCTTACCTAATGCTCTAATAATATATAACTATGATAATAACATAATGGCCAAAATATATAAAATTCATATGGATATAATAAATAAAATTGCATTAAATATTTAATGAAAATAATCAATAATAAAAATAAATAAAAATATTAATTTCATTATAAATAAAAATGTTAATAATCAAAACAATGATAATAAATTCATATAAATATATTTAATAATAATAAATGTATGATGATGTATGAATGAGTATATAAAATAATTAAAAATTAATTTGAGAAGGGGTGTAGGAGGTACAAATTAATTATATTATATTTGTTTATATGTTGTCAACTTAAAATGATTTAAAATATAAATTGACATCTGGTCTTGTGTTGTGTTAAATGTGCAGTATTCATGTATCATAAAATATATTATAAGCTATTAGAGTCTATAATACACGGACCTCAACAATTACTTCACAGTCATTAGTTCAAGCCATTTCTAAGATATTAATGTTTTACATTTTTTCTGAAAAAAATATGCGACGCTTCAAAAATTCCTTGAAAAAATTATTTTTGCTGATTTTATTTTTTTTTTACAAAGAAGAACTACGTTTTTTTAAAAAAAAAAATAGTTTTTTCGATGATTTGTTAGCAAAGTAGAGGTGATGACTTGATAAACGCAAAATTTAAAGGTGCATGGAGAAATTTTGGGGGTTTATACAGGGTGACTGGCGTTATATGTGAAAAAATGAAGTAGGTTATTCTACGTCTTATGGGCCACAAAAAACGCTATATAAACCATGGGTCAAATCTTAACCGTTTTTTCGCAAGGTCAAATTTCATGATTTTTTTTTAAGTTCGCATACCTTTTCTTATAAAAACACAGATTTTACCCATGGCTTATATAGTGTTTTTGTAGCCCTTGAGGCGTAGAACAACCTACTTCATTTTTTCACATATATCGCCAGTCACCCTGTATGTTTTTAATGTGATGGAGTTGTTACATATAATATAATCACAAAGTTTAAACTTATGTTTGTGGGTAGTTTCGGAGATAGATACGTTTACGCCAGATCGACAGACTAACGTAGGAAATTATAAGGGTCCATGGTTTTGCCTACAGAACCTAAAAGTGCACAGAAGGTGGAAATTTATATACGACTTTCTGATGTGTTGGGGTAATATTTTATTTATAGATTAATAGTTTATGTTTTTATAATTAACAAATAATTTTAATTTTAATGTCAAATTTCATGTACAAGTATACGTATAGTCAGTGCCGGAACTAGCCGTGTGCATGGGGTCAGCCGCACACGGGCCTCGGGGTAAGGGGGGCCTCACTTCCACTCGGCCAGTTATAAAAAAAAGAAATTAATAAAATAAAAATAAATGAATAAAAAATAAAGAATAATTTTACTAAAAAGGTGAAGTTAGTTTATATTTTATTAATTACTATTGTTATTATTTTTATGTGGTAGGTATCTATATTCCTTTCCACATAATAATAATTATTATTATTATCATTTTGTGAGACAATTGATGTTAAATGCTTATTAAGATAATATTATTAAAAAACAATTGTCTAACAACATGACGTGATTTTTATACATTTGGGTATTTTAGAATGTTAATGTTTTGTATTATCCTGTATATGTTTCATCAAAATGTAACTATCTTTAGTGTTTTTAAATTAATTATACATTTTTAACTTGTAAAATATGCCTACAAAGGGGCGGGGCCACCTAACACGATCCACTCAATATCTCCGGAATCTACTGCAGGAAGAAAGACGTGGTTTGCTGGGTTCTATGTTAACTTAAAATGCGCTTACAGAAAAAATGCTAAGCACTTTGAGCGCTAAAATGCTCTGCAGCAGTACTTAAAATAGGAAAAAGTTAATAGAAGAAATATTAAGGCTAAAGTTAGATTCTATGGCTTAAAATAAGAACTTTTTACTCTTGGCATTTTTCTCCAAGAATTAAAGTTTTAAAATATGAGTATTCAACTCAAGACTAACAGCTAAACTTAAAATAAAGAGTTCTTATTTTGAGCCATAGACTCTAAATCCATTCTTTTGTATTAATCAAGGGCTATTTTTTACTTTAGCACCCCCCTTGGTTCTAAACAGTAGTCGGCCCTACAAAAGTCAAAAAGGTTTGTTTGTGTGTCTCCCCAAGACATTGAGACTCCAGGGGAAGTTCTATATTTAATATTCCTTTGTCTTTAGTTGATTAGACTAAGGGATATGATTACAATTATAAAGACAAGTGACAAGTGTGATATTCCTTTGTCCCAAGATACATTAGAATAAATATCCCTTCGTCTTAACAGTAATTTGGACTAAGGAATATATGCTACTCTGTATAATGTTCCTTTGGCGAAATAACTATTAACACAAAGGGATATAAGGGGATGCTAAAGTAAAAAAGTACCATTACATGCAACTTTTTAATCTCATTTTCGTAACTTTTTTGCTCTTTTTACTTTCCATGTAAAGAGAAAGTATTGTAATGGCACGAAAATTCGATTTTGATGGATTTACACGTTTTGAGGTCCCCTGAGTCCAAAAAAGTAGTTTTTAAAAAATGTCTGTCGTCTGTCTGTGCAGACACCTGGAGCCTAAACTACTCGGCCGATTTTGACGAAATTCAGCAAACATGTTCAGAAAAATCATACCCTGAGGAGAAACTAATTTCACCTTCAAATTTGGGGGCGTTAATCCTTAAAAACTATGAAAAAAAGTGAAAAAAAGTATTTCTCGAAAACGGTTCCGACGATTTTGATTAAATTATTCTAAAATGTAGTCTATTTAAGTACAAATTTAATTTATTTAGTTTTTTTTTTATCATAACCTCATGTTTTTTGTTTCAATTAATTGCAAATCTTATGTGTATCCTGAAAAATGAGGTTCCAAAAATATTTGACTATCTTGGAGGGGGGGGGGGCCTCAAAACAAATCTTGCACACGGGCCTCAGCATGTCTAGTTCCGTCTCTGCGTATAGTTGAGTTCTTTCCGCAGCTGTCTAGTTCAGAGTTTTAATAATCTATATCATTTAAGCCTCAGCACCAGCACTATCTGTAGGATAACTTTGACATTTCAACTAAATTTCATTTAAATCGGACAAGAAATTTTTAAAATATGGGGTTAACAAAAATATCGATGAGGTAGGTATTTTTTTTTTTTTTTTTTTTTTTTTTTTATTAAATTCCGGGGGGCTTTTACACCCGAAGACGCAGGCCACTTAGGTGGGCCCATACATCAAACCCGGGTTAGGGACCGGGTGTGGGAAATCTTCACACACTCGTGTGAAGATATGGTCGTCAACCATGACTCCCCTCCTAGTTGTTTTACAACCAGTGTCATTATCATGGTTTCCAGGCCGAAACCTGGTGGCGCCACTCTTCCGAGGAGCTTCCCATTTGTTTAGACAATGCTGGGTGGACATTGAGCGGGGGGCCCGGTCCGGGAATCGAACCCAGAGCTGTGGTTAGAAGCGGTCACCCATCCATCTACTTACCATGCTCGAGGCTGCTTAACTTGCCTTATCGCAAGGCAAGCGCTCTAGCCTCCGAGCCACCCAGGCCCCCCCGAGGTATATTAATATTCAACTGATATATAAAACACATTGTTTGTAGAAGAAATGTTGAATGTGAAGACATAAAAAAAATAATAGTACTTGAGAATAATCTCAATGTTTATATTAACTTCAGTATAAGCTTGGCAGCAAAAACAAATAAAAATAATTAAATTGCATATTGTATATATTTCTACCTTATATATGGGTAAAGGTGAAAAGTGTAGAGGGAAAATATAATAAAGAGAATTCATTAAGTTTATACGGTATATAATAAAACTAATGCATGCCCTCAGGTGTTTCTGTAAATAGGGCTGAGCTGGTCCTATACCCTTGCAATGAAACCCAAGCCCTCTTCAAACAGAACCCTTTATTTACTGAATCCTGTTTATTTTGATTCCATACAGTTTTGTATTTCTTTCAATTCTATCTTCGTCTCTAACAACCAGTTACTTCATAGAGATTACTTTAAACTCTTAAAAATAAAACCTGCTATACATACTAGGTTTTTTTTGAAAATAATAATTTTTCTTTCTTTTCTGCTTGAGAGCTTATTCTAAATAATAGGTCAAGTGTGTGCTAGTCAGCACACAGCGAGGGTCCGTAGGCCACACTATATAGTGTTTAACTGTAAAGTGTATAAACAGTGTTTTTTTAAAGTGTTAAAAAGCTTACTTTGAACCATTCTAAGGGTCAGATATTCTCAAAACACACTCTGATAAAGTATTTTTTTGCCACTGAACCGGAATAAAACCATATAAATACATCGAAAATACCATAATTATAAAAAAAAACGTATTTTGTCAATAAAAAATAAAATAACATTTTTTTCAAAATTTCCGAAAAGTTGATATCTTTATTTTTGGTCGAAGAATGTTCAGGAATTTTTTCAGATTTTTTGCACTTTACATAAGCGAGATAGAGGGGGGGGGGGACACGTTTCACACCCACTTCAAACTTGCCTACGCTCGCCCTATCAAAGTTATAACCAAAGAATTATATATTTTTGTAATCAGCTTGACGCACCCTTTCATATGATACCCTCACAGTGTCGAAAAAAATGTAAAATTTTTAACCCTTAAGTTTTTTTACCCTATTTTTTTTGAAAAATATTTTTTTTAAGTCGCTATATTTTTAACATATGCGGGTAGGTACAAGATACATACATGCCAAATTTCAAAGTGATCGGACGAAAGGTGTAGCCGTGAGAGCACGCGAGAGGACGGACGGACAGACACACGCAGGAAAATATAAGGGTCCTTGGTTTTGCCTACGGACCCTAAAAATTGACGGCCAATTGGTGTGGAACATAGCTTCCTCGCATCCTATCCACGTACACTATTGGTTTTATGATTTTTTTTTAGAAGCCATTATTGCCTCATTTGTTTAATTGTTTCCCCGTTTTTTAATCTGTCAAAATTGTTTTAATTTTTTACATAAATTAAAGTATTAATTTAGCAAAAGTTAAAGAGCGCAGACGGTTCAAATTAATCTGGGGCTATCTGCGGGTTACTTTCAATATACTATAAAAGTTTCATACAAATCAGATAAGTATTTTTGAAGTTATAGGTAAAAATAAATGTATGTATGTGCTCATTTGGAAGAGAAACAAATAGGCGCAGAAGGTTGAAACCTATATGGGACCAACAATGAGCTAATTATGAACTACCATACAAATTTCATTAAAATTGAACGTGAAGTTTTTAAGATATGTTGGTTCGCAAAAATTGAACGACAGACCGACAGACAGACACGGAACCAAAAATGTTCCCTGATGTCTAAAACGGATTTCTGTCTTGGAATTTTTGAAATCGGAGACATAAAAATGTTTCGTTGTTCAGAACAATCACATAGCTTCCGTTACCTTCGGTAAGCTCGGAAGCAAAATTAATGAATAAAATAATTACCTAACTAATGACATATTATTGTATTGTCATCAGAAATGTATAATCTGTACAAGTTTAAGCTTTGTTTGTGCACACAAACCTACATTTATTTACACCTACAGCTTCAAAAGTACTTATTTGACTTATATGAATCGTTTATAGTTCATCCAAAGTAACCCGCAGATAGCCCCGGATTAATGTGAACCGTCTGCGATCTTTAAATTTTCATAAATTGATACTTTAATTTATGAAAAAAAAAATCAAAATATTTTGACAGATAAAAACGGGGGAAACAATTAAATAAATTAGACAATAATGGCTTGTAAAAGTATACTTTAAAAAATGTACGTGATAGAATGCGAGGAAACTATGTGCCACACTAATTGGCAGTCTATTTTTATGTTAACATATCCATTTTTACTTTCTCATATAAAGAGAAAGTATTGTGATGGCGCGAAAATTCGATTTTGAGATTTTGATGGATTTACACGTTTTGAGGTCCCCTGAGTCCAAAAAAGTGGTTTTTAAAAAATGTCTGTCTGTCGTATGTCGTCTGTCGTCTGTCGTCTGTCGTCTGTCTGTCGTCTGTGCAGACGCCTGGAGCCCAAACTACTGGGCCGATTTTGACGAAATTTGGCATACATGTTCAGAAAAATCATACCCCGAGGCGAAATCGAGAAATGAATTTTAGCTCTAAATTTGGGGGCGCTACCCCCCAAAAACTCTGAAAAAACATGAAAAAAAATTATTTCTCGAAAACGGTTCCGACGATTTTGATTAAAAAATTCTAAAATGTAGTCCATTTGAATACGAATCCAACGATATAAGCCGTTTTCCCGGGAAAAATCTAGTTCCTGAGATATTAGCTTAAAACGCGGACGGAGAGAGCCCGGGTTCGATTCCCCGACCAGGAGAAGTTATTTTTATGATAAATTTTGATGAAATGTTCAATAATATTTAAATGTACATTTGAAAACTAATAAATGGAAACACTGGGCTAAGTAATTATAAACTCATATATGAGAAAGTTTGTCTGAGTTGTCTCGGACCGATTTTTACTTTTAAGGTACCGTGCTAAAAAAGGCAACACTAGCCAACCAAAATGAGATATCACAAATATGTAGAATTATTTTGGAAACATTAAAAACCACAGTATTAGAAACTTTTTTTTTCAAATTTAATTTATTCTAATTAATACTGAAAAGTTTAAAAATAACCATCACATAATCTTAGGAGTCTGTAGCCAACACATTGGTATTATAAAATAGCTTTCATAGCTGGACGATGTCCAACATTCCGACCCCTCAGGTCTGGTCTACGCGGATAATGAAGTCACATCTCCGCCTCACTAAGCTATCAACTCACCTAGTTACCTGATGACATTAATTAATCAATAGCCTTCATTTATCATTTTAATATTTTGATTAATTGTGAATTGAAAAGCTTTAATTGATCTTTTGTCGAATTTTACAAATTATTTTATTTTTAGGGTTTAACAATATTATAATTGAATTATTAGAAGTAATCCGTTACTACTCTTACTAATAATTTTCTCTTATGGATTATCACATTTTATACATTATCAATTAGCTAGTGATAATGTATATTATCAATTCTGAGTTAACCCAAGGAAATGTGGAGGCTATGTGATCGTTCTGAAGAACGAAACATTTGTACGTCTCCGATTTCAAATATTCCAAGACAGAAATCCGTTTCAGACATTTTTTGGTTTTGTGTCTATCTGTCACTCATTTCTTGAAACTAATCATCCGATATTAATAAAAGTTTTTGGTGGTAGATCATAATTAGCCCATTGTTGGGCCAATTTAAGTGCCAACCTTCTGCGCTTATTTGTTTTTCTTTCACATGTGTACAAACATACATTATTTACACCTATATCTTCAATAATTTTACTTAATGAGAAAAGTACTCAGAAAAAATGTAGGTCTGTAGACTCTAAACAACTAACAGACGCCAATTTTAGTGAGCTTTGCAATTTGCTGAAGGAGTAAGGAGAGAAGTAAATATGGTAATACAATTTTTAAAAAATTACAAGCGTAAAATCTTCAGTACTCGAACCTTTGTTGTGACATCCTACATCTATAATTAAATAGGAGATTTTTAAAGAAAAGCTGTAAAATTTTAAATACCATAAACCACAATTTTTATTGGTTTTGAAGTTAAAAGGCATTTTAATGAATAAAACATTTGAAATTGATGAAATCAAAAGCATCGAACCTCTCGATAACTCGATGACGAAAGCACATCGAGGCTATCATTATAGGAAAAACAAGTTCAGTTTTGACCTCCTAAATACGCTCGTTGAATTTCGAAATCCAGATTTGGGACACCCTCTACAGTGATATTATTAAAAAGAGCAAATAAAACAACTAAATAAATAAAACAAATTCCACCAATAAATGAGTAGGATTTTAGCTCATATTATATTTTTATAATATTTCAAAAGCTTTCAGCTAAATCCTATCATATTCTTATCTGATAAGGTAAATAAAAGATATGGGTTTTATAAATAAATTGAATCATTCTAAATGATTCATTTAATCAATTCTATAAAAACATGTGTTAACATTTTAACAACAATAGCCTCTTTGTTTCTTTTTTCTTCGGAGATTAAATTTTAATAATAATACTGAAATCGAATATAATTATTTTACTATTGTATGTATTTTTTAAAAAATGTTCTTATTGTTCTTCAAGAAATCAATTAAACTATTAATAGTGTTGGTTATTTAATACTTTTACATTTTCTTACCTTTAAAGGAAAATTATTGTTTTCAACCAAAAAAATCTGAAACCGAAATTTCAAAGGAATTATCCGTTTTGGATATTTTTAAGACAATTTGAGTGGTTTTAAGCAGGATTTCTGTGAATGTGTGCCACGCATAATCCTACAGAAATCAGTGTGTGAAACTATATTATATATGTGTGTGAAATTGTGTTAAAACTTGCTACAAAAATTAGTACTCACAATATGTAGTCGAAACATTTTCTGATTCCTTCGATATTTGCACCAACTATACCTCTTTATTAGACAAACAGTTCCACTGAATTTCATTTTAATGTCTGTCGCTATTTTGAAAATTCCGACTTTTGAACTTTGAAACTTTAACGCTAAATAATTTAGGAATATTCGCTGATTAATGCGCCAATTATATCTTTCCGTAAGATAAATAATTCCTCCACATTCCAACTTATTATCTGTCACCATTTTGGAATTATTTGGCAAGAAAAAGTTCCGAGATACCCCAGTCCGAATTTTTATTTTTTATTCTAGGGGCTTTTTACATCACTTAGATGGGACAACAAACCCGAGTTGGTGAACCAAACTCTTGACACATCCAGGCCCCTGTTTTATAGGTACCTTGCGCCCTGGGCAAAGATTCTTATACCCCTCCCCCCCCCCCTAAAAAACTACCACAGGAAAGGGGTAGTTTTTTATGCCTCCAAGGGTCGACCAGCAAATAAAAAGGTCGACGGTTTTGATTTTCACTTCCTATCTTCTCTCCCCACAATTTTTTGGCGTCTCCCTGAAACCCATGCCTTGGGCAATGCTCTGTCTGCACATTTTTAAATCTGGGCCTTCCCAGATCTGTGTGGTCACCCATCCAAGTAATTACCATGCTCAATGCTGCTTAACCTGATTGATAAGGGAGCTAATTGCTCTTACCTACGAGCTACTTAGGCCCAACTTTTAATTTACAAAATTTACAACCCTTTATGTCCTAAAATTCTCTAAGCCCCTGTTCTTAGCCTTCCTCCTCTAGGTCGACCGTCTATTACCTTTTCAGCAACTCTGTTTTATACCATCAGTTCAAGCAAACTGTATTATGGCCATTTAGCAACCGGATAAACTCCATTTCACTTAAGGTATGCTCTAGTCGGTAATCAAACACAGATCTCCTGCGTTACAAGAGCGTGATGAACTATGCGTCACGGCCTGTGACTTGGCGAGCTTGATTCGAAGTGTGTCATACCGCGAGTCGTGGGACGATACTAGGCTCGATATGGCTCGACCATTCCCGTTAAGGATTGGCACTCTTTTATCATTTCAACTTCCAGCTGAAATGATAAAAGAGTGGAAGGAAAATTTTTTCTAATAAAATATGTATTTTAAAATAATGGATTTATTAATTTAAAACTAATAGTGCAATAAAGAGAACCTGCTTTCAGCTAAATGACAAGAATCACTATGATTCAAATATACTATTTTTTAACGTCCAAACCAGATTTTAAAAAATAATCATCATGATGTAATCTTCTAGGCAGTCAGCTTGAGAATGAGCCAAGGAGGGATCGAAATATTGCAAAAGTGAGGCTTTAATTCCTTCGTTCGACCAAACTTCTAAAGAATTAAAAACTGCAAGGAACACTTTCAACTAACTTTTATAATTATTGTATTTTAGTGCTTTTTATTACTAAACTAATTAATAAACATTTTTATGTTTGTATTATTATTATTATGAATAGTCATAGTGGTTATGTACAGACAAACATAGACAAAAGAGGGACTGTAGAGTGTAGAAAGTAGAGGTGGGGCAAGGCCCGATCTTACCCGACTCTACTCTTTTCTTCGGCCTCCTTCGGCTAGACAAATATTCTGTCACCAACGTCTAGTCAACGATGACCTTGCGCAACAAGTATAAAGTTACCCATTTCGCATTGAATACAAGAGACATGAGACAAATGTATCGAGACAGTCGCGACAATACTAGAAATCTCTCGAAAAAGAATCGAGATAGCACCGAGTCTTTTAAGAATTAATCATTTACGGTAGCTTTATAAATTCCAGAACCTATAGTATAAAAAAAACACACATACTCATTTTGCATGAGATACATTTGTTTGAAATCTGTTTCAGAACGCGCTCAAATTTCAAACAAAATATTTTTAGGTATTAAGTTTCTAAAATGACGTAAACTGATTTTAAATTAATGTAAATGAGGAATTTATTATGGATATAATCTGTATATTAGTATTTAAATAATACAGTTTTTAGATTTCATTCTTTGATCTTATATCAGATCGCTTCTGTATTTTACAAATACACATAAACTAAAAACTGTGTAAACATAAAATAATAATAATCAGAATCTAAAGGTAACTCTTAAATACAAAGTTTATGGCTATTTTCCTTCTTCATATTCAGCGCCGGCGCTACGCACAGGCGGGGCAGGCGGGCGCCTGTGGCGGCCAAACTCAGGGGGCGGCCGATGACGCCCTTAGTTTGTTTTATTTTATAAATTGAAAAACAAAATCTATAGTAGCAAAACGATAATAATGTAATGTGTTATATTATAACACCCCTATACAATACCTTATCAGGTGCTGTTTAAGTTAATAGTCGAACTAATCGCATTTCGGGATGATTCTTGGTTACACCGGTGTTATTTCTTTTTATACCAAAAAAACTATCGGTTGCTATTATATGAGTACATATATTTATCTATGTATGTATTTTTCTTTCTCTCGTATAACCCTCCTTAATTTTTTTTATTATACCTGATATTTTTCTTCTGAGCTTACCGAAGGTAACGGAAGCTATGTGATCGTTTCGAAGAACGAAAATATTTTAGGTCTCCGATTTCAAAAATTCCAAGGCTATCCTAATAAAAATCCGTTTCAGACATCAGGGAACATTTTTGGTTCCGTGTCTTACTTTATTACTCAAAAAATATTATAGCTAAATAATAATGCATTATTTTAAAAAAGCAGGCAGGTTATATTAAATAAACTTTGTTCAGCCCTCTGTCTCTGTAAGGGCGATTGAAAGTGGAAAAATTATTTTATTTTAAAAATTTGAAATACTTTAATTTGTTATACCTCAAGAACAAAAAAAGAAGAAACTGTCGGAAGTTAACAAACATTAGTAAAAATTTACTTTTTAATCTAATCAAAAATAAAGTATCAGAGGAGGTGTGTTTTATTATAATTCACAATAAAATTCCACTAAGGATAATATTAAAAATATGGCCATAGAAAATTTCAGGGCCCCAGAAAAAAATTAATTTATGTATGATTATATTTAAATATTATCAATTTTTTCTCAGATGATATTAATATTATAAGATTTTAGACATCCCAAAATCCAGTTACATAGCCATGTCCCAGAGACAGTTTAGGCCTATTTTTTATAATATCAATACTATTTTTACCAACCTAAAATAGGAATATTTTAGATTAAATAGTAAAATATTAAAGCTTCCCTACTCATAGGCCAACTTTTCTTGAATTTGCATAATCTCTAGGTATATCCATTTTTAGGTTCCGTAGATGAAACCATAATTTCTTGCGTTTGTCTGACTAGGCCAGAAGGCCGTTGAAGGTTCATTATTCCCGAAAGAATCCAACAAAAAAATTTGAAAATTCCAGTTATTTTTGTGTAATAACCCAAACACAAAATTTAGGAAAGCCCAAAAAAAATCACACTTCTCCTACTCCCCCCCCCCCCCCCCCCCGTCAAAAAAATCCTATTTCAGTGGGGCGGCCAAAAACCGCCTTGCCTGTGGCGGCCAAAAGTGTAGCACCGGCGCTGTTCATATTAGTTATATTTGAAATTTAAAAAAACTACTTTCCTATACTCGGAAAAACGACCAAATTAAACTTTATTTATTTAACCTTTTTTTTAAATCTACCTTTAAAACAAACTAATTTATTAAAATGAACAAACACAAAACTTTTCAGCGTTTTAATTTAGAAGGGAGCTTTAAAAAAAAATTCGATTGAAGAGGATAGTAAATAAGAATTTTGTGAATTTTTTTTATCTCGTGCCAAGAGAGAAACTTTAAACGAATCTAATATATTTTGTTTTGTAAAGGTAAACAATTTCGGCTAAATTTTCCTTTTTTTTCTCTCAAACTTAAAGTTAACTTTACCTTAATTAAATTTGATTTAATCGGGATTTGGGATAAGTATAGGTATATATATATATATATATATATATATATATATATATATATATATATATATATATATATATATATATATATATATATATATATATAAATTTTTTCTGTTTTTCTCTTTCGTTAAAGTGATTAGAAAAGTTTTAATTTGATTCGAAGATTTTAGTTCTAAATCAAATTTAAACTTTAATACAAATCCAATTAAAGTATGAATTTTTTTGGGTAGGGTGTCCCTAAATTTAGAAGTATAATTTATTTTTCCTTTTTGTCTTAGGTTTTATGATGTTTTTGAACAGGTATGCCAAATTTTATGTAAATCGGCCAAATAGTATAGGTTTGAGAGTCTGCACAAATGGCAAACTACAGACGACAAACAGACATTTTTTAAAAACAACTTTTTTAGATTGGGGGGACCTGAAAACGCTCCCTCACAATACAACATCTGTACATACAAGGAATATGAGAAAATAAGAGACCGCTTTATGTTAAAAATTAATAAATAAATACAAATAAAATTGGTAGTTTTCATTATTTTGGGCCAAGAAGTGACCTGTAGAGTACAAAGGCAGTCCTTTATCTATTCTTTGTCACAATCACAATGAACTTGAACACAATCACAATGAATGGGGTGTTACAACAGTTTTAAATTGCTTGCGGGCATACTTGGCTTGTATACATGGTATACAAGTATGGCAATAGCGACTTCCTCATCTTCTATCGAAGCTCTTCTATCGAATCTGAGAGCTTATTGTAACAATACTTCGGCTCTCTCGAGATATTCCTTCCAATTCTCGGAGGACCCCATACTTAACCTTGCCAGGTCATTTTTTACCTCTAGGCGGTCTACCAGATGTATTTTCATCAAATCTTGATGTTAACGTATCCATAATTTGTTTGCTCGTCTGACATGTCAACATGAGCCCCACGATTGCATCATCCATGCTACATGTAATTATGGATTGAGCCTCTGCATCTTTTTTCTTCCATTCATCGTATCCTGAATGCTTTGGACCAGGAGAGATGCTTTCTGGATCATCACTAAGCTCTTCTCCTGCTAGAATATTTTTTATTCTAAATTTCCATGCTGTGAAATTGTTACCTTTAAGCATTGGAACTTTGACACTATCCATTTTTATTAACAACTTCAACAAATCTTTTCTGATGCTTAATTTTTTTTCAAAATTTTATATATTTATTTAAGTTTCTTATTTTAACTTTTACTGTCAACATTATCAATTTCTTTTTCTGCTGGACTTCTTCCTATTTTCGGTTCAGTCCCTACTCTACAGGGCCCATAACCCCTGTTGGTTCATACAATTCTACTTCTATCTTTTATTAAATAAATATAACTATTCAGAATGAACTTATTATAACAGAATGAATTTATTTGACTCATGATGACAACCAAGTAAACATTTTTAGACATTGTTAAATATATTAATAAAATTGTTCCAACAAATATAAGGTTATTGAAGGCTCACTACGCTCGCCTGTTTATACAGTATTTGTACATAATCATTGTCTAATATAAGGTTATTGAAGGCTGGCTACGCTCGCCTGTTTAAACAGTATTTGTACATGATCATTGTCTAATATAAGGTTATTGCAGGCTCGCTGCGCTCGCCTGTTTAAACAGTATTTGTACATGATCATTGTCTAATATAAGGTTATTGCAGGCTCGCTACGCTCGCCTGTTTAAACAGTATTTGTACATGATCATTGTCTAATATAAGGTTATTGAAGGCTGGCTACGCTCGCCTGTTTAAACAGTATTTGTACATGATCATTGTCTAATATAAGGTTATTGAAGGCTGGCTACGCTCGCCTGTTTAAACAGTATTTGTACATGATCATTGTCTAATATAAGGTTATTGAAGGCTGGCTACGCTCGCCTGTTTAAACAGTATTTGTACATGATCATTGTCTAATATAAGGTTATTGAAGGCTGGCTACGCTCGCCTGTTTAAACAGTATTTGTACATGATCATTGTCTAATATAAGGTTATTGCAGGCTCGCTGCGCTCGCCTGTTTAAACAGTATTTGTACATAATCATTGTCTAATATAAGGTTATTGAAGGCTGGCTACGCTCGCCTGTTTAAACAGTATTTGTACATGATCATTGTCTAATATAAGGTTATTGCAGGCTCGCTACGCTCGCCTGTTTAAACAGTATTTGTACATGATCATTGTCTAATATAAGGTTATTGAAGGCTGGCTACGCTCGCCTGTTTAAACAGTATTTGTACATGATCATTGTCTAATATAAGGTTATTGAAGGCTGGCTACGCTCGCCTGTTTAAACAGTATTTGTACATGATCATTGTCTAATATAAGGTTATTGAAGGCTGGCTACACTGAGAGAAAAATTTTTATGGTGAACTACAATATATATATTAAAGCCCAATTATTGTTAGGACAAGCAGAATTCTAGTATAGAGAACTCTTTTATAACTAAGTATACAATGGCCTTGCTGTTGTAACAAAAGGGTGTTCTTTGCCCGCACAATGCAATTATTGTAGTTCCAATTTTTACAATATATTATTAATGTAACAGTATAAAAAGTTATTGGAACACACATATATTTATATTAAAAAGGTAATGTTGTAAATGGTTTATGACGTCACATCTTAAAACATCTTATTTTGTAAACCATAACATCAACTAGATTTTAATGTACATTCGTAACAATTTAATTGTAATATTTGCCATAACATGTTGTTTTAATAATACCAAAGTTTCCTGTCATTAAATATTACAATAATTATATTGTAAATGTATTGATGACGTCACTACATGTAATATATATTATTGTAATCAATTCAATAATCATTTTGTAAAAATACAATTACCAATATTATTGTCGCATTAATAATAGACTGTGCTCCTTACAACGATTAATGTCTTTGATAGTGAATTAGACAATCTTTGTATTGTAATGGATATGATGACGACACTTTCATTATTTTCTGTCACAGAAGCTGATACAATACAAATAGTTTAATTTAATAGAAGATTGTTAGAAATGTAATTATTTATTATTTTACTGTTGGTGTTACAGGAACATTGTAAAGGCAAAATGTTCAACTCAACAGGGATGACAAGGTGAAACTGATAAGATAGAGTGAGAGTTACATTAAGTCTACCAGTTAAAGAGAGAAGAGACTATTTCTAAAAATATTTCTTATCTATATTGAAAATAACTAAGCCACCCAACCTCTTCACGTGAATTATTATAAAAAATACCTTTTAGTCTTTGACTGAATCTTTGTAAAATATAAAAATAAACTGTCAATACATGTGGCAAAGAGCATCCAACGTTTAACATTGAATACACAGCAACAGGGAATTTGCTCAGATAGAAACAAGTAAAATAAGCACATCTAAAAACCAATTTAGATTCAATAATGATAATAATGGGTAAAACCAATTCATGTTTATGTATTATTTATGTAATTAGTTTGTCTTATTCCTAGAGAATTTCCAAATTAACATTTTGCAAAGGTAGCCCGTGTAATAATTTAAAATCAGACACTTTGTGTATTATAGTAACTTCTTGTTTCAATGATTTATATTATTTATAGAAAAAAGTGAATGTCATATTTTTAATTTAGGTTGCTAATTCTATAAAACAGTGTATCTAGCTATGAAATCAAAAATGTATATATCGGCTCCAGTTTGTTTGTAACAGATGTTTAATTTTTTCGAATGAAAAGAGTAATTACATCACTGAAGACTAAGATTTTAATAATATTAATATCTAGGAAATACTTCTTGGAAAGAACATTTAAATCTGCGTGTAGTGGCAGATACATTGTTTTCTGTAACAATCAAGCAGTTAAAAATTTGTAAGCAAGTTACATTACAAATGCTTCTATTTCTATTTTATTTGATGCCAGAGCTTGCAGTTGATTTACCTATAAATATCTTTCACTTAGACGACTGTAGAATCACAATAGTACATTATGCGTCGAGTGCGGAAAGTAGCATTTTGCATGCGAGTGTGGAGTTTGCACCCGAGCGACAGCGAGGGTGGTAAAACCACACGAGCAATGCAAAATGCCGTTTTCGCACGAGTTGCGTACCGTACTTTATCTACGATTGTTAGATTTAAATAATAAATACAGAAAAAAATAAACTTGCTGTATGTAAGTTCGTATCTCTCTCTTGATAAAGATGGCATTAATTCATTAGTTGTATTTTTTGCCGAATTAATTATTTCTGGAGGAGTATTATTCTCCACATTTTCGTCAAAGTCACTTGATTCACTCATTGTTTTTCACAATAAACAGTTACTTTAATAAAATAACAGCAAATTAGTTTTGTTAAATGTAAACAAACTTGCTAATCGTGCGTAAAGCTGAAGAATTCCTCTTCTTTACCACACTAGCGTGGTAAAGAAGAGGAATTATTCAGAACTATGAGACGTGCATGCGCAATGAATACAAGTACGTAAAGAATCACTTTCTACGCATCTAAACAAAGATATAATGTTTATATCTTCGTATCAAACTTAGTTACATGCCATTTCGTTTTAACCAAGCCGATTTACTCTACCACGCCTAAAGAAGTTTCACTTAAAAAATAGGTTTGTCAAAACTTTAGATAACTTTTGAAGAGATTCGAGGATCAGATTGAAATTTATTGGCACAGTAATCAAACTTCTAAACTTTAAGTTTAACCATGTGATAATGGGGCATCTATAACGGCATTCACTCCTCTTCCTGAATTAAGGGAAATTTTCAAATCACAAATAGCCAAACATTGTACCTAGACAGATATGAAATTTGCAAAAACAAAAAACAACTACCTCTGTAGATTAATATATGCTGATTTAATTAACTATTGCCCTTTGAACTTTCGTTCATGTAAAAGCAATATTTTTTCCTAATTTTAGGCCAAGATCTTAAAATGTGGGGTGAAATTTCAACTTATTAAAGTAAAAATAATACGTGTGGTGTCGTGGGACTCCCTGTACGAACGGCGTTCCTTACACTTTTCATTAAATATAAACTATAAAAGCACAAGGCTAAGTATACGTTGCTAACTACTTATACATGGAGTTAGAAAAGAAACAAAATTAAAAGTAACTAACTATTTGTATATACCTAGCGGAGTTTAGGCAAAATTAAAAGGAAAGCTTATTTTATCATTAAAGTAAGCTTCTTACAATAAATACGAGTATGTATTGAATATTGAGAAAAAAGTTAATCATGATGAGTTTATAGTTAAAGAGTATGTTTTTCGTAAGTAGGAAATAGGACTGCTCTCTAACCACCCTGCTAACTAATTTAAAATATGTGTTATAAAATATATCACTTCCCTCCATACAAACTTCTGCTTGAATCAGGTTGAAATTAAACACGTCTGTTTCAATTGTACTTTAGACGATGTGTATAAAGTTTCATGAAGATCGTTACGTTAGAACGTGAGATATCGGTAAAAACGTTGTTTTCTCTATTCTAAATACTTAGTCCGATTTAAAGGAGACTAAAAAGGATAAACGGTTAATAAATATAGCGATGTTTATCACTTCATAGCCGTGTCGGTGTTAGTTAAAAAAAAAATAAATAAATATATATATATATATATATATATATATATATATATGTATATATATATATTTAAGTAGTTGTTTGTCCCATTGAGTGATAACGTTGGAATTTTATCCCGTCCTAATATTCCAATTTTACATTTAAATTTTATAACTTATATTTAAGTATATTAAGTATATTACTTTTACGCGAGCATTGCGCGCGAACGCTTGGGTGGATAACGATGTCTAACGCTAACGAACTGGCAGTGGTAAAATGAACATGTGGACCAAATTTCAACTAAATCTGTTAATTTTTACTCAAGTTACCGTTATCGGTTTATTTCGTGACGGTCCGTTTTTTTGGAGTCACTTCCGGGTTCCACACGGTGCGGTGTAACGGGCCTTAAGGAACTTCATTCCAAAAAGTATTTAAAAAATCAGTCAAACCTCACAAATTCTCACCCGACTGATTTTTTATGCCACTGAAATATTATTATAGGACATCAAGGAAATTCCTTGCTCTTGGATTTTCATCTGAAATATTTTTCGTATTCTAGTATATAGTTAAATAATAAGAGGGGCCATGATTGTTAAAGAAAAAAAATTAAGACAAAAATTTACTGCAAATTTTAGCTCACGCGGATGATTCAGTCAAAAGTAATAAGGTTTGCTAAAGCAAAATAGCTCATAAAGTATAGAACTATACTATAAGGTTATTGCTTATCATCGATTAGCCTCTTACGGCTTATGAGATCAATATCAATAATATAGCAATATATTTGTGCAATTGCGCAAATATATTCATTATTTGTCCTTTATGTTTCTATTTTCCTTTGTTTTACTGAAATGAATAATTTCCTATTGATATTTTACCGCGTGTAAGTGTTAATAAGAAATAATATGTATCCACGTTTAGTAATTTTATCTAGCTGTTCACAACAACTCAGATTCACTTTCACTTTATAAACTGTGTAAAAAGAATCACTTTAAAATAATGTAAAAAGAACGAACTAAGATTGTCTTTAAAAAATAATCATAATTCCATCTTATAATTTAATGTTTTGTAACAAATTATATTATATATATATATATAATTTTCATCATTTGGGCTGTTTCTCCCCTCACCAAGTAGCTCGTCCCCCCCTCAAGAGCCCAATGATGTAAAAAATAAAATGGAAAAAAATACAATCAATGTTTGAAAAGCATGTAAAAGTAGTTATTTCGGTCATGGACACCTTAGCGTGGCCCGCTCTTAGACGTCCGTTTTAGAGGCTTTTTCGGGGGCGTGTATCTTTTTTCCTATTCACTTTAAAAAAAAAACAAAAAAACTATTTTTTCCGTTTACGGAAGGCCTACAAAAAAGGTCCTTTGCGTCGGACCGCTGCGGTCGACCGTATTCGAGTTATACAGAAAAAAAACGGTTTTTCGGGGGAAAAGAAACAGTTTTTTCCGCATAACTCGAATACGGTCGACCGCAGCGGTCCGACGCAAAGGACCTTTTTTGTAGGCCTTCCGTAAAGGGAAAAAATATTTTTTTTTGTTTTTTTTAAAGTGAATAGGAAAAAAGATACACGCCCCCGAAAAAGCCTCTAAAACGGACGTCTAAGAGCGGGCCACGCTAAGGTGTCCATGACCGTTATTTCTAGTTCGAAAAAATTACTATATTGAGTAGTTAAGAATAACAAGAAGCTAGGAGAGGGGGTGGCCAACCCCTACTATGGCCCCCTACTCCCTACCCCCACTGCTTCCTTCGCCCTACTCTGTCTCACTCAACTTCAAGTTTTCCCTCCAATTCTGTAGTTACAGTTCTTCGTTCTTCGCGTCGTAGAGTCGTTATATTCTCTACCAGCGCCTTCTAGTCTTCTTTCTTATTTATCTTTGTTTCTTAACACCTTTTGCAATCCGATTTTGCATTGTATTCGAATTGTGCATAAAAGTAATAAATGGACCAGTATACAACGGACCTCTTAGTAAGATGGGGATTTATGTCCTACGTAGAAACATTTCAAGGTATGTACACTATTTAAATACAAATTAGATATTACTATTTAAGTTTCAAATGTTTAACTGTCATCTTAACACTGTTACTCTTAATTTTCATGCAGCCTTGTTTTTTTTCTTAGTAATTTTTATAATTTTGTGACGTTCTTCCTCATATGTATTTATTTTTATAAATTTATCCAATAACAAATAAAAAAAGACAATGATTTAATAAAATGATGAAATTATAAAATGATTTAATAAAATATAAATGATATAAAATACTGAACCTAATTTTGATAGTATTGCGTTCAATTGAATAAATCAAATACAGTAGGATTTGTATTTCAGTATACATCTCATAAAACTCTTCAAATTATTTTACTGAGGTCCGGACATGAAGCTTAACCATATTATCGAATAACAATTTTTTGCGAACAATTAAACTTTGACTTATTAACATTATGGTTGTAAAAGTATTAGTAGGAGACTGTTGCAGACCTTTATTCTATTAAAATAATTTTATAGGGATAGTGGTATAGCGCTATAATATTATTCCCTTGTCACGTTTGTGCAGGGCAATGTTGCCAGATAGCACGTAAACATGTTGCCATACGCCTCCCAGGAATTGTGGTTGATATTAAGTTGTAATTGTTACTTTTTAGTTTATTTGTAATCATGCCAATTCAATTAATAACCATAGTATATTATGAATAGTCTTAGATATGGGCTTTATACTACATTTGTCACTACTGTAGTTTAAATTTATTTTGTTTGTTTTTAATTAACCAATTATTACTGGTTTGCTAATGATGCTTCAATTGTAAGTACAAAGATAATAAAAAATCAGTAAAATTTAAATAACTGAATAATATCTTAAGAAAAATGCAATTTTAGAAGAGAAATACTTATTAGCCTGTCTCTTGTTTTAATTAATTGTAGAAGGTATTTCATTAATATTTTAAATCTCTACCCCTGATAATTATTTATACTGCTTGTCAACCCCGATAAGCGGTCGCTGAGCAGCCTAGAACTTCCGCAACGGTCTTTATTTATTTAAACTTTTATAATTTTTTACAATTTGACATAAAATTGGCATAAGTTTGTTTACAAAACTTTTTTTATAATATAGAGAGATATTTTTTATCAAAGCCATTAGCGGACTAGTTATTTCTTTATAACGCCCAGTATATGGGCATCAAATGAAAGGGTTTGCTGAGAAGAATACAAATAAAAGCTTGTTTTTAAATATATATTTTTTTAAATTAATTTTGTACAAATTTTGTTTGTTTCAAGGTGAAAATCCTTCTATGGATGACAAGATTAGGTGGCTAGAGAGCAACAATGAGCCCTGGGATATAGTTCAAGTAAATTGGGAACTAACAGCAGCAGAAACTGTGGTAGATTATATTAATAGATACCCTCCTCTTCAGCTTCCGAATGTTTATTTATTGGTATGTATATTTGCTTTTAATTATAGTTCAAATACTAAACATACAAGAGTATTGAAATAAATTTTAAGTGTGGTATAATGGAAAAAAATCTGGCCAGCAAAATGAATGCTTAAAGAGCAATATTTTAATTTGAAAATCGAAAAGCACCAATTTTTTTATATATTTCTTCATCTTCAATAACTAAGAGTATTTATCTTAGTATATTGTGTGTATATTTTTCATAGACACATTTATTTTTATTATTATTAATAGTCTATTGTCTTCAGTTGTTACAGGATTTTGCATTCAAGTACCCGGAAGCAGGTAACTTAGATGCCAGTTTAGCTCTAGTGAGGGATAAGTTGCTGTCAATACTTCGAAAGAAGGTGGATAATATAAAGGACACAGACACAAAAAAAGAAGTGGCCCTCATTTTTGATATTGGTCAAAGTAAGCATAAATTATTTACAGCATATTCTTAATTATTGATATTTCCATATTTTTACTTGAATATAAATATTTATATACCTGACCTTCAACTTTCTTTGTAATTTCAACTCTCACGCTGGGTGTTTATATAACACTTAAAGAATAAGCCAACTCTTGTATAAAGTTGTGAGGTCATAGGTTTAGCCAAACTCCCCATGTCCAAGTAAGTTTTACTAGGTTTATCTAGTATCAGTAAGTAATGTTGTTTGTCCGGACAGAGAATAGAGAGGGGGCTCTCTATTCTCTGTCCCTCACAAGCTTAAACGTTTCATTTCCTAAAACACTGCACACGTTTAAATTTAACACGTTACGTTTAAATTTAAAAACATTTTCAATTACACAGCAAAAGAAAGTTTAAATAGTTTGTTGTTATTTAATTTATATGTTCCCTATGGATTCTGTTGTGATTTTTTTTTTTTTTTTTTTTTTTTTTTTTTTTTTTTTTAATAAAAAAGATATTATGCAGTCGTAAATACAACTTTGTATCTTCGTGCTGCTTAACTGCCAATGCCAAGGCACAAAAATGTTTTTAAATTTAAACCTGTTAAGTGATTTAGGAAAGAAAATGTTTGAGTTAGGGAGAATAGAGAGGGACAGACAAACAGCATCACTCAGTAGCACAAGTTATGAAGATTGTAATGGCAAAGAAATTACCTGTTGTAGATAGGCAAAGAACTAGATTTTTACAGAATTTTTTTAATCTCTCCTTTATTTTACTACGATTTTATTAACTTGGTTTCTTGTTTGTTCGTTTATTTGTCCGGTATAAATCTTGCAATCGAATTTTAACTAACATCCCGAGTAGCTAGACATTTGAAACTTTCAGAACAGCTCAGAACACGATGACAATGCATTATTTTGATACTTTTAGTCATTTTCAGCAGAATTTAATTCGTTTTCAGCAAATTTGCTGAATGAAAAGTTAGTTCGGAAAAAATCCGCAAGTTATTTTATTTGTTTTGTCATATCCCATAATATTTACAATCTTCATTTTGACAGGTTTCAAATTAATGATTTTTATAAATAAGATAAACATTAAATGACAGCAAAACGGGAAATATATCGATTATATTATTTCAAATACGATATTGATGGCACGGTTTAAGAAAATTTAAAAACGTAGTATACAAAAAGTTCTTTTTATATTGCAATTATTTGCATTAAAGCATACCTATACCAATACAAAATTTAAAGTTTTTGGACTGCTATAAGTTACTAAGAAATATGATGAATCAAATAGAGCAGTGGAAAAAAACGAAAAAAAAAAAAAAAAAAACTTTAGGCTACTCTATCTTATGAATCAATGTAGGAATACGTGTGAACATTTTATTTTTGGTTCAGTTTTTAATGAACTCTCATTTAAAATTATATTTAATAAGATAATAAAGGGAGTACAAAGTGTCTTCAGCTGGTTCCAGTAAAGGATGGTACATGTAGCTTTACTGTACCTGCGGTCTGGGCACTGCCAGACCTTTTTTAATATTAATATTATTTTTTAATATTTCCCTTTTTTTTTAAAATAAACTAACTAACTATTAATATTTATACAATTAGCTTAGTAAGTTGGATTCTTAAGCTGGATGTTTATGTATATAAACACCCAGCACAATATTTATTTCAGCTACTCCATACATTTTTATTTAAACATTCAATGCCATCACTTCCTAGTAGGTGGAAGATGATTGCTTTATTCTAAAATGGAACTTGCTTTAATATTTTTAGATAATGAAGATGCCAAAAGCACTGCAGCCTTGCTGAGTCTACCATTTCTTCTGACTCAAGCTGTTGTGAAGGTGCGAAATAAAAGTGGATGGAGGCCTTCAAGAAGTGAGGTCACAGTCAGCTTCATCACTTTGATTGGTTCTTCTGGTGGCTTGGAAGTCCTTATAGAAAAGAGAAAGGACAAACTACTCTCTCTAGGCCTGACTTTCCAACCTTTAATTGTTGCAATTGGTAATTCTTTCAAAAATATTGAGTGTAGTTACATGGTTATTGGTAACACAAATTACAAAACAAATGATCTATTGTCAGCGGTTGATATAACTTTCAAAATTATCCACGCTACAGATGCTTGTTACCCAGCTCAGTGTACAGCTCTTTGGCATTTTATTCAAATAGGGTTATATAACATAACCACAAAATATGACAAATCTTATACAACTGTCCACAGTTTAATATCCGATCTTTCATTTTAAAATTGCTATTAAAGCTTTCAATTATTTATTTAATAAAGGGGTCAATAATTAATTTACTAATTTAAAAAGTGTGTAACAATGTTTATTTGTTATGCTTGCAAATGTTCTTTTAGAATGTGTACATATAATTAATAATGTCAATATATGTAATTGCATCTTAACACACATTTCACCACCTCTGACTATTAGTCTAAATAAGGTCGCTGACTTCTGTGAATCATTATTGTTTTGTGCGTAAATATGCACGTTTGTTTACTTAATTATGAATTTATACATTATCAAAATATGTCATTTGACTATTATTGTTTATTTGTTTCTTCACAAATAAATATAATAGACCGAGAGCTGGCTACATGAAAAATGTTTTCATAAGGTACATGGATAATTTTTATTACAAAAGAACCTTTGTAGCAGACGATAAAAAAAAATGCATGTCTGCCACTCCGAAGCGGGGGGGGGGTGTAAGGGGGAGCGTGCGGGGGTTGCCGCCTTTCTCGGGGGGGGGGGGGGGAGGGGGGTGGAAATTCCTTTGCACAAAATAACCCCGGAAATCGTGTTTTAAGAAAAACATGCAGTATAAAGTTATTTTGTTAAATTAATATTTTTTGAGTTATTCGTTAAAAAAAGCGTTCAAAAACATTTTTTTCAAAGAAAATTGCAAGATTTTGATCGTGAATAACTCAAAAATTATTAATTTAACAAAAAAACCTTATACTGCATTTTTTTCTTAGAATTTGATCCTCTATCGATTCCCGGGGTTATTTTGTGCAAAGGAATTGCCACCCCTCGAGAAGGGTGGCAACCCCCGCACGCCCCCCCCCCCCTTAACCCCCCCGCTTTGGAGTGGCAAACATGCATTTTTTTTATCGTCTGCACCAAAGGTTCGTTTTGTAATAAAAATGATCCATGTACCTTATGAGAACATGTGTCATGTAGCCAGCTCTCGGTCTATAACTTACTTCCTTTACTCTTTAAATAATTTGTTTTTAAAGGTTTCTAGTTGTAAACAAATTTGAAAAATTTGTTTAAAATTAAAATTTTAAAAATATATCTAAATTAAAATAACTTTCAATATGTACTTTTTTATGTTATCCACCTTAGTTCAGCTTTCCTTTCTAATAGGATTATGCTTGTCTGTCAACCTGTTAAAGTACATCCCATTAAGACGGGTGCTTTTTTATACTTCGTTGGCATACCAGCATAATTAAATTGGATTTATGTATATAAAGCTAAACTTAAGTATTTTAAAAATTCTTTGTTAGAACTAGCAAGTAGTGATAGTTTGTTTGATATAATTAATATTCTTATTGAAGAGTGGTGAAATGTAAATTTAGTTAACTTAGCAACCCTTGTAAGAGTATGGTATTTATTGAGATTTTAAGGTATTTATTCATATTGAAGGTTAACAAGTAATACATTTACTAGATCGATTCAGAATATATGGAACAGTAATTTTGTCGGTATTTTATATATTTTATGTATGTAATTACAGTTTATTCTGTTTAAACAATCTAGTAATATTATTACTTGCTAATCTTTAATATTTAAGAATATGGTAAATCATTATACTGCCGTCAGCCAGACAATAATAATATGTATTAAATACTGAAGTCCATTTAAAAATACATTTGTTCCATCATTTTCATATGATTGCTATACAATCATATGAAAATGATCTGACTTGTGGTATAAATATTTCTACTTCATGTCAATATACTGATTCACCATATTACTAAAAACTTCAAATAAATTCATTCTTCATAAATCCAATGCCTGAGTTGTATATAAGTAAAATTTTAAATAGTAATTATTAAATAACCAAGTCCTAAAGTAATTCCAAATTTGAAGTATAATAAGAAAATATGTAACGTTAAAATTGAAGTATATCAATAATTTCTATCTGTTTACTCACATTGTTTAATAATAATTTAATTTTAAATGTGTATAATGAAACATTGTATTAAAAAAATACAACTAAGTAATTAGCTAATTTCGTTGCAAAATATTGTTTTTTTTGCTTTGTTTTTTTAATATATTTTTTTTGTTTTAAATAAATCATTTTCATCATTATTGATAAAACTTGTGTTACATTTTCTTTAAGTGATTCGCCCTTGCAACCATTATTGAGCAAAGGTATTATGTATTTTATTGTAAGCTTCAGCATACCATGTGGATCAAATGATGAGTTCTTGCATGCATATATGTCACAACTTAACAATAAATGTTTCTGTTGATCAGTCAACAAAAACATAAACATTGCATAAGTTCAGGCAGCATTTTTTGTATGTGTAAACCTTATTAGTTGCAATTGTTAAACCATATTTCGTTATTGATTGGGACAACATTGCACTATACACTATCTTTTGCTTCCACTGGTATTTCTGTTGTGGGATGAAATACAATACTACATTATACCTGTTACATCAGTATTATTATAAAGGCTACAATGTGGCATGGTACACAGTACTATACCACATTGTGAAAGATAAAAAAGGTATGGTACGGAGTACCTTTCATTATTGTACCAGCAGCTATATTAATGAGTGGGAATACTATATGAAGAACCTAGATATTACTATAAAGATAGTAGTAGAAGCTATACATGTGGAGGGGAGGACTATATATAACACGTAGATATTATTATATAGATTGTACCTTCAGCTATACACATAGAGAGGAGTACTATATGAGCAACCTACATATTACTATAAAGATAGTACCAGAGGCTATACATATAAAGGGGAGGACTAAATATAACATGTAGATGTTACTATAAAGATAGTACTAGAAGCTATACATATGGAGGGGGGTACAATTAGGGTATCCTGATATGACAATACTTATAGTAATAAGAACAATGTGCTTTGAACAGGTCACAATTTCTGTCCTTAGCTACTACAATACATGTTGTAATAACAGCTATATATGTTAAGGGGTTAAACATATGAGATCTTAGATGTCATTATACAGATAGTAATAAAAGCTATGCCATTGTACGTCCTACTGAATGTGTCCATAGAGTGCTCACCATTATCACACTGTTAATATAAACATAGATTGTAAAGTTAACTAAATTATAACTTAAGAAATGCCATAACTTTATAGTGAATAATGCATACTCATTATTAATAACTACAATACAAATGCAGCAACAGTGACGTCACTAAATGTGTGACGTCATTGACTATTACTATATAGTATTGTATCTATCACTAGTTCTATTTGTGACGTCATGACCTTATACAATCTAACATTGTAACGGCTACAATTAAACATTTTACTATAACTGGATTGTTCCGGGAACGAAAATATTGCTGTCGAGGGCTTTACCATACGTCTTGTTATAGAAATACATAATTCTGTTTCCTGTGACAGTATTTTTCTCTCAGTGTACGCTCGCCTGTTTAAACAGTATTTGTACATGATCATTGTCTAATATAAGGTTATTGCAGGCTCGCTGCGCTCGCCTGTTTAAACAGTATTTGTACATAATCATTGTCTAATATAAGGTTATTGAAGGCTGGCTACGCTCGCCTGTTTAAACAGTATTTGTACATGATCATTGTCTAATATAAGGTTATTGCAGGCTCGCCCGTTTATTCAGTATTTGTACATAATTATTGTCTAATATAAGTTATTGCAGGCTCGCTAGGTTCGCCTGTTTATACAGTTTTTACAACATGTAATAATTCTTTGAAATTGATCCATTTTTACTCTAAGTTATCGTTAGACAAACAAAGAAACTTAAAACTTTTCGAATCCCAAGTCTCTGCAATGAAGAACTCACTACGCTCGTTCAATTATCACACTAAACCTTTCTCAAAATCACTCCCCAAGTTCTACGAATATATGATTACCCCCTTTAGCTCTGTTGGACACAATGAGGATTTTTTACGAATTGAAGGGATACTTAAAAAAGGAAAGATAAATGTGAGATTGGCTTCAGTGTGTGCGGTAAAATGTGGTGGCCGTTTTATTCAATACATTTTTTTTTTTTTTATCTAAATTAAATCTGCTGTAATCCTAGGCTTCCAATTAGAATTAAAATGTCATTCATTGTTAATCAATTTTTCTTATGATAAATCACAGACATGAATTTTTTGGAACGAAGTTCCTTAAGACCCGTTACCGCGTTTGGAGCCCGGGAGGGAATTCGAAAAAATTGACCGTCACAAACCGACCGATGACGATAACTTCAATAAATTATGACCGATTTAGTTTAAATTGGGTAAAAATGTTCATATTGCCAATGCCCAAGACGAGTTCGCTGGAAAACGTTATCCACCCAAGCGTTCAAGGGCAGCTATGCGTAAACTTCAAATATAAAATTGGAAGTCGTAGGCGGATCCTTTAAGGGTAATGTGTAAGAAGAAATAAACTCTAATTCATGTTTACTCTGGCAACGTTTCGGCTATTACCAGCCATTTTCGAGCCTAAAAATAACAATTTATTTATTGCAAGCATGACAAAATAACAATGATTAACAATCAAAAATCACAAGAAAAACGCTACAATGTAATACCTGTCTAGTCTAATTGAGCCCTCAGGCTAACGAGTCAAAAATTTGACGTTAGAGGAAACTTTTCGTAATTTTTGACTCGTTAGCCTGAGGGCTCAATTAGACTAGACAGGTATTACATTGTAGCGTTTTTCTTGTGATTTTTGATTGTTAATCATTGTTATTTTGTCATGCTTGCAATAAATAAATTGTTATTTTTAGGCTCGAAAATGGCTGGTAATAGCCGAAACGTTGCCAGAGTAAACATGAATTAGAGTTTATTTCTTCTTACACATTACCCTTAAAGGATCCGCCTACGACATCAAAATATTACTACAGGGTACACCTAGCAAAACTACTATATAAAATTGGAATTTTAGGACAGGAAAAAATTCTTACTTCATCAATTCAATGTGACAAACTAATTGTATTATGGACAAACTATATATATTTATGTTATGGAGTGTGAAAATCGCTAAATTTATTAAAGCTGACCTAAACGTTTGAAATAGAGAAAACAACGTTTTTACCGATAACTTACGTTCTAACGTAAAGCCTTGTCCACACTAGTAGACATGTTGCGCGATTTTGGTCTCAGAGACAATGTCTAGCGATTTGTCTACAGACATCGGCTAGACAAACGGCGTCTACGGTCTCGTTGCTATGTCTATAGACGGTCTCAAAGACCGTCATGTCATGACCGACATGTTGCGCAACTGTCTATAGACATATGCTGAGTCCGTCTATGGTCTAGGTCTAGCGTCCACACTTGTAGACACGTTGCGCAACATGCCTAATGTTGCACCATGTCTACCATTTAGGATGGAAAACCATAGACATGCGATTTTTGGTCTAGCAAAGAGACCGTAGACGCCGTTTGTCTAGCCGATGTCTATAGACAAATCGCTAGACATGTCTCTGAGACCAAAATCGCGCAACATGTCTACTAGTGTGGACAAGGCTTTAGACAAACAGCGTCTACGGTCTCGTTGCAAGACCAAAAATCGCATGTTTATGGTTTCCATTCTAAGTGTAGACACAACGTTAAGCCTTGTTCGCACTTGGCAAGTAATTTAGTCGAGTGGCGAGTAATTTAGTCGAGTGGCGAGTAATTTAGTAACCGAGCTAGAAAACTCACCAAAAATCGATCGCAGTTGGCGAGTAATTTACTCGAGTGGCGAGTAGATTAGAAACTGAGCTAGTAGGAACTCGCCAAAAATCGTTCGCTCTTGCACTTTACTAAGCTGTCTAGTACACTAGTAGCTAGTGTATTTGCAACATGGACAGGCAACGCAAAAAATTAAATAAGCTAATAATTCTTATTGCAATGTCTATTTTAGAAGAAGTTGAAGAAGAAATGAATATGCTTTTTTTGTAGTAACTACATAATTACTATTTTAAATCAAATTAAATTATTACATTTTGTAGAGGCCCGTGGTTCAAGTCCCGGCGCTAGAGTCTATTTTTCTCTGTCTGTCTCCCAGTGTTAATAATAATTATAATTTGATTTAAATTAAAATTTAAACTTTCCGTAGTATGAATACTACCAAATACTTAAAAATTGAATTTATAATTATTATATATTAATAAAAACAGTTAACTCTTACCTGATGTTTTTGATTTTTGATTTTATCTCCTTCTCACCAAATCCAGGTATATTTTTTTTTTTTTTCAATATTAACAAAAGCAGATTCCTTGATTTGTTTATTTTTATAAAGCGGGGATTTAAAGTCCCACAGGCACTCGTGTTGCAAGTAGTTCGTACCAAACTTCAACGTTGTCTCTTCATTCCATCGTGACATATTTGTTGTACTGCAGATATCAACTTATGAAATAAACTGATTTTACAACTTCGCACTTCCTTAGTGGATAGTATGCGGGGTGGGTAGAGGCTCTACTCGCCCGAAAAAATAGAGTAAAATGAATTGGGTATTTAGTCAAGTAGTTTAGTAAGTGACTAAATTACTTTACTAAAATCTTGCTGTTCGGATACGTTTATTTACTAATCTACTCGCCACTCGACTAAATTACTCGCCAACTGCGAACGATTTTGGTAAGTTGCTACTAGCTCGGTTACTAAATTACTCGCCACTCGACTAAATTACTTGCCAAGTGCGAACAAGGCTTTAGCCATGTTGCGCAACGTGTCTACAAGTGTGGACGCTAGACCTAGACAATAGACGGTCTCAGAAAACGTCTATAGACACGTTGCGCAACGTGTCTACTGGTGTCTACTAGGCTTAACGATTTTAATAAAACTTCATACACATCGTCTAACGTACAATTGAAATAAGCTTTTCTTAAGCTTAGCTTAAATTATAACATTGATATTAAGGAGTAATTTATTGCCGCAAAATAAAAATGAAGCCCTAGCTAAGTCTAAGTACTTTTTTGTTCCTAGATTTTATTGTTATTGGCCATAATAGTATTGTGAGTAAGTTCTTATTATGTAGAGGTCTAAGACAAGGTAAGGAGGCGAGCTTGTAAAAAGGAAGCCATACTAAGCTAGAGAGAAGGAAGAACCTGGTGTACTGTAATATAATGTCATGCCTTGTATTGTTTGGACTTCCAATGCTTCCTAAGTTTAATTTCAGCCCTTATATCGTCTTACTTCTTCCCCTTTACTTTACTTTCTTATTAGTAACCGTAGTTATACGGAGATCTCCAGCAAACCGGGTCATATTACACCTTTCAATAACTTTTAAATAAGCTGTAACTTCAAATAAGAATAAAGATTTAGCATTCTACTAGTACCTATATTTTGCTTCCGAGCTTACCGAAGGTAACGTAAGCTACATGATCTTTCTGAAGAACGAAACATTTTTATGTCTCCGATTTCAAAAATTCCAAGACATAAATCCGTTTCAGATATCAGTGAACATTTTTGGTTCCGTGTCTGCCTGTCCCTCAATTTTTGCGAACCTATATATCTTAAAAACTTAACGTCCAATTTTAATGAAATTTGTATGGTAGTTCATAACAAGCTCATTGTTGATCCCATATAAGTTTCAACTTTCTACTCTCATTTTTTACTTTCTCATATAAAGAGAAAGTATTGTGATGGCGCGAAAATTCGATTTTGAGATTTTGATGGATTTACACGTTTTGAGGTCCCCTGAGTCCAAAAAAGTGGTTTTTAAAAAATGTCTGTCTGTCGTCTGTCGTCTGTCGTCTGTCTGTCGTCTGTGCAGACGCCTGGAGCCTAATCTACTGGGCCGATTTTGAAGAAATTTGGCATGCATGTTTAGAAAAATCATACCCCGAGGCGAAATCGAGAAATGAATTTTAGCTCCAAATTTAGGGGCGCTACCCCCCAAAAACTCTGAAAAAACGTGAAAAAAAATTATTTCTCGAAAACGGTTCCGACGATTTTGATTAAAAAATTCTAAAATATAGTCCATTTAAATACGAATCCAACGATATAAGCCGTTTTCCCGGGAAAAATCTAGTTCCTGAGAAAAAAGCTTAAAACGCGGACCGAGAGAGCCCGGGTTCGATTCCCCGCCCGGGAGAAGTTATTTTTATGAAACATTTTAATGAAATGCTCAATAATAATTAAATTTACATACGAAAACTAATAAATGGAAAACACTGGGCTAAATAATTATGAACACGTATATGAGAAAGTTTGTCTGAGTTGTCTCGGACCGATTTTATTTCTCTTCCAAATGCGCACAAACATACATTTATTTACATCTATAGCTTTAAAAGTACTTATCTGATTTTTATGAAACTTTTATAGTTTATCGAAAGTAGCCCGCAGATAGCCACAGATTAATTTGAACGGTCTGAACTCTTTAACTTTTGCTAAATTGGTACTTTTATTTGTGTAAAAAATCCAAACAAGTTTGACAGAATAAAAAAAACGTGGGAAATAATTAAACAAATTAGACAATAATGGCTTTTATAAGTATAAAATCAATAAAGTACGTGATAGGATACAAGGAAGCTATGTGCCGCGCCAATTGGCAGTCTATTTTAAAGAAGCGTCAGTTCTTCATTTCAGAGACTTGTGTCTAATAATATCGCGTAAAAATTGATTAATTTGAACTAAATTATACCCACAGGAGCACCATCAGCGCATTTGTAACAACTACATAGTTTTTGGAAATGTCACTATTAATATTTTTAAGATGGCGGCCAATATGGCGAATGAATAAAAAAAAGTTTTGACATGACATGTTATAAATCATTTTAAGAGATTTAAAAAGGTGAAATATAATATGTAACTATCATTTTTGCCGGCATTTTGATAACAAATATGGCAGAAGGGTGTTAATAAAAGTTTATGCATATATGGCATGTTGAGTATCAAAATAAAATGAAAGGTATTAAAGAGTAGATTACAAAAATTTATAAGACTTGTGTGGAACATGTTTCATTTTTCATGCTATTTTTTCAAAAATCCTCAACATTTTGCCCCCCTCCCCCCCTCCCCCCTTATAAAATATTCCTGTTCATGATACCAACGAAACCCTTTTCCGTAGAAAGGTAAATCCATTCCTTAAACCTTATTATGGAGTTCTACAAAATGAACATTAGAACTTATAATATACTATTAATATATATATATATATATATATATATATATATATATATATATATATATATATATATATATATATATATATATATATATATATATATATTATATATATATATATTTAAATTGAATATATATTTAAATTGAATATATATATATATATATATATATATATATATATATATATATATATATATATATATATATATATATATATATAGATAAGAATCTTGAATCAATCCAAAGATTCTGGTAAATTACAACAGGAAAATATATCGTTCAAGATATTCGTCCTGTTGTACACACATCTATCTGTTGTAGATATTTTTTCCTGTTGTACACACACACATACATATATATATATATATATATATATATATGTATGTATGTATGTGTGTATGTGTGTAATAATAAGTATGAAGCATTATGGCGATAAGCTATCAAGTGATAAATAAATAAATACTAGGGTTATGTTTTTTTGGATTTAGCGGAGGGGAAGTTATCAGTTTATGTTTTTTGATACGATACAGTAATATATCTATGGCTAAAAAGACTTCAAATGATAACATAGATATACCAGGGTGATAATACTATAGAATAAAATATCAGATTTAAAGTTTAGTTAGTAAATACACCTCACGTTGAATTAGCTTTTTGCATCTAAGGACTTAAACAGATATTTACCGCAATCATACTGTGAATTACAAAATTTTAGAATAACAAGTAAATGTTAAGAATAAATGCAATGCCATTTAAGTGTAATAAACTAAAAATGGGGTGCTGTAAGTCTACACCGTTGAAACAGGACTCAGAAAAAAGTGACAATTACGATATAGATAACAGTATTAACTTACAAGTGAACTTTTTAATCATGAAAACTTGGATGATGATAAAGAATAGAGTGATAACACGGATTAGTGCGTTAATATTCAAGAACAGAGTGATAACTTAGAACCAACGGGTAAAACAGAAGAAAAAGGGGTGACCATCTTGGCTTAAACGTGTTCATATCGAGCTCCGTTATTGTTATTAGTTTTGATAACTTTTCGGTGGTTTTGTGAATTGAAACTGTGCAACATTAATCATTTTGGACACTTACGTTCTAATTGTATTATTATTCATCGAAATAATCAAGGTAAATAATTTATTTTCATATTAAAAGTTGATCATCATATTATATAATTTGTGCCCTTATTTCCTTGTAACGTTTATTGGATCACATGGGCTATTTTCCGGCCTAAAACTTACTTTGAAGAAGCTTAAACGGACGCCACTGGGAGTAGTTCTTCCGCTCTATGCGGAAGTCGATACAACGCCACTGACAATAGGGGGTAATCGATAGTCAAATGTAATCTAATCAATATACAGGGTGTATCAATTTCAGATGACCATAGAAAAAGGGGTATATCTACAGGTCATTTGGAGCAAAAAAGTTCATATAAGCTATAGTCCAATTCTCAACAGGGTAGGAGCTATAAGCGAAAATAGACTGTGTTAAAAACAACCGACCTTTACCTTAAAAAACTGGCCGCCACCTTGAACAATGCACATTCAGCATCTTTTTGTCAAAGATGCCACAGCTGATAATGTCACGTTTCTTAGCCCTTCTCCAGCTGCAAGCACGACATGTTTTCTTCTACAACGATGGTTTGTTCGCCCTCTTAGAGTTGGAATATTGTGAAGTATTTGGTATCGTTTTAAAGCTTATTAAAAGCGCCAACTTTTCCTAACTTTGTACGCATTTCCCCCATTCGGGTCATATCGATAAGTGGGCTCAAAGTTTTTCAGATTTTTTAAAAAAATCTATTTTTTTGTTTTCAAACAGCTCTGGGTCACACTAAAAAGGCAACAAGTCAACTAAAACATACACCATTTTATAGGAAATTTCCTGCTCTTTCCAACGATTGTTCATTCATTGTTCCAAGATTAATATATTTTGAGTTATTTCAGTTTTTTAAGGTAAAGGTCGGTTGTTTTTAACACAGTCTATTTTCGCTTATAGCTCCTACCCTGTTGAGAATTGGACTATAGCTTATATGAACTTTTTTGCTCCAAATGACCTGTAGATATACCCCTTTTTCTATGGCCATCTGAAATTGATACACCCTGTATATGTACTGCGAATGAAGGGAGACTCCCGAGAATCGAGATCCGACTGGAGTAAACGTCCTAGGCCCGAAGCAAGCCAGCTCGTAAAAAATCGATAATGGATATAGCAGCAATTATTATCGAAGCTTTATTTGATAGAAAGCTAAAACGTCTTGCAACCAAGGAGGACCTAACCGAATTAAAAGAAATTATAACTAATGTTGTCCTGCAGTACTGAAGTACTGAAGTTGGAAAGAAAACTTGAAGCCCTGGAGACAAAGGGAGAAAAAACAACCTAATTTTTTGGAGGGTTAAACCAACTGAAAATTCGGAATGTATCCCTCTTTGGGAAAAAAATTGTAGTAAAATATTACAGTTAGAATCAGAGCCCGACATAAATAGAGTTTTTGTCCTTCGAAACCCAAGCACCAACAAGGCTGTGTTAGGTCACTTCCCACGAGACCAAGACATCAGTAACATTCTACGAGCCTGTAAAAAACTAGTCCAGAAAGACTATTCTGCTTCGGTGAGGAGAAAAAGATCCAAACTTTTGGCTTGAAGGAAAGAATTTGTCCAAATCTTAGAGCAAAGTTAGAGTCAACAATGATCAATTATTTATAGACGGTGAGAAGTTCTTTATGACTGATGATTTGCAAGGTATTATACACCAAAACAGAGAGTCAATACTTCGACTGGATTAGATGCAGCCATTATAATTCACCAGCATGAAAATTCAAAACAAACCAGAGAGTGACAAGGCCATAAAAAACGTCCGAACACGAAATGATGTAGGGAATACGGCCCCAACGGCCAAAAAATTACAATTAATTTTTGGAATTCCCATGGGTACCTAAACTTCATAAATCATAGTCATGACTTTTTGCAGTGGAATGTTATCTGTCTGTGCGAAACTTGGATAACAAGCGAAGAGAAGCTATCAAGGAAAAAATCAAAGGCCGAGCCAGTGCAGGACTTGCTGTTCTTGTCAACCCAGAAATAAATATGACCGTCATGAAAAAAAATTAATTTTGGATTTTTGCAAGATTAAGTCACACCTTTAACGTTATCGTAGGAAATATTTATTTTTAACCCGCAGGCTTGCCACCTTGTTATGAGTGGAATTTATGTCCGCTCGTAAACGCTTTTATTTTGTTAAATATTTGTTTGTTTTTTTATTTTTATGTAGATTCATATATTTATTAGAAGATAAAAAGAATAGGGAAAGCCAGAGCCAGTTTATGCATTGCTCTCTATGCATTTTGTTGACGATTTTATTATTTTAGGATTAAAAAAGTGGTTATGTGGAATTTAATTGAAAAATAAAATATTTTCTAAACATTTTAGCGAATAATGAAGAACAATCACGAAAACAACATATATATAAATATATTATATTATTATAAATATAATGTATATAATATTGCGCTTATATTATACAAATTGCTCTTTTGTGCCATTGAGAGCTCTCACCTTCATTTTTTATTTTTTATTTTATTATTTTTTACTTTTTTAATGTATTATGATTATTGTAAAGTGGAAATAAAATTATTATTCAATTCTATGTATTATGTGTATCGAAAAATCATCTACCTCCGTGGTACCAACGTTTTACTAATTTAAGTTTGCTTCATTAACTCTCCCCGAGCCTATATACTCATAGCTAAATACTTAAGAAAGGACGAAACTACAAAAAAACTATAACTAATAATAACTATAAAAACATGTAATCAGTTCAATGCCCCATCACAAAAGCTTCCAGTAGGGATACTTTTACACAGACAAGGGTGAAGTCGGTACATCTCAATGACTTCTGTGTAGAAATCTCTTCTACTCATATTAAATAAATATTAAATATAAATAGCTATATTATAATTAATAGACAGTTGAGTATAGATATATGAAATAATATAAAAGGGTTTTAAATAATAATTAAGGATTATAAAAGGAATACAAAAAATTAAAAGTACCTAATAAAAAATGGAATAAATAATTTAAGGAAATATTATATAATTAAGGGTTAGATAAAAGAAACGACAAACGGAGAAATTAAAATAGAAGTCAAATAAAAGGGGTTATAACTAATAACAAAGGGAACTAAAAAGGGTTGGTAAATAATAAGGTGAGACTAAACGAGATTGATGTTTTAACTTCAACGTCTGATAAGTTAATGACAATGATTTTTGGTCAGGGATACTACACACACGGCGAGAACGGTAGCTTCTCCCCCTTATTTTGGCGCGGATACGCCCCTCCGATTGGCCACACACGGGAAGGCCGAGCCACGGCTGCAAGCCACGCCGCGGTGGATTTTGGCCTTGCTGGAAATCCAATCTAGCTTGCCGAGCCTCGCCGCCTCGTCCGAGCTTCCCCACACACGGTGAGTTTTGGAGTGGCGCGGGGCCGTTCGGCCTGGTGGACCTGTCGTGTGTGGGAGCCTTTAAGGTTGTTATCTCTAGGTGGACTCTTGATCCAAAACATCCTTTACTACTATTCCCGAGACCCCTAGCGGCCGTTCAATTCCAGTATCCCACACAGAAATTTTATTCCGCTCATCATCTTACCTTTAAACTTCTGCTAACACTTTCCTTTACAACTCGTTCTGCAAGATGTCCTCGTCTCCTTGCACTCACATCTTTTTTATATATTAAAGACGAGGAGGCTAAGAAAAGTGAAGTGTAATCAAGATTTATCTTAATTGAATTTGATACGATTTGTTTGGTACCTTCTCTTGTGTGCGTGGTGGGATTATTGAATCAAAATTCCGACAAAGAGTAGACAAGCTAGTACAGATTCTTTATTTTTATTGTTAAAATTTACTGATGTGTAGTTTTCCGTGTGTATTAATTTAGAATAGGTACTAGGAACACTTGCTACAATAATTATTGTAAGTGTATTTATTGGATGAGATTTGTAGATTCTGGTCAATTTTTCTTTAACTGTTAAATACTTATTTTATTAATTAATTTAATTTTCTCTTTAGGTCATTATTTATTAGTCTATTATTTCTTGTCAAGTTTGTCTGATTTAAAATTAAATTAGATTTAGCTGTTGCTAATGTGTTTTGTTTTAAATTATTGTCAATGTTTTCCAGGGAATCCTAGAGTTAACAAATTGTCAACTGAATATTTTTCTTCATTTTAAATTTTAAATTCTTACCTTTTAGTCACTGTTTACTTCCACATATTTTTAAATTGTTATTTGTTTATATATTTTATTAGGGAGTGCATACATTTTTAATTGTTTTGTTATGTTATCGAAATGATAACATACGTTGCTAGAAGATGCCAGCAGACGCAACTTAGGCACTTGGCATATTAAACACTGAAAAACGCTCCTAACGAGGATATGCCATTGTAGTCGTCATCCTTACCCCGCAAACTCCCTTCATAAATCCGTTAATCGTTCCATCCCTCACCTTTCCCTACTTACCTTCTCCTCTTTCCCTTAGAGTAGACTCTCCTGTTAATGCTATCGAGAGAAATATTCATTGTTAACCCAGGCTTGCCACCTTGTTACGAGTGGAATTTACGTCCGCTCATAAACGCTTTTATTTTGTTAAATATATATATATTTTTTTTAATTTTATGTAGATTCATATATTTATTAGAAGATAAAAAGACTATAGGGAAAGCCAGAGCCAGTTTAAGGTTGTTATCTCTAGGTTGACTCTTGATCAAAAACAGTGACCAGGTTTAACCTAGATAGAAGGTCTGCTGGTCAATTTTGTGGTTCAAGGGTCGAGCTGATTGAGAGACAGTCCTTCAGGTGGCCTCTGCGCTTCTTTGAGGCACGTCAGGTAGTATTTGATAGTGTGTCCAGCGAACAACGACGCCGGGTGGGATTACGAACCGAGTACCCAGTAAGTGCGGCACCTATCGAGAGAAGTGCGACCCATACTCTCTGCCAGGACAGGATACAACGCTGCGACTCGGGACCCACACTGGACATATATTTCGAAGATAAGGTACGCGGGGAGTCGACCCAAGTTGTGACTGGGACCCTTGGAGGGACAAGGACTCCGCCGAACAACCCTTCACCTCACTCCAGCGCTGGACCGATATTACCCTGCCAATCTACCGCCAGCTCCAGGCTTTGGGGATATTTTATATTGTATTGGGGATCCCCGCCGTAGGGTTTTCTAGTTTATATTGTTATCTAGCTTGTAGGAAAATAATTTATATTTATAGCCCGTTATGCTGTTACCTAATTTATTTACTTAATCATTTAACTTATTAATATATTTCATTTATTTACCTTCCTATATTTCCCCACTAACCCCTTAACTGACTCCTTTAGTTATTATTAACCGCCATCGTACAAACCCTAGTTCCCCTAGTTGTTATTCCCTAGTTTTAAGAATTTATCATTATTATGCAAATCTTATAGTCAATTAAAATGTAGATGTGCTTAAGTATTCAGTTTGTGATGTTATTTATTTTAATCCTAACCAGTACCCTGTTTCTGTATCATTATTATAATTTTCTGTCTGATACGCACCCACCCCTAGCGACCGGCTGAGCTGAGCAAAATCTTAAATCGTAATAACCTCTATATGGTATGAACTATTGGATACTGGTCTGACTAATAATGTTAGAGAACAATGAGACGAGATTTTCATTATTGGAGGTGATTTTAACTGTAGAGTAGGAGGACTGAACAACTAGTTACCTGACGTAGAAAACAAGGGCAACCTATACAGGACTAGATCATATTTGGACGTAATTACCTATAAGCGAGGGAGGGAAATATGCAGTTTATTTGAAGGTCACTGCTTCGTCCTACTAAATGGTAGAAAGACTAACGGATATGCCAGGAAACTACACTAACATGATTTGGAACGGGCCAAGCACAGTAGATCTAGTTTGGCGAAGAGTGGCAGATCTATCTATGAAGGCTCGGACCATTTCCCTCTCTCGGAACAAACCATGATTATAGTAATTTATCACCAGGAAATCCCGCTGTCATAAAATAGTTGTTAGCCCATAATAGTTATTATGGTTTTATTTATTTTTGTTTTCTTAAAAAGGTATTTCATTATTAATATTAATATTCATTTTATATCAATATTAGTAGGACCCTTAGACTGACAATTAGTGTGGCACATAGCTTCCTCGTGTCCTGTTTCGTATAATTTAATGATTTTATGCTTTTACATATTCTTGTTGTAAAAAAAAAAAAAAAAAAATTGATTAATATTTTCCCTCGTTTTTTTTTAATTTGTAAAAATTGATTTGACTTATTACATTAATTAAAGTATCAATTGAGCAAATGCAAAGAGGGTCGACGGTTAAAATTAATCTGCGGGTTACTTCCGATAAACTATAAAAGTTTCATCAGATAAGTACTTATGATGCTATAGGTGTAAATAAATTTATCGCCCACCACTTGTAAACATTCCTCTCCTGAGCGGCCGGTAAAGTTCCATTTTACAGCCCTGGAGCCTGTAAAAATGCATGCTTTATCTTTACAGGGCCGCCGCTAGTTCGAGAAGTGGCCGCTTCCTGGCCGCGGCGCGGCGTGCAGGAAGCGCTGGTAGTTCTCAGCGTCAGCTGTTCAATTAGTAACAATCAATATTTTTATAACTGCGGTTTGTTTTGGTACTGATGTAACCTTATAATATGCATTTATTATTTCGATGATTACGGCAACATAGTTTGCACGTTTAGTAATTAGTTTACATGTGGTGTTTAAATAGTAGGCCAGTACAAATAAGCAAAAAAGGGGGGAAAAATTAAATACTAAACTTTCTTTACGCCATCGTTTAGAAGGTGTTAGAGAAGGATTTTCCATATTATCATATCGAGTGCCACCGCTTGCTTCCCCCACCACCCCCTATTGAAGACCCAAATTTGGCCTATTCACTGTAACGCCAATATCTCCGGAACAAAGAGTGATAACGATATGCGGTGTTTTTTAAAGTCTTCTATACACTGCCTTCTTTAATTTGATACCCATAGCAATATGCTTTTTGCAGTAAAAATGTACCAAAAGTTATAAAATATGGTAAAAAATCGACTTTTCTTTTTTCTACTCTGAACAATTTTGATAATAACTTTTTTCCACGGGGTCGGCACTAAAAATGTGGTGAAATAAAACGTGTAGCTTATTTTATTACCTATAATTCGATGTATAATATGTCATAGCAACTCTAATGCAGGAGGTGTAAAAAAGCGGAAATAGCGGATGCGTGTAGTAAGAAAAGCTGCTAATAGAGTCAACAGTGAATCTATTTAGTCCAGGAAAATGAGGAATAATAGAGAAAATAATTTATAAAGTATTGAAACTTTGTGAAAACACTCTTAAGGGTGTAGTAGTAAGAAACAGTAAAGTTCCCATACTTGGGGGGGGGGGGGGGGAGGTCCCCCTCCCTCCTCCTTAAAGTCTAAAATTTCCTTTTTTTAACTTTTCTCGCAAAACAGTTAATTTTTTGAAGAGAATTGTTTTATCAAAAATATTTTTTCCATAATTCTGCACAAAAAAGGTCCTATGCATGTTTAAAGTGAAACAAACCGTTTTCGAGATATTGCAGTTAGAAAAACATAAAAATTCCAAAACCGCATTTTTGCGAACCATCATATCTTAAAAACTACTCTTCCGATTTTCATGAAAATTTAAATGGTAGGTCACATTAGGCAAATTTTGGTCGCAAATAAGTTTCAAGCTTCTGCGCCTATTTTTTTTTATCTTCCACATGCAATGCACACATACATTTATTTACACCTATATCTTCAGAAGTACACAATTGATTATTATGAAATTTGGAGGGTTTATCGAAAGTAGCCGGCAAATTGCCCCGAATTAATTTAAACCGTATGCGCTCGTTGCATTTTGATAAATTGATACTTTAAAAAATAGACTGCCAATTGGTGTGGCACAAACTTCACGCATCCTATCACGTACTAAATTTATTTTATGCTTTTACATATTGTCTGATTTGTTTCATTGTTTCTCCGTTTTTTTTTTTTTTTTAATTTGTCAAAATTGTTTTGATTTTTACTTGAATTAAAGTATCAATTGAGCAAAAGTTAAAGAGCGCAGACGGTTCAAATTAATCTGGTCTATCTGCAGGCTTACATTCGATAAACTATATAAGTTTCATTAAAATCAGATAACTTTTGAAGCTATAGGTGTAAATTAATGTATGTTAGTGCGCATGTGGAAGATAAACAAATGAACGCAGAGGTTTGAAACTTATGGGACCAACAATGGGCTACTCATGACCTATCACCCAAATTGGACGTATAGTTTACGATATTATGTTGGTTCGCAAAAATTGAACGACAGACCGACCGACAGACAGCCACGAAACAAAAATGATCCCTGATGTCTGAAACGGATTTCTGTCTTGGAATTTTAGAAATCGGAGACCTAAAAATGTTGTCAGAACGATCACATAGCTTACTTTACCTTCGGTAAGCTCGGAAGCAAAATACCTGGGAAAAAGGCGCCACCCACCTTTTTACAAACAGGCTCTTGTTCTTCAGATTTACCCATATTAATTCTACTGTTCCCTACCCCTAGTCCAACTAACAGCTGCATTTTTATCGCACGGGAAACCCCAGGCGACCAGAGCACACCTTTTACAATTGTGGAAAGTGGAATCAGAAGATGCAGTGTTCTGGAGGCGGGAAGTGGCTTACTCATTCCAGAAAACACAGTAGAAGCTAGGCTACTTATTCTTTTTGTTTACATAAGCCAGAAATAATGCCAAAATCGATTATAAATAGAATCTTAATCCGTTTCAAGCTACAATATCTTGAAAACGTTCGGCGAGGGAGAAGGGGGTCCTCCAAAAAGGGGAGAACTTTACAATTTCAAACTACATACTACACCCCCAAAGAGAGTTTTTACAAAGTTCCAAAATTTATAAATTATCCCCCCCCCCCTCATTTGATTTTTTTACAAATTTGCTTGGACTATTTGGTGTTTCAGCACATTAGAGTTATAACTGGATTTCGGTTTTAGTCGTAAGGTTATATTTATTTGATTTTAATTTTTTAAGTAATAGAAATCAACTTTTTATTCTGCTTACCCTTTATTTTTGGGTACTATTTTTATTTAGTTACGTAAATGAAGTGAACTGCAGCACCGTTTTGGTTCCCTGTCAGTCTGTCGATAATTTTTTTTGTCTGCCAATCATGAATTAAAGTATCAGTATGAATTAAGGTAAATTTAAGTATCAATTTAGCAAAATTTAACTAGCGCAGACTGCTGAAATTAAATTGGAGCAATCTGCGGGCTACTTTCGATAAACCCTCCAAATTTCATAATAATAAGTTGAGTACTTTTGATATATAGGTGTAAATAAATGTATGTGTGCATGTGGAAGATAAAAAAAAATAGGCGCAGAAGCTTGAAACTTATTTGCGACCAAAATTTGCCTAATGTGACCTACCATTTAAATTTTCATGAAAATAGGAAGAGTAGTTTTTAAGATATGATGGTTCGCAAAAATGCGGTTTTGGAATTTTTATGTTTTTCTAACTGCAATATCTCGAAAACGGTTTGTCTCACTTTAAACATGCATAGGACCTTTTTTGTGCAGAATTATGGAAAAAATATTTTTGATAAAACAATTCTCTTCAAAAAATTAACTGTTTTGCGAGAAAAGTTAAAAAAAAGTAAGTTTTAGACTTAAAGGAGGAGGGAGGGGGACCTCCCCCCCCCCCCCCCAAGTGTGGGGAACTTTACCGTTTCTTACGACTACACCCTTAAGAGTGTTTTCACAAAGTTTCAATACTTTATAAATTATTTTCCCTATTATTCCTCATTTTCCTGGACTAAATAGAGTTCACAGTTGACTCTATTAACAGCTTTTCTTACTACACGCATCCGCTATTTCCGCTTTTTTACCCCTCCTGCATTAGAGTTGCTATGACATATTATACATCGAATTATAGGTAATAAAATAAGCTACACGTTTTATTTCACCACATTTTTAGTGCCGACCCCGTGGAAAAAAGTTATTTTCAAAATTGTTCAGTGTAGAAAAAAGAAATGTCGATTTTTTACCATATTTTATAACTTTTGGTACATTTTTACTGCAAAAAACATATTGCTATGGGTATCAAATTAAAGAGGACAGTGTATAGAAGACTTTAAAAAACACCGCACATCGTAATCACTCTTTGTTCCGGAGATATTGGCGTTACAGTGAATAGGCCAAATTTTAGTCTTCAATAGGGGGTGGTGGGGGAAGCAAGCGGTGGCACTCGATATGATAATATGGAAAATCCTTCTCTAAAGACCTTCTAAACGATGGCGTAAAGAAAGTTTAGTATTTAATTTTTCCCCCCTTTAGGCCCTTTTTATGTCTATTTGTACTGGGCTATAGTGTATGCACCACGAGCAGTAAGCGACATGACAGGCCTCGGGCGTTAAACGCACTCGTGCTTTCAAACTTCGCCCTCGGCCTGTAATAACGCCCTTACTGCTCTAGGTACGTAAATAGCTATTATGTTTCTGTGCATGTACAAGATAAACAAATGAGCGCAGAAAGTTGAAACTTATATGGGAAACAATGGGCTAATTATGATCTACCATCCAAAATTCATTAAAATCGGACTTGTAGTTTTTAAGATGTGTTGGTTCACAAAAATAGAGCGACAGACAGACCGACGGACTGACAGGACCGGCAGACAGACTCGGAACCAAAAATGTTCCCTGATGTCTGAAACGGAATTCTGTCATGGAATTTTTGAAATTGGAGACCTAAAAACTTTTCGTTCTTTAGAACGATCACATAGCTTCCGTTACCTTCTGTAACTCGGAAGCAAAACAAATTATAGATTAGAACGTAAAAAATACAAAACAATAAAGATATGTTAACGAGATAAAAATAAAGGAGGCGAGATAAGCATTGATGAATGGGAAAGATTCTATTTACATCTATACTCCGAACTAAAACAATCACTGACGGACAACATTGTAGAGTTAACTGATCCAAACCTTGACGGCATTATTACGATCGATGAAAAAGTTCTGTCCATGTCGAAGGGCAGATGATCTCAAGAACGTCCAAAGTTTTTATTTAAAAATCATATTTTGGAAGAGGTGCCGAGTTTTAATTTATTAGGAGAGGAAAGGAGTATTCGAGGAAAGGGCTAAACAGGTGGCGGCGCTTAGTAAGTCTAGACCAGGGGCGGTCAGAGAAACTTTAAGGGTGCTCTCACACTGGATCCGACTACGAACGACTACGCACGACTTCAGGGGCGTACCTAGGGGGGGGGGGGATATGGGGGATCAATCCCCCCCGAAATTTTTTAAAAAAAATATCCTCTTGTAAATAATAAAACTATTTTTATACCTTACATTATAAAAATGCATCCTGTCTGTCTTTCAGTAACTATCATATTATCATCTTATGATCAACTATTTTCTTAATATTCAGTATATTCTATTGAATGAAAGCAAAGCGCGCGATGCTTAGTTTATTGATAAACAACATTCTCTTACACTAGACGTTAGCGACCGAATATTTGAAAAAAAACTCTTTGGCGTGATACCGCGTATTTAAAAAATTCCCAGCAGGTTAAAATATAGACCACTCGAATAGTACACTATAAATCGATAAAATCGCAAACCGCAAACTAGCGGCTAGTTCTGATTTTTTAATATGTTGCAGGAGCACTACCAGTAGTGTATATCCAATTTTGCAGATTCCAAAGACCTGTGCTAACTTTGAGGCACTCAAAATTTTCGCACTTGTTTTTTTCTTACATCTCCCAAACTATGAGTTTCTTTTCATGTAAACAATTCACATATGTTTTTAAAGTAGAGTAAATTTCCTACAAGTTGAGGCCAGAACCAGCTATGAACGACCAATAGTTACCAAGATACAGCCCTCCAAAAATTGGCAATTTTTTCCAAAAAAAAAATTAAATTTTCAGATTTGGTCAACTTTTGACCCCGAAATCGAGGAAAATACTAATTTAACTGGTAAAGTCATAGGGAGAGATGTTGTAGCAAATGTAATTAGCTTTAATTGAAGCGAGCTTCTTACATTTAACAAATTATGCATCTTGTCTGTCTGTCAGTAACGCCACGTGTATGCAGTCGCGTCTGTCTGTGTTTACGTGTCCGACTGATTTAGTTGAAATTTGGTATACACGTTCCTCTTACTAATACTGAGGTTAAGTTCGTTGGACAACGTTATCCGTCCAAGAGTTCGCACACAACGCTCGCGTAAACGTGAACATAAAATTTAAAATTGGAATTTCAGGACGGGAAAGGATTATAATATCAACTACTCGACGAGACGGTCATTTTATAATAATAGTTATAATTTGATTTTCAGTAAAACCAACAGCAACTCGGCTATGAAGTAATAAAGATCTTGAAAACTATTAAAACAGATCTAAACCTTTAAAATAGAGAAAGCAACATTTTTGCAGATTTCTTATGATTTTAATAAAACTTAATATACATCGTCTATAGTACAATTGAAATAGGCATGTAAAATTTCAACTTGATACAAGCAGAAGTTTTTGTGTAGCGAAGTGATAGTTTATAATGATAGTTTAAAAGCTACTGCGGGCGGTTAAGATTGTTATAGGCGTTAGGCGTGTAGTTATATATAGATTTATCTAGGAAGTAAAAAATAAATAAATAAATACTTTCACTTATCTACAACTATGACATTAATCATGATAAGTAAATTCCTTAATATTCATTACTCATTGCAATACGCTCGCTTCAATGATAGAGCCACGCGATGCCTAGTTTGAACACAGAACGACGTCTGTGATGATAGTTTCATCACAATGCTCAAAAATCCAAATAAACAGGTCAAGTGTGTGCTAGTCAGCACACAGCGAGGGTTCGTAGGCCACACTATATAGTGTTTAACTGTAAAGTGTATAAACAGTGTTCTTTTAAAATGCTAAAAAGCTTACTTTGAACCATTCTAAGGGTCTGATATTCTCAAAACACACTCTGATAAAGTATTTTTTTGCCACTGAACCGGACTACAACCATATAAATACATCGAAAAGACCATAATTAAAACAAAACGTACTTTGTCAATAAAAAATAAAATAATATTTTTTTCGAAATTTCCAAAAAGTGGTATCTTTACTTTTGGTCGAAGAATGTTCAGGAATTTTTTCAGATTTTTTGCACTTCACATAAGCGAGATAGAGGGGGGGGGGACACTTTTCACACCCACTTCAAACTTGCCTACGCTCGCCCTATCAAAGTTATATCCAAAGAATTATATATTTTTGTAATCAGTTCGACGTACCCTTTCATATGATACCCCTCACGTTGTCGAAAAAAAATAAAAAAAATGTAACCCTTAAGTTTTTTACCCTACTTTTTTTTGAAAAATATTTTTTTTAAGTCGCTATATTTTTAAAATATGTGGGCAGGTACAAGACACATACATGCCAAATTTCAAAGTGATCGGATGAAAGGTGTAGCCGTGAGAGCACGCGAGAGGACGGACGGACAGACACACGCAGGAAAATATAAGGGTCCTTGGTTTTGCCTACGAACCCTAAAAATGGGAAAACTGCATTTGCAAATCGTTATATAGAGATTTTCGTTGTAAAAAGTTCGTTATAATGAGGTCCGACTGTATTTAATTCTTCAACTCCAGGGTGTAGACACACACTTACAAATGTTGTATTCACACTTTTTAAATGCTCAGATAAGCGTTGAATTAACGTATTAAGAAGACTAAATTTCTAAATTTTTCCGGAGGAGGGCCTCCGGACCCCCCCCCCCCTTGCGTGTTGGAACTGTATAAATATTCATGTATATCCCCCCCCGAAAAAATATCCTGGGTACGCCCCTGCACGACTTGGTAGTACGACTTAGCTCTACCCTCTACATTTCACCCTCTACATTCAGACTTGTTGGAGACGTCGTCGAGTGCGGTTGCCTTTTTACTTTATATTTTCGTTTTTTTTTATCGTATACGAACATTTTGACAATATGAATGGGTTGTTTTACCTAGTAGAATGTAATAGTTTAGTGCAAAAAAAAAAAACTTTAAAAAAAAACTATGTAAAAAACTGTACAAAAAAAGTAAATAAAAACTATAAAAAACTGTGTATAAAAAACAGTAAAAAAAAAAAACTGTGTATAAAAAACAGTAAAAAAAAAAAACTGTGTAAAAAGGTATGAAAAACTTTGTAAAACAACCTAAAGACTTTATTAAAAACTGTAGGGTATGTAGTTTTTGTCGCATGTAGTCGGACGAAAATCCGAGCCAGCTGGGATCGAGCCGCAGGTCGGAGGTATACGCACGTAGTCGGACGAGTAGGTCGGATGCAGTGTGAGAGCGCTGATAACATTGCTAAGGTTGGGATAGTTCGTCCGACTACGTACGACTACGCACGACCAAAATTCGCATGTAGTCGGATCCAGTGTGAGAGCACCCTAATGCAAGCTCATATCCAATCCTTTAAAGCTGTCATGGATACAGCGCTAGTGTTATTGGTACCCTATTATATGCTTCACCAATTTGCGCTATCTTCACCTATTTTTCACTTAAAGCTACCACACCACATTACCTAGTCAGGGAAGAATTTAATATTCAGCATGTTTCTGTCAAAATACTCCAAAAACTTTTAGTATTCATAAAATAAATTTACCAATTAGAAGACAACAGACTATTAAAGAAATTTTTCAACCGCTTCGTAGCTTTGGATTTGGTAGAGAGTAATCGTGTGAAATACAACTGGGTATTATATTCCAAGCCAAGCACTTGCTTGTGTCAAATAGTATAGATCCTGGACCTATCTTTAGCTCTTCCTATAATAAGCTTTACACAGAAAACACTGTACAGTACACCAATAACCAATACTATCTTAAACTGAGATAAGAAGGTAAAACTAGAATCCAAGTCTCATCCCTCTCTAGTTTGTACTGCGTGCTAAATTGCTGCACGGTTTCCAATTATTTGGACTCCGAGTTGCATATTCCTTTTTCTGTACAAAGGGTTCTTGCCCAAATTAGAACAGCAGGAAACGATAGTATAAAAGTTGTTATAAGAGGAATTCTATATATAATAGACACCCACAAGATATGCCCCGTGTGCAATCTAGGATCTAGGTGAGTTGGAGACTTTTACTCATATATTCCTGAAATGCCAAATCTACCAGACACAAAGAAAGACATCCATACCAATGCATCTTGTAAGTAATGAAATGTCGGACATTACTAGCGTAGCCTCCATTCATTGCCTTAACTCTAAGAAGCAAGCCTCTAACATGTTTTATTTTATTTCCAATATTCTTAAAAATAGGAGCTTTATATTAAATGAGTAATAATTATTTCTAAATTAATTTCCAAATCATATAATGGTAAAAAATTGTGAGTCTAATTTAAGTTTTCTCTTTTATTTGATTTGGTTTTTCTACTTGGTTAACATTACTTTATTTTAAACATGAATAATTTATGTTCCCGAACTCTATTGCTTTTAGAGAAAAGCTTATTTGGATTTATAAAATTTATTCATTTTTGTACTACGTTTTTATTAGCTTGCTTTCTTGTTTGTTTGTTTGTTTGTCCGGTACAAATCTGGCAATCGATTTCTAACTAACTCCCCGAATAGCTAGACATTTGAAACTTTTAGCATAGCTCAGAACACGATGAAAATGCATTATTTTAATACTTTTAGCCATCTTTCAGCAGAATTTAATAGGTTTTCAGCAAATTTTGCTGAATGGAAAGTTAGTTCGGAAAAAATCCGCAAGTTATTTTATTTGTTTTGCCATGTCCCATATTTACAATCTTTATTTTGACGGGTTTCAAATTTATGATTTTTATAAATAAGAGATAAACATTGAATGACAGCAAAACAGGAAATATACCGATTTTAGTATTTATCGATAATATTATTTATATTATTTCAAATCTATCGATGGCACGGTTTAGATTTGGTGTTGGGGAGATCCGTTGGACAAAGATTTGTCCTTTTATAGGTTTAAGATCAGCTCTCTGGATGGTTGTCATTTATGGGAAGTAAATAAATTCGGAACTATTTTTCTTTTCACTAACATTATATATTATATAACAATAACAATTATATTATCAACATTACATATGATTCAACAGAAAATTTAAAAACGTAGTATATAAAAATTTCTTTTTATCTTGAAATTATTTACTAATTAATTACTTTAACTGTTAATTGTAAATAGGTATAATACATGTTTAGGTAAAATTTTCAAAGTAAATAATTTAATTTAAATCAAATTATAATTATTAACAATTACGGGAAACAGACAGAGAAAAATACACTCCAGCGCTGGGATTTGAACTACAGGCCTCTATATTTCCAGTATAGTGCCCTACCAACTGAGCTACGCAGGAGAATGAATTTTTCTGACGTTAATGATACCTTGTCCCGAATTTAAGCTTTCAATTTTCCACAAATCTGAGAAGTTAACATTAATTACAAAGAACTAGATCGAGAAATAACGCTTATAATTATAAAGTACCCAATTAGTACCTGTACTTAGTACAATCAATTTGAAATTCATATTTTACGATTTTGGTAGTATTCATACTACGGAAAGATTAAATTTTAATTTAAATCAAATTATAATTATTAACAACTACGGGAAACAGACAGAGAAAAATACACTCCAGCGCTGGGATTTGAACCACAGGCCTCTATATTAACCACAAAGTATCATTAACGTCAGAGAAATTCATTCTCCTGCGTAGCTTAGTTGGTAGAGCGCTATACTGGAAATATAGAGGCCTGTGGTTCAAATCCCAGCGCTGGAGTGTATTTTTCTCTGTCTGTTTCCCGTAGTTGTTAATAATTTTAATTTGATTTAAATTAAAATTTAATCTTTCCGTAGTATGAATACTACCAAAATCGTAAAATATAAATAATTTGCTGTATGTATTGTTAACTGATGTGGGTTCACATCAGTTGGTTAATTTTTTTTTGTACTAAATTTGTAACCCCTTTGTATGAAGACTTCTTCAAATACAAATATTTTTTCATTCATTCATTCATTCATTCAGAAAATTAAATTTAATCATATGGTAAATGTTTAAGAATAAAAAGATTGACAGTCAACTGACAGAGTTTGAGATGGATATTTGGCGTTAGGTTGTTTCAAAAGGCTTGTATCAAGTAGGTAACGACGTCGTTAAAGTATTTTGAAGTACAAGGATGCAAAATAAAGCGTCAAGGCTTACTCATTACTCAAGCTATTCATTCCCTCACTCCATGTCTATAGACTTGACACACTGACTTTCTACAGCTTCCCTCTACTCGACGGATATCTCGTCCTCTTATACATCAATAGCAACCTGCTTTACCCCATGTAAGCCTGGTTGCAAATAACAGGGAAAAAATCCACCCAACAAACTCTAACCAAAACTCTCCCACATACATACAGGGTGGTCCAAAAGTCTCCCCCTCGCCTCTTAACTTTTGAACAGTTTGAGATAAATTAATGAAACTTGGGGGACCTCTACCATGCATTAGACTGGGAAGTCATAGAACAATCATCAACAATGATGGTGCATTATTTAATTACCAGCCTCTTCATTCATTACTGCATTAGTGTGAGGTTTAAGCACTCCAATTAAATCGGTCAACAATTGCGGACGCCATAAGCGCTCAAAATTAAATTTATTTTTAAAAAAATAAAATTTAGCTCAATTTAAGGTATAACCGATGAAATTACGACAAAAAGTAATTGGTCCAAATTAGTAGATCTTTTGAAATTAGTTACCGCTGGCGCAATCAGCTTGTCGATACAACTTACCGTTTAGCCACAATAAGCCTCCGAAAGTTCGTCCGACATGTTTAATTTTTTAGGGGGGGGGGGGGGGGATATATTTTTTAACTTTTCGGATTTTTTAATGGGCTTAGGCCAATTTCCGATCAAACGCAAAAAACCGCAAGTCTCTAGGTGGTCTAGAAGTATATAATAATAAACGAGTCTGTGGGGTTTGTTTACAGCGGGTCAACCTATTTTTTTAGGTTATGTTTTATATACTATTTTTTATAAAATTGTTAATAACTTTGGTTCTACTCAATATTTTTAGATAAAACCAAGCCTACAAATTGCGCAACATGTTTGCACTCATCTCTGAAAAAAAATTAATCGATTTCATTTAGCCAGTTTTGCGCCTATAAAGTCTGACTGGGGCGACAGACACACATACATACCCACATACATACACGAAAATGGTTAAGGCCGGATTCGGTTTTTGGAATGCCTAAAATGAAAAACTATCCAAAGAAATTTCAATTCTGACTAATGTACAGACAAAACTTAAATTTTATATATATAGATAGTAAATTTCAGCGCTGGGGGCAAAATGGTGGTTGCCCCTAGTACGCGAGTGGATCAATACACACTTTACTTTACATGGTAAAGATCCCCCAAGTTTCATTACTTTATTTTAAACCGTTTAGATTTCATAACGATCTAAGTGTAATTTTTTTACTATTTCCGAAGGGTTATTTTGCTAACTTTGCCCCCCTTTAGGGGGCAAAGTATTGGAGATAGAAAAAATAGTTACAAGCAAAAGTTTATTGTTATTCACCATAGAATCCAAATATGCTATCAAAACAATACATTCCAATTTAAAATTTTGAAGTTGGGTGGCCTGGGGGCAAAGAGGTTGGTTGCCCCTAGTGGGTGATTGCATGAAAACAAACTTCCCTTTGCATGGTAGAGATCCCCCAAGTTTCATTAATTTATTTCAAACAGTTCAAAAGTTAAGAGGGGGGGGGGGGGGGGGGGAGACTTTTGGACCACCCTGTATAGCAATACTAAAATAGATAATTTAATTTTCTTTTGTATTGCGAACCTTTTATAATAAAACCAGCCTTGTCCCGAAAATAACTCAAGATCATGCACCATTTCTCATGATAGCTCGACAAAATTGTTTGTTGCTACAAAAATTCTTTATTTAATCAAATGAAAGGTAATTTAAAATTGTCTAGGTTCTAGTGCATTTAGTTCTGGAGAAATTTTCTTAGCGAGCACCTAGGGACCTAGGACCTTGCGACTGCTAAAAACTGAGAAACCTGTCCAGCAAATCTCTTAGGTTTATAGGTCCTAGATCCAGTGGTTCAAGAGATGTCGTTATGAGTCTGTCAAACTGACAGACTGCCAGAGATATTTTAATTATAATATTATACTGGGTGTATTCCCGTGGTTTACAGACTGCCAGTAGTATTTTAATTATAGTATTGTACTAGTGTTGTTAAATGTTCCTTAAATGTTCATTATTAAGGCCCACCCTTATATATATATATATATATATATATATATATATATATATATATATATATATATATATATATATATATATATATATATATATATATATATATATATATATATATATATATATATATATATATATATAATAAGCGACGATAACTTGAGTAAATGTCAACCGTTTTTAATGAAATCTGGTAGACATGTTCATTTTACCAATGCCCAGGACGAGTTCGTTGGACAGCGTTATCCGTCCAAGCGTTCACGAGCAACGCTCGCGTAAATGTGAACTTCAAATTTAAAATTGGAATTTTAGGTCGGGAAAAAAATCTAACTTTATCTATTTAATGAGACAAACATTTTTTTCAAATACAATTTTCTAGTATATCAACAGCGACACCTGTATGAAGTGTTAAAGATCGCTAAAACTATTTAATAGTTTTTACACAATAAACAATATAACAATAAAGTAGGTAATACAACAATAATTTGAATTTAATTAAGATGAAGTTAGCAACCGTAAAGTATAGATGTGAGGGAGTTAGTGAGGTACGGTCTAAAGAAAAAACTTGTTTACCAACTAGTTTCGTAAAATATATTTACATCATCAGGTAACATTTATGAACACAATACAAGACTTAAAGAAAGTTCTATGGTAAAGTTTTGTTCCCCACCCTTGTGTTCCTCTAACTAATCCAATCCTTAAACTCTGTTTTCTCCAATCTCACTTATTCACATTCCAAACTTTTTATTTGAATGTTAATATAACAATAAAGTACATGACAGGATGCGAGGAAGCTATGTGCCACACTAATTGGCAGTCTATTTTATTTTGGATTGCAAACAAGGAATAAGGGGTTTTGGGGTCGCTGATTACGAATTTGAAGTCAAAAATAAAAAATAAAAAAAAAATGGCGGCCCTAGGATGGCGGGAAAAATTAAATAATTATACATAAATTAAGAACTAAACATCAAACAAAGTTTTTTTGGGGGTCGCTGATTATGAATTTAAGGTAACAGTACATTGTAACAGTACAATTGTAACAGTACAATAGTAGAAAAAATGTTTAACATCCAAATTTAAATGAAATAATTACAATTTTTTTATTTCCACTATTTTTGCTATTTTATTATGTATGTTATACAATGCACGTTATTGCTTTATGAATATTTTAATAAAATGTGAAATTTTTTCTACTATTTTGTACTGTTACCTTAAATTCATAATCAGCGAACCCCAATATATATATATTATATATATATATATATATATAAAATGGTTTTTTTTAACTCCGTGTGGGGTATCATATGAAGGGGTACGTCGAGCTGATTACAAAAATATATATATAATTTTTTGGTTACATCTTTGATAGGACTAGCGCAGACGAGTTTGAAGAGGGTGGGAAAAGTGTCCCCCTTCTATCTCGCTTATGTGATGTGCAAAAAATCTGAAAAAATTCCTGAACATTCTTTGACCAAAAGTAAAGATACCACTTTTTCGAAATTTCTAAAAAAATATTATTTTATTTTTTATTGACAAAATACGATTTTTTTTAACTATGGTCTTTTCGATGTATTTATATGGTTGTAGTCCGGTTCAGTGGCATAAAATACTTTATCAGAAGTTTGTCTATGTGTTTTGAGAATAACAGACCCATAGGATAGTTCAAAGTAAGCTTTTTAGAATTTTAAAAAACACCATGAATAGGGTACTTCTTAAACTATACGCAGGGTTGCCTACGGACCCTCGCTGTGTGCTGACTAGCACACACATGACCTGTTTATTTGAATATATAGATAGACTCCAAACTACAATTTAGAGAGTATTATACTCTTAGTAACGGAATGATGAATAATGTATAATATAGTCCTAATTTTCTTCCTAGAATACTTTGGAAACAAAACTATTTAGGCATTTTATTTAATTGCTAGGCCTACATGATAATAGGAAACATAGCCACTATTACCCAGCACGGGCCCCGCGCGGAGTGCGAGGTGAAGGCTAGTATATATATATATATATATATATATATATATATATATATATATATATATATATATATAATATATAATATATAATATATAAGAAGCAAGACTCCTTCCTCAACTCAACTCAGGGAGACGGTCAGGTGTAATAAATACTCCACAATCACATCAAGCCAACGTTTCGGCAACTATTTAATGTTGCCTTCATCAGGGCAAATTGTAACATACATAAAAATATGTGAGCATAAACTAGCAGGCCAAGAACACAGTAAATTAGAGAGACTATAAACTACAGTTATAAAAATACAAAATAAGATAACGGAACTAAAACTCACATGAAGATGAAGAACTGAACACAAATTTTGTAAAACAGAAGGAAGCATAGAAAAAAGGGAACGTCCATGAAATTTAGGGTCAGAAAAGCATAAAAATGTGTTTTTTCCATTTTACCCCCCTCTTATATGAAAATATGACAAAAGTGTACATAACAATTACTGTACTCTTAAAAAGAGCTTTCCAACGACATGCATCTTGAAAGGTATATACTATTTTGACTTTTGTACCCCGTACCCCTGTGTACCAATTTTTTTTTTTTTCACCCATCCAAATTCTAAACCAAAATTTTCGTATATTATCATAAGCCAATAATACGCAGATTTCTTTGAAAATTCGCTCATTAAGTCATGGTAAATTACTATGTACCTACTACTATGTATTTTTTCAAAAATTACCGATTTTCCCGATATTTCAACTCCCATTTGCGTGAAAACCATACGACGTACAAAGAAATGTTACAGACATAAATTGTAGATTATTTTCTCCTCTTTATTTTACTACTAGACCATTTTTTGCGTGAATATATTGCTTTGCAAGTTATAAGCTGAAAACCAATAAAAAATATTTGTTTTAGTGGTTTTTCGATGATTTCTCACATTTGCCGCGGGAAATTTTGTTAGACAACTTCAGATTCGTGTTCAGCACCCCAAAAAACATAAAGTAAACCACTAACAACACATACACCAGAACTTTCCACTTCAAACTACCATTTGACAGGACTATTAGTAGGTTATACCAATGGAGAGTAAATTTTTATTTGAATAATATAGTTAGTTGTTAATATGGTTCATTTTTTTTTTTTAATTTATTTATTTTAATGCAATTTCCTAGTTTTTTTTTATCTGTTATTATCCTGGTTATTTTAAAACATTTACTTGTACTGTTTTATTCAACAATGTTAGTAACGGAAGTTTGTAAGTAACAAGAACTACATTTGTTATCGCTCAATTGAGCCTACTCCGTCAGACGGCTGAAGTAGCCTTGACGTACCATGTATTTCACAAGGGTTTTTATTTTGTTATCAATATTTCAATAAAGCATGTTTATTATTATATTCCTTTTTTAGGGTTTCGTTGGTAAAACCAAAAAAAAGAAACCCTTATAGTTTCGTTCCTGTGTCTGTCTGTCACTCTGTACGGTTCCAATAACTTTCAAACCAAAAGAGATAAAAACGTGAAACTTTCCAGTATAAAAGATCGTTTTGACGCGCACACAGGAAAAATATAGCGAACTCAAAATTATCAGCTCTTCAAATTCAAAATGGCGGATAAATCACGTCGCGCGAATTTTTTTTTTTTTTTTTAATTTTGAGTGGGGTATCAAATGAAAGGTATTGAAGAGTAGATTACAAATATACACACCAAGTAGGGATAGTGTTCAATTTTCGGCGCCATTTCGTCAAAAAAACATCGACATTTTGCGTGTCCCCCCCCCCCTAAAATCGTATTTCCGCTGTTACTAAAAATTTAGAAAAATATGCAAAATGTGTGGTCTGTTGGGCCATAGAAAAAATAAGATTAGGAATTTGATCTGATTAACTGGGAATCCAAAATGGCGGATAATTCACATCACTCGAGAAAAAATATTTTTTTAAAATTTTGAGTGGGGTATCCAATGAAAGGTATTCAAGAGTAGATTACAAATATATATACCACTTAGGGATAGTGTTTAATTTTCGGCGCCATTTTGTCAAAAAACATCGACATTTTGCGTGTCCCCCCCCCCTAAAATCGTATTTCCGCTGTTACTAAAAATATAGAAAAATATACAAAATGTGTGGTCTGCTGGGCCATAGAAAAAATAAGATTAGCAATTAGATCTGATTTACTGGAAATCCAAGATGGCGGATAATTCACGTCACTCGAAAAGAATTTTTTTTTTTAAATTTTGAGTTGGGTATCAAATGAAAGGTATTGAAGAGTAGACTACAAATATGTATAACACTTGTGGTTAACGTTTAATTTGCGCGCCATTTTGTCAAAAAAAAATTCTTCCCCCCCCCTTCTAATTTTGTGTTCACAATACCAACGAAACCCTTATTACGTGAGACTTCACGTCCTACCAATTTATTTAAATCTTATGGTAGAACTAAAGTCCATTCCTTAAACCATATTATGGAGTTCTACAAAAAGAACATTAGAACTTTAAGAAAACTATTGAATATATATATATATATATATATTTTTAATAAATAATAATACTTGCCATTAAAAATAAATGTCAATTATGATAAATAATATGGAAGGATATCATTTTGGAAATTATATGTACCACTTTAAACGTTTTACGTAGTCTATTTATTATTGTGCAAGAATTATATCAACAACTTGTATTATTAAAAAACAATCATACTTGAATCTTGAAATAATTCTGGTAAATTACAACAGGAAAAAATATGTTTTACATACTTTGTGTATATATATATATACATACATATATATATATATATATATATATATATATATATATATATATATATATATATATGAGTGTGTGTGTGTGTAATAATAAGTATGACACATTATAGCGTAATGCTATCAATTGATAAATCCTATACTTATGGTTTTTTTTATTTAGCAGAGGGGAAATTATCAGTTTATTTTTTTTGATATCATCAGTAATATAAATATGGCTAAAAAAACTTTAAATGATAATAAAGATACCAGGGTGATAATACTATAGAATAAAATGCATAGATTACAAGTTAGTTAGTTTGTGAATTCACCTCACGTTCACGTTGAATTAGCTTTTTGCATCTAAGGAATCTAAGGACCTAAACAGATATTTACCGTAATCATATTGTGAGTTACTAAATTTTAGTATAACAAGTAAATGTTAAGAATAAATACAATACTGTTTTAGTGTAAAAAACTAAAAATGGGGTGCTGTAAGTCTACACCGTTAAAACAGGACACAGAAAAAAGTGACAATTACGATATAGATAACTGTATTAACCTACAAAAGGATATTGAAAGTGAACCTAAGAATGATGCACACTTGGATGACAACAAGGAACAGAGTGATAACACGGATCAGTGCGGTAATATTCAAGAACAGTGCGTTAACTTAGAACCAACGGTTAAAACAGAACAAAAAGGTAGCGTTGACCAGATTGTTACCATAGATGGGAGAGGTGATATAGAACAAAATGAAAACATAGAACAATGTGTTAACGAAGAACAAAGTGGTAGCATGACATTGAGAGGTGACTTAGAACAACGGGTTAACATTAATCAAAGAGGTGATTTACAAGAGTTATTTGATAGTTTTTATCGTTTCATGTATGAGATTTGTGCGAGTGCGGCTAATGAAGAGTTATTTGATAGTTGTTATCGTTATTTAATGAATGCGATTTGTGCGAGTGCGGATAATGGAACACTAAGACGTGCTTTCGCTGAAAGGATAACTAATTTATATGTTTCACACCGTGTAGCTAATGATAGAATAGAAGAAAGAGGTAACTTAGAACATAGGAGTAGGACTGGTCACAGAGGTAATACAGAAGAGAGTGTTTACAGAGGTCCATCTCGTAACGTAGTTCAAAGAAGTAGCATAGAAGTAACAGATGACAGAAGAGTGTATATTAATAATGTTAACGTAAGTAACACAGAACTAAGACGTGGCGCAGGCATACAACAGAGTGTTACCGGAGGACAATCTGTTGTTAACGTAGATGTGCGTGGTGGCACACTGCAATGTGATATCATAAGTCAAGGAGGTAACATTCAACAGAGTCTCGCCGTAGGTCAACGTGTTAACATTGATCAAAGAGGTAACATAGATGTGAGTGGTGGCATACAGCAATGTGTGAACATAGATCGAAGAGGTAACATTCAACAGATTCTCTCCGTAGGTCAACGTGTTAACATTGATCAAAGAGGTAACATAGATGTGAATGGTGGTATACAGCAATGTGTGAACATAGATCGAAGAGGTAACATTCAACAGAGTCTCACCGTTGGCCAACGTGTTAATATTGATCAAAGAGGTAACATAAATGAGAGTGGTGACATAGAGCAATGTGTCAGCATAAATCAAGGAGGCAACGTTCAACAGATTATTCAAAGAGAAAATAGAGGTGTTACATATTCAGAAGCTTTAAAGTTTTTCCAGTAAGATTTGAATAATCTTCAGTCAATTGAACCAGTCAATGCTGTTTGGGATTTTACAGTGGCTGTTCGGGAAAGGCAAAGAACAGAAACTATGGAGCAACCCTGAAGCTGAATGCAAGTAAGGATATAAAATAATCAGAGAAATAAATAGTATCCTACACCATGTTTCAGAAAATTGACAAATAAATTAATTAATTTATGTTAAGATTTAATAGAAAATATTGTAACTATGGAAAGCTTCAAAATGGCACGCCTTTATTAAAATGAATAGTTGAACTAAATATGTAATAAAATTATGACATAATTAAATATTATAAAATAAATTATAATTAGTTGAAAATAAAAATGTACTTGTGCGCTTTAGTTTTTTTGTTTTTTTTTTAAATAGAACTATTCTTTGTGTAATCTATATATCTATGTGTGTGTGTATGTTCTTTATACAAATCTACAGTCTTAGTCCGATCTCAATGAAAATTTGCACACTTGACCTTAAAGCAAGAGGAAAATCAGCGTCTACATGCATTTTTTAAATTTAAATTTTGGTACACAGGGATACGGGGTACAAGTAATGAATACCCTTCATGGTGTATATCGTTGAAAAGCTCTTTAAGAGTAAATAAAAAATAAAAAATAAAAAGCCATTTATTGCAATAACACACTTCATAATACAAATTAATAATTACAAAAATATATACGTTTACTTGCAAATCGGCATTTAGCCGTGGCACCACTTAGGTGTTTTGAGTCGCCTCTCATTCTTATTAATTTAAACAACAGAAAAAAATTAAAAATAGTAATTATTATAATTATTAAAAAAAAATTATAATTTTCATAATATTCATCAAATTAAAAATAAACACTTTCATTTTGAAAAAGAGAGGAAAAAAAAATAAAAATAATACTACATACAATTTGTATAAAAATAATGTTAAATTACCTTTGGTTTGCTTTATTACTACTTCAAATAAAAATTCTACGCTCAGTTTTTGTACAACCATACACCTGCATAAACCTGCCTCATCCTACACCACTCCACTCTATCCTCAGCCACTCTCTTCCATGTCACTCCTCCACACGATCTTTTTATTTCTTCATCCCACTGGACACCTGGTCTTCCTCTTTTCCTCACACAATCTCTGGGGTACCAATTTATCATTTTATTTGTCCATCTGTTATCTTTTGTTCTCACAATATGGCCTGCCCAATTCCACTTTCTTTCAAAAATAGCTCCTCCCACATCTTCCAACCTCGTCTGTTCCCTTATCCATCGATTGCTCTTCCTGTCTTTCCTAGAAATCCTCAACATACACCTATCCATTCGTCGTTGAGTAACTCTCATTTGTTTCACAGTGCTCTCTTTTAATGTCCATGCCTCCGATCCGTAGGTCATAACAGGCTTTACACACAAAGTCCACAGCTTAATTTTAAGTCCATTCTTATTCCAGATTTAAATATATGCTTGAACTTTTTGAAAGCTCTCCATCTCATATAATACTGTTCTACGGTTGATTTCCTTATCCTTCTTATTGCTTTCAACAGATAATAGGCTTCCTAAATATATAAATTCATTAACCACATCGAACCTCGTATTATCTATTTCAACGCATTCATTCTCTGTTTTGTCGATATTCCAGCTCATTACTTTGGTTTTTCACTCATTCATCTCCAATCCCACATCTTTAGTCACAATGCACACTTCCTGCAACATTGTTCTGGCTTGGTCATAATCCTTTGATATGATTACCTTATCATCCACAAATTTCAGCATATTGAGCCAATCTCCATCCACCTTAATACCGAGACCCTCCCAGTTCAGCTTCCTTAGTGCGCCTTCTAATACCTTGATAAATATCTTCCCGGAGGGCACGTCTCCCTGCCTTACCCCTCGTTGCACCTCTACGCTTCTTTTTTCTCGCCCCGCTGTTACTTCCATCCTTGCTTTACTATAAGTGTACTTGAAGAGCTCGATATATTTTTCTTCCAACCCGCTGTTACACATTGCTTTAATAATCTCATTTTGGTATACAGAGTCGAACGCCTTTTTAAAATCGACGAAGCTGAGCACCAAGGAGAAGTTGTAATCAGTTTCTTAACAATCCTTCTAATCAGTTGTTTTAATACGAAGATGTGGTCCACTGTTGCCATGTTTCTTCTGAAGCCTGTCTGTGAAACATCAATGTCTTCATCCAATCTTTGGCCAATTCTTCTTGTTATCACAGACATAAATACTTTAGACATAACAGGGCTTAGTGGTCGGTAATTATTTAAGTTTAAAATGTCGCCTTTCTTATGTAGCAATACTAACTAAGGTTGGAGCCAGGTACTCGGGACTTTGCCGTTCTCCATACATAAGTTGAATAAGTTCATTAATTGCTCGGCCATAATATTTCCACCTGCTTTTAGTTCCTCTGCTATTATTCTATCTTTTCCTCCAGCTCTCCCGCGCTCTTCTGCTTTTTCACCCCCCACAATACTTCTTCTAACAATATTTTTGGTACAACATCTTTATTACAAGATATTACTTGCATTTCAATTGTGTGTAGATCTCCTATTTCATGTTTCTTATGCAGTTCACTATAAAACCTGGCTATTTCATCAGCAATCTCACCTTTCTCACTCACTAACATACCTGCGCTATCCTTTATTTCAACTACGTTCTTTTTCCCTATTGCCTGACTTCTCCAATATTTCTTAATACTTCCACCACTCTCGATTACACTCTCTATTTCCAAAACTTTCTTGTCTTTACTCCAATTCTTCAATTTGCTTCTTATCAACTTAGATAATTTGATGTACTGTGTGCTCTCTCATTTTCATTATTCCTTAGTTTCCTTCTTTTTGCCATCATCATTTTTATTTCCTCGGGCATTTTTATTTTAGAAGCTTTATCATTATTCTGGCTCTAATTCAATTGATTTGTAATTTGTAATATAGCAGATCTCAATTTCTCTTCAAATGAATCAACATTTCTTTCTATTTCTAAAAACTTTGCTTTTACGTTCACTTCTAATAGTCTGTCGTATTGTCCTGCTTCTAGGCTTCCTAATTTGACTTTGCTTTTAGTATGACCCCTGGACCACTTTTTTAACTTACCCTTGATACTCAATCTAGCTTTTACTGCTCTATGATCACTCCCGACGTCTATTCTTTCATCGACCTCGACATCTAAGATCAATTGCTTTCTATTTGATAGAATAAAATCAATCTCATTTCCCGTTTGTCCATCAGGGCTTCGCTAGGTCCACTTTTTACTCTCCGGCTTACAGAATAGCGTATTCATTACAAATAATTTATTTGATTCGGCAAACTGTAGTAGCTTGGTTCCTCTATCATTCCTGGTCCCATATCCGTACTTTCCTAATGCTTCGTAGTCTCCATTTTTTCCTACTTTAGCATTAAAGTCACCGATGACTAGGGTGAACTTACAGTTATCCTCATGTAGGGCAGTTTGAAGGAGGCCGTAGAATTCTTCGACGTCGCTTTCCTCAGCATCGGATGTCGGTGCATATACCTGGATAATTTGAAGCCTGCCTTGGTTATTTTTCAGTTTCCAAATTAGCTTGCATACTCTGTGTGAATACGATTTGTAGGATCTAATATTCTTTGAACTCCTCTGGATTATTAAGAATCCTGTCCCACCGTAATAGCCAGTTCCATTAAAATATATTTTTCCGTGGTAGGCTGTGAAATAGTAACTTTAGAGCCTAAAAAACATAGCTAAAATCCATTTTTTCATTACGTGGACTTAAAAAATCGTTTCATTACTCCTAGCTGTAAAGAAAAAATCTTTTACGTCCTAGGAACTAAAAGATTTTTATTTTCCGGCGGGTAGTTGTCAAAACTTCCGTTAGTAGCGCTATAGTCTTTGTAGAAATGCTTCTAGTACGATTAAAAACCGATAGATGTCAATGCGTTTTATTTATCTTTTCTTATAGTGTAACTTCTTTTTAAGGTTTCTTTTTTTTAAGTCTTAAGTATGTACTAATAATTGTTATTATTATATATTGATTAGTGATTAATATTTAATGTTTTTTCATTGTCTGCTACCTCGGAAAAAATAGCATATGCTACGCGACTGTGAAGTGTTTTTTCTTTACCGCGGCAATTACATTTACTGTCTCGCTTCGCTCGACAGTAAATATTGCCAAACTCACTTCACAGCCTAGTAACATAATATACTATTCTTTGTCATCACCTAGATCGACAAGTTGCTCGCTATCTCTTGTCACTTCACTCAGACCTATAACTATAACGTCCCAATCGATATCCGAAACTTCTTCCAGTAGCTCTTTCAATTTATTATTATCTCTTAATGTTCGACAGTCTTAATGTACGATGATTTCATTTTTTCCTGACTGATTATAGTGTTTTGCTTTTTCCGTTTCTACTTTGTTTTTTAGTGATTGCTATAAAATGGTATTTTCCTTTTCTAAATTATTTTTTACTGTATCTTCAGCAGTTTCTTTGCTTGTTGAAGATTTATTTAAATTGCCAACTCGAAGTAGTTAAAAATTTGATTGCGGTCAGTATTGCCGACGCTTACCTTTCTTTTATTGTTCTCTACTGCTTCCTTCTTGTTTCTAGCTTTATCAGGCGTCTGTTCGAGCGTTCTTTTCTGCCTGTTATTTTTACCTCTTCGGTATATTTGCTTTCTTTGACCACTAATTTGTCGTATATCTACGCACAGCATATTATTTACCTTGTAATCTCGCTTCCTTAAGTTCTTAAACTCTTCGGGTAATCTTCATCTATAAAAATATTTGTGCCCTTCATCAATGATCTTTTTCGGGGTATTTCCATTTTCTTCTTTTCAGTTAGTAGTCGTAATTTCACTGGCCTATTAGTGTTTTCGAAATATCCTAACCAGTTTACATGGGTCGATCGCGATATCTCTAATCAGGCCCAGACTTGTAAATGGGCTGACTGGGCTATAGCCCAGGGCGCCAGATTTTGGGGGGCGCAAAATTTTTGAAGACATCTTTTTACTAAAAAAAAAAAAAAGAAGTATTTTTCCACTCTTAAGACAAATTTAAAAAAAATAAATCTCAATAACAACAGACAATTTTAAATAAACTGCAAAGATAAATAGGGTTAAGTTATTAAAAAAAAATATTTTTTTTCTATTAATTTAGTAATTTCATTTTCTTTTAATTATTTCTCATTTTTGTAAATTTTATAATTCGTGTCTGATAAAAATCTATAGATTAACTCGTATATGGATTCCTTTTTACTATGCAATGATGATTTATATGCGTGTATGGTTGTCGAATGAGTCTATTGCAATGGACCATCTTTAGAAATAGTTATTTTTATTAAGAAATAAATATTTATTAAGAAATAAATATTTTTGAACAATGGATAATAATATGCTCAAGATCCTCCCCAATACCGCATTCCGAGCACAGCTAAGATTGCGCTTTTCTTATTTTTTATAAATAAAAATTGCATGTACCGTGATTGGCTCTCTATCCACTAATGGTTGTCGCACCATTGATCTGGTTTCTGGTAAACCACTATATCATGCCGTGTTGACCCAAAACAACTATTATTCTCTACCTTTTCCCATTTTTTAAAAGGAAATTTTAAAAAGAGCACTTGGATAAAAACCATACACCAGTGGTAAAGTCGCTATCTGATACCAGGTGCTCAGCTAGAGCAGATGCCCTGAAAGCTGTAGTAAAAGGGTATAAGGAAATTCAAAATTCTCTGAGGACGTTATCTCAATATCCCTTAGTAAAACCTGGAGCTCGATTAGAAGCCCAAGCTCTTGAAAAACAATTTCAAAATTTTTAAATTGCTTTTTTATGTATTTTATGGAATGACATTTTAGAAAGGTTTGACAAGTGTAGCAACAACTTACAAATGCAAACCATAGATCTTGCAGCGGCTATTAAACTGCTGAAGGATATGTCAAAGAAAAAAAAACGAGTTTGAAAAGTACGAAGAATCTACTGCGGCTGTTTATGTGTGAAACTCCTACTTATTCCAGGGTTAGGAAACGCAAAATATTTGCAGATGAGACCAGTAAGAATGAAGTGAAACATGATGGAAGATCAGCTTTTAGAACTGGAGTTTTTCTAAAAATAATTGATTCAATAATATCAAATTTGTCGAAAAGAAGGAAAGCGTATGCAATGTTGGCCGATCGTTTTGAAGTGTTGTCACTTGTTGTATCGAAGGAATCTACAAATGAAGGTATTGTGGAGGCTGCAATGAAGTTGCCAAACTGTTATCCAGAGGACATCAGTGCAGACATTGTCAGGGAGTGTTCTCACTTCAAAATGTACGTTGGACTGGGAGACATAAAGATGATACCTGAGCTGTACACGTACATAACAAGTAACCACTTAACTACCACTTTTCCCAACCTCGAAGTTGCATTGAGAATATTTCTTACACTACCAGTGACTAAATGTACAGCGGAAAGAGGATTTTCTGTGTTAGCTAGAGTTAAGATACAAAGAGGTCCACTCTTAGAGAGAAAAAACTAAATGCTCTGGTGTTAATGTGTTCTGAGCATGATATAACTTTTAAAACAAACTTTTCTGAAGTTATAGCAAATTTTGCTAAATTAAAATTAAGGAAAAAATATTTTAAATAATTAAAAATGCCTAGCCAACTTAATGTTCCTTTAGTTCAATAATTTTAATGTACTTATTTCTTTTATATACCCAATAACCAGTGAAACCCTGTTTTAAAGATTTTCCGCATTCAACAATTATTTTTTTAAGTCCCTTTTAGGTATGTTTTTTTAAAATTTCCAGTAATTTTTTTTCTATACATTCGGCCACTAATGGTTTTGTTAAAGGTTTAATATTTAACGAAGATTCTTATAAATTAACTATAAAACGTATTGACTCATAAGATTCATCTTCAGCCAAAATGTATTTTTATAAATGACCAATAGTTGGTGTAGGTTTGTTCCTTTGCCTCCATTAGAATTAGTGGAGATCGTCTTGATAGAAATTAGATTAAAAACAATATTTATACATAAATAGTTTAAGCTTACATGACAATTAACATCTTAAAAAGGAATAAATTATTTAAAATTTGACGTTAAAAAAGACTTGATTAGGCATTTTTATAACATTTGAAGGTGACTCTTATGAGTCGAAACGTTTCATAATGAACTAAAAGAGTCTGCTTCAAATTATTACACCTTCGACAAATCCATTTATCCAATTTATAGTTTCTAACAGAGGTGTAGTGTAAATTAGAAAATTTTTATCTTTGTTGACTCGTTTTTCTGTGATACCAACAAAAACGTTTAATCAAAGTTTTACTGTATTTTTATTTTTCATTTATTTTTATGTTTTTAATTTGGTATGTGTGTATTTCATAATTTTAGTTATTTTTTGTTTTCATTTTTTTTTCTAATTCATATAATAGAGCCTTCATATAGAGAGGGGGGGAGGGGCGCCAAAGCTGAGAGCAGCCCAGGGCGCCATTCACTTAAAGTCCGGGCCTGTCTCTAATACTTATTCCGAGATTTTGAGTTATAATACCTATAACTCTATTTTCTAGGACAGTGTACGCTTCGGGTTTTTGCTCCGGAACCGGAATACCGTGAAATATTACATTTTTCCTACAAATTTCCTTCTCTATATTATTTAGCCGTTCATCGTGGATCTGTAAGGTTTTGATTTGATTTACTTGATTTTGCTTTATTTCCACTAATTCCGCCTTTAACTCTTCTCTGCACGATACTATTTTCTGTGACAGGTCCTCGCTAAATTTAAATAAAAGAGCCTCCGTTGTTGCTTTGTCCATAATTGCTAATTTAAAATAAGAATTAATAATATATAGTAGAAGGTATATAATATAAGCTTGTTTTCTTCTTTTTTGAAAAAGAAAAAAATCTAATCAGCAAAGCTGTTTGTAAACAGAGTTGTTTCCCAATCACTCTATAAGAATATAAGGATCAAGGTCACTGTTTCTAGGAAAACAATGCTTAAATGTGATTTGAATAAAAGCGGAGAAAATGAATGTCCCGACAGTGGGAACCGAACCCGGGCTGAGTTGAGGGAACCACTGATAGGTGAGTATTCGAGAGTCTTAAACCACTGAGCCACGGCTGATCCGCAACATCAATACAAAACCTTTGAAGTAAAAAGTTTTTTTCTTGGTGGGATTTCAGCCTTTCCTTTTTATTTTAAATAATAAATTAAATTCAGCACTTTAGCAATGAAGTAATTATATTTCAATAGTTAAAGGTACAACCTTGACGAATCCTCGATAAGGTAATATTTGGGGTGTTGCACTTATCTTGAATTTAATAGCAAAAACAAAGAGCATGTGTTCTCACATATATGCAATAAAAATAATAACTGAAACTTAATTAGATTATCCCAATAGAAAATAAAAATAACAAACTGTCAATAAAAACTAGATAACAATAACTACAACAAAAATGTTAACTATAAAACAACAAAAACACGATAGAATTATGATAAACTAAGAGCCTGATCTGTTCACTGTGACACCATACACGCGACCATTACGACATTATTAAATATTATAAAATAAATTATAATTAGTTGAAAATAAAAATGTACATTTGCATTTGCGCTTTAGTTTTTTTTAAATAGAACTATTCTTTGTGTGATCTATATATCTGTGTGTGTGTATGTTCTTTATACAAATCTACAGTTTTAGTCCGATCTCGATGAAAATTTGCACACTTGACCTTAAAGCAAGAGGAAAATCAGCGTCTACATGAATTTTTAATTTTTGAAATTTAAATTTTGGTAAACAGGGATACGGGGTACAAGTAATGAATACCCTTCATGGTGTATATCGTTGAAAAGCTCTCTAAGAGTACAGTAGGTAATTGTTGTTATGCACAGTTTTGTCATATTTTCATTTAGGAGGGTGGTAAATTTGGGATATTTGTAAATTATCTTATCAAAGAGGAGAAGGTATAGAAATAAGTAGGAGTTCTATCCCTGTAGATATTCTCACATAGTAAAATTATTTAAATGTTTCTTGATGGTGGTTTCTAAATTTATCAAATTAAAATAACACTCCATAGCGAAGCTCGGGTATCCAGCTAGTGATTAATACAGTGTAGATTGGTATGAATATTTAAACATTTTATTTATTACTGTTATAATGTGTTTCCTCTCTGCAGCAAACTTGCTACACAATACCTAACAGTGCAGTATAGTACAGTATCATACTGGGATATCGAAAGAAAATAACGATATTTTCGATGTATCGACATCGAGTGGATCATCATCGATATTAGTCAAAATATCAAAAGAAAATATTGATATTGTCGGTATATCGAGAACCTCCTCTCGAATTAATTATCCCCTGAGAACATCCTCTCGAAGTAATTTTCCTCTGATGAGCAAAAAAAAAAATTTTTTTTTACACATTTTTTTTTTTTTGTATATTTCTCCAGAACTAAATGCACTAGAACCTTGAAAATTGTAAATTACCTTAATTTTTAGGGTCCGTAGGCAAAACCAAGGACCCTTATATTTTCCTGAGTGTGTCTGTCCGTCCGTCCTGTCGCCTGCCCTCACGGCTACACCTTTCGTCCGATCACTTTGAAATTTGGCATGTATTTGTCTTGTACCTGCCCATATTTTAAAAATAAAGCGACTTAAAAAAAATATTTTTCAAAAAATTAGGGTAAAAAAACTTAAGGATTCAATTTTTTTTTTTTTTTTTTCGACACCTTGAGGGGTATCATATGAAAGGGTACGTCGAGCTGATTACAAAAATATATAATTCTTTGGTTATAACTTTGATAGGGCGAGCGTAGGCAAGTTTGAAGTGGGGTGAAACGTGTCCCCCCCCCCTCTATCTCGCTTATGTGAAGTGCAAAAATTCCTGAACATTCTTCGACCAAAAGTAAAGATACCACTTTTTGGAAATTTCGAAAAAAATATTATTTTATTTTTTATTGACAAAATACGTTTTTTTTTGTAACTATGGTCTTTTCGATGTTTTTATATGGTTGTAGACCGATTCTGTGGCAAAAAAATACTTTATCAGAAGTTTGTTTATGTGTTTTGAGAATATCAGACCCATAGGATAGTTCAAAAAAAGCTTTTTGGCATTTTAAAAAGCACCATCAATAGGGTATACATAAACTATACAGTGTGGCCTACGGACCCTCGCTGTGTGCTGACTAGCGCACACTTGACCTGTTTATTTTAAATAAAGAACTTTTGCAACAATAAACAACTTTGTCGTGCACTGACTAATCTACGATTCTACGACTAAAGTACGATCTTGAGTTATTTTCGGAAAAAGGCTGGTTTTTATTATCAAAGTTACGCAATAATTTTCCAATGATGAGCAAAAAAAAGACGGCGGCAATTTTTCCCCTATAAGTAAAAAAAAAAATGGTCGCCGACTTAAAAATATCGATGTTGCCAATATATCGAAAGATCAATATCGATATAAAACCCGTGCCCTACTGCTCCTCATGCCGTCCCCCTGCACCAAATATTGCCTGATTATGATAATAATAATTTTGATTCACCTCTTTCTGACCCAGAAGGTTTCCAGAAAGTGATATATCCACGCCGACAGCGCCCTGTGGCCCCACGGTCTGACACATTTGTCATAGGTCATAATAAATCCTCCAAACTGGCAGTGGCCAAACGCCGGGCCCAGTTATTTGTGTCGCGTCTCGACTATTTAGTAGATACAGATCAAATTAAAACCTTTCTTCACGAAGATCTTAATATTACAGATGTTATTATTACGAAGTTAATGACGCGATCTAACTCATATTCATCCTACCACTTATCCATTCCTGAAATTTTATTTGAAAAAGTACACAATGCCGATTCCTGGCCAGATGGCTGCCTTATTAAGCGATTTCGCGGGAGCTTAAACCCATCTAAAATTTCTAAAACCGATCTGTCGGAGGGGGTCCATAATAATTCATAGTCTTTATGGCCTTAGTTCTCCATTACCAAAATGTTCGTGGTCTTCGAACTAAAGCCACAGAATTTCTTTCTTCCGTAGCAATTAGTTCAGCGGATATTATTGCTATCACTGAAACATGGCTCACCCCATCTCATCCATCATCATCTTTTTTTCCTCAAAACTATAGGGTTGAAAGATCCGATCGCCAAAATGATCTAGTAGGTCTAGATAGAGGTGGCGGAGTTTGTTTAGCCATCGCAAATAATCTATCTTATTGTCGTCGTTTTGACCATGAACTGGATATTGAATGCGTTTGGGTTGAAGTTAGACTTCCCAATACTAAACCTGTGCATGTAGTCACTGTTTATCTTCCAGATCATTTAAACATCGAACGTACAAAATGCTTCTTTGGAACCGCTATTAATGCCCTGCCAGCTGATTCGAATTTAATTATGCTGGGCGATTTCAACTGTCCAAACATTGACTGGGATACGATCAAATTTAATGGACCAACAGGCATCAAATCTGATCGCGCTGAAGAAATAATTAATTTCTACCTCTCTTTAAATCTAAATCAATTCAACATTGTCACAAACTCGCATGGTAACCTACTTGATCTGGTTCTCTCTAATTTAAGCATGCTTTGTGTTGATCGACTATCTCATTCCTACGTTCCCGAAGACAAGTATCACCCTAGCCTTTCCGTAATAATTTTCTCATTTCATGAACGTCACGTCACTCAACCGATTTCTTTTCTTAACTACGCTTGCGGCGACTATCTAGGTCTCTATCGACACATGGCGTCTGTTAGCTGGTCTTCATGCCTCCAACCCGCTGATGTCAACGACTGCGTCCTCAATCTGACAAACCTTATCTCCATTGCCATTCACCGATATATACCCACAAAGCTCATTAAACCTCATAAATATCCCATCTGGTACTCAGCAACCTTAAGGCACCTTATTGTTAAAAAAAAATATTATTCCCGCAAATTCTTAAAATATAAAAATACCATCTATCTTAACCTATATAATGTCTATCGTAGTTTGAGTAAAAAGCAATTTTCTCTTGATAAAACATTGTTTTTTCGAAAAATCGATAATTCACTTAGATCTCATCCTAAAGTGTTTTGGCAGCATATTAATCGGAACTCCGCTCTTATTGTACCTATCCACAAAAACGGCCCTCTCAACTGTGTCTCCAACTACCGTCCTATCTCAATCTGTAACGTTTTCTCCAAAGTCTTTGAGCGTGTTATCCACTCCCAAGATGAGTAGAATATACAATATACAGGTGGTGACAAAAGGCCTTCGGACCCGTCCCTATAGACTAGACTAGTGTGACGTCACTCGACTTCCCTACAGCTCTATTCTACCCTACCTAGTATAGCACTTTTAACATACTTTTCATTTATTTAATCAAAGAAAGTTACTCCAAGCGGATTATTTTAACTGTTCTATTTATTTCATTAACTAGTTTATTTGTAGTATTATTTTATTGTTATGTTATTTAATAAACAATAAATGAAGATTGTCCTAGTTATCACTTAAATCAAAGTTTTTTCCTCTGACTTTAATATTATTATAATATTCACAAATAAAAGATTATTGCTGAATTACTTCCTCAAATTTTAAAATTATATGTAGACAGATAATAATTATAACTACTATAGCTCATAGGTTAATGTTAATAAATAATCTAATTTCACGTTAAGTAAAGCAACTTAAAAGATTAAAACCACTGTTAAAAAGTAAACTCTAGTACTAGTAAATTATTTGTAATATTTTATTCATGTCGACTAATTTATACAACCTTATGTCATAAGAATTACGTAAGCGTGTTTATATTTTTTCCATAATTTTATTTTTTTTTAGAAAAATAAACTGTTTATTGAGATATTTATCATAAAAATAATTTTTCCTAGGCGGGGAACTCGGCCTCTCTCCGTCCGCGTTTAGCTATTTTCTCAGGAACTATATTTTCCCCGGGAAAACGGCTCATATCGTTATATTCACATTTAAATGTACTACATTTTAGATTTTTTCATTCAAAATCGTGGGAACCGTTTTCAGCAAGTACTTTTTAGGGTTTCGTATAGATTATTCAGCATAATATACGCTATTTTTTGCTAAAATAACATTTGAGAATTTCCCAATCTGTATGCAAGTAAAAGAAAATATATAAACAAATTTAAATTGTTCTCCCCAAAAGAAAAAATAGTGTAGAGTAAGGAGAGTAGATTAGATGTCCCCGGTTCGATTCCTGGGGTCACAATGTATTCTACCGGTAATAACAAAACGTCAAATTAATTATTTTCTGGAAATTTTCATCACCCTATCATAAGGTATATGCATAAATTATTTCAAAATTATAGCACTAGCCGTTATAGGGTGGTTGAGGGGGGGGGACTTTTCTTGGTGAAATTTAGGCGCTAAAAACGCATTATTGGCGGTTTAGCACAGTAGTCATAAAACGTCATAATATAATATATTAGTAATATACTCTTCAGTAGTTTTCTTTTTATACCCATCTCAAAAATTAAAAATAAAAATTGCCTCAATGCGCATGTGCGCACACAAAATTTTCAATTTTTAAAAATTCATAAAACCAGCCCGATAATATCATTGCCGCACCATAAGGGCATAAAGAGTCATATATGATTTGTAATCTACTATACAGTAGCTTTTATTTGATATCCATCTCGAAATTCTTTTTAAAAAATATACAAATTTGAGCATTTAACATATATTTGTGCATTACGCATGCGCATATTAAATGTTCACCTTCCCTATATTTTTCTTATGTGTGGGTCAAAAAGTTATTTCCGTATTTTAAATTTCACATCTACACGTAAGTCACGTACACATGTACAGACGAAACATCACGCTCGGCATAAGGGTTACGAGGATGATCTATAAAACCCTAAAAACAACAACAAAACCAACAATAATAAACAAAAGCAATAAAAGGAAATTAAAGTAGACAATAGTAAAATAATAAAAAATAGAGATTGGGAGATGTTCACGCAGTGAGAATTGAGAATTATAGCAAATAAATGCTATTGTGAGAATAATTATGGTAAGGTTGTAGGTAAGAAGACGCGTTAGTCGGGAAGTCAGGTGACGTCACAGTCCGAAGATAGCCGAACAAAACCGAACGCAAAATCACCCTTTTGTCACCACCTGTATATTCTACTCATCTTGATCCACTCCTACCTCGCTCCTTTAATAAATCCTTTACTCTCTCCCCACCAACATGGTTTCCGCCCTCAACGATCTACAACTACCAACCTTGTATCCTTTTTATCAAATATCGGTCCCTATATTGCCCAAGGCCAGCAAGTCGATGCTATCTACTTCGACATTGTCAAAGCCTTTGATCGTGTAGACCACGGAATACTTCTATCTAAACTTGAAGCCCACAATTTTCATCCTCGCTTTATAGCATGGTTCCAATCCTACCTATCTAACCGTAACTGCAGTGTCCCTCAAACTCCTCATGGTTCCAAATCCTATATCCCTTCGTCTGGTGTTCATCAAGGTTCTATCTTGGGTCCTCTTCTTTTCAATATTTTCATTGACGATCTTGGATCGCATATCACATCAGACTACCACTTGTTTGCTGACGATCTCAGAATCCATAGGAGCATTACTTCTCCTCGGTCCTGTTCTATATTACAATCTGATATCGATGCTATATCGAATTGGGCCCGCATCAATAATATGCAAATTCATCCTAGTAAAACTAACTCCATATCCTTTTCCCGTTCTAAATCTATTTTACCCTCGTCCTACCTACTCAATGGTGAGCCCCTGGCTAGTGTTGAATGTATTCGAGACCTTGGCGTACTTCTCGACTACAAACTCACCTTTACCACCTACATCTCATCCATAAACTCTAAAGCCTCTAAATTGCTTGGCCTCATATCCAATGTTTCTCGTGGTTTGTCCCTTGACTGCTATATTTCTTTGTATAAAACTATTGTCCGTCCTTGTGTAGAGTATGCTGTGCCTGTCTGGAATAACCTTAATCTGTCCAAACAGTCTCTCATTGAAAATATTCAGCGCCGTTTTATTCGTTATTGTTACTTTCGTTATGTCTATAGAAAAGTTTACTACTCCTATGCATCCTTGTGCCGTCGTTTTTCTATCGAACCCCTCTGCCGTCGCCGATCTGCCTTTGAAGTGTTATTTCTTGTTAAATGCCTATCTAATAAAGCCTACTACGATAAAGTGCTATCAGATATTATTGTGTTACCTCCAGATCGTCGAACAGGCAGATTCCTCTACATCCGTCAACTATCTAACCTTAGTCCTCTTGTCCGTTGTGTGTCCTCTGTCAATAATCTTCCCATTTCCTCACTTAATGTTGACACCCTTTCCCGCCTCCGACACATCCTTTTGTTATTCTCTGAGTTGTTTAACTTATTTTAAACTTTTTTAAATTATGGACATCTTACCCCCAAAGGGTCCTAATAAGAGCTTTACCTATAAGATGGTAAAGGATAACACGCACACCTTGCTCCCAAAGGGCAACTTTTTTATGACCGAAGAAACCCTTTTAGTAGCTTGCCAGCAAGTACTTCACAGAATTTTTAAATAAGTGATGTAATTTGCAGCTATCTTTCGCGAGACAGATTTGTTTTACAAAACAGTTCATGTATTCTGTTATATACAACAATATAACAAAGTAATATTAGAAGGCTTAAGCAATTGGCCATTAGGTTTTATTTTTACGATTTGATATGATTATCTATCCCTCAAACCCTTTAAGGGAAATTGTGAAATTTTAGAATTGTAAATTTGAAAGCCACGGCAAGCTCATTGATAAGCGGAGTAGGACCGATAATAACGTCAACATTATCTTAACCCCTAGAGAGAATTATTCTAATGATAAAAAACAAGTGAAATGTTATCTTTTGCCTTGGTTCTATGTTATTTAAGAATTTGGGGAGTGGCTGCTCTCGAAAAACATAAATTTACAATACAAAAGAATTTGCATGCATAAATGTAAAATATACATTATGAAAGGGTGAAAAACAAAAGTACAGTAAAATACGAATTGCTTTATACTGTATGGCAACTTAATGGAGTTGCTTTTCTAAACAAAACAATCCTGTTTCATATGCTAACTAGATGATATATGGAAAACAGTATACCGTATTTGCTACTTCTGTTTTTTTCAAAAGGAACTATTGGGATACACATATCTTCCGCATTACCACAGTAACTATCCTCTGTTAAATCATTGTGACATCCACTCAATCTTAGAAGTAATTAACTTTAAAAATCGAGTGGTATCACTGATATCACGCCACTCGATATCTCATGTTGAACAGAATAAAGGTTTGTCATTTCAGCAAGAAACCTCATGTGTCCTTTTAATAGTTATTTATGTCACTAGGCAGCAAAATGGAATTTTGCTGACAAGTTTTTTCAAGTTTTAGTTCCGAGCCGAAGGCGAGGATAGGCTAAACAAATTTAAGCCGGGTTCCCACGGGGAGTGAAGACTCTAGAGTGGCTCATTGTAGAGTGAACTCACCCCATGTGAACGCGTCACAGTGAACTCTCCTCTGACGTCACCGGGAGTGAGGATAGTTCACTACCGCTCACTCTCCAAATCAAACCTGTTTAATTTTCAGGAGTGAATACTCCAGTCGCCAGCCGTTTCATAGAGGCAGCACTTGGTTTTTTTTTATCTCTCCTCCACCCGCTAAAACCTTTAACCTTTGCTTGTTTTATTATTACTTATTATATATTATACTATATTATATACTATTTTAATTTTATATATTATACTATATTTATACTATATTATATTATACACTATATTATTATACTATATTAAGCTATATGTACTATATTATATATTATACTATATTATTATATTTCTTGTTAGTTTACGTGATATTATACTATATTTAGACTATATTATTATACTATATTATATTTCTTGTTAGTTTGCGTGATATTATACTATATTTAGACTATATTATTATACTATATTATATTTCTTGTTAGTTTGCGTGATATTATACTATATTATTATACTATATTATATTTCTTGTTAGTTTGCGTGATATTATACTATATTTAGACTATATTATTATACTATATTATATTTCTTGTTAGTTTGCGTGATATTATACTATATTATTATACTATATTATATTTCTTGTTATAGTATGCGTGATATTATACTATATTATTATACTACATTATATTTCTTGTTATAGTATGCGTGATATTATACTATATTATATTTCTTGTTAGTATGCGTGATATTATACTATATTCTTCACGTTGTTTTAAAAGGTAGTAGGTAACTATGTCTGAGCCTTCGGCGTCGGCTCGTATTCTTAAATTGCAAGAAGGTGAAACTATGAAGTTTCTAAAGTTGTATTCCAGTGAGTCAGTTTTAAATGATTCGAGCTGTTCAAATTATAAAAATAGAGATTTTAGAGAAGCTCGTTCATGGTTGGCTCCCTGGGATAAACTGAGAAGCGTGAGCACTACCCTGTGTGAACTCTCCACTGTTCTCCGCTAGTTTCACTCTTCTTCCCCCTCCAGGCGTGGGTCACAAGAGTCTTTACTCTAGCGTGGCACTGTAGAGTCTTCACTCCCCTTGGGGACCCGGCTTTACTGCTGAGGCGAAGCCGAGTCAGGAAAATTTCATTTTAACTGACGAGGCGAAGCCGAGGCAGGAAAACGCTAATTACCTGCTGAGGTGTAACCGAAGCAGGTAATCTTTAAACGAGTCAGGAAAGTTTCCTTTGCTGCATAATTACACATACAATATTTTATCTACTAACGGCAGAAAAATTACACTAAAGATTTTAGTACCTGATTTAGAGGGCAATAAACTTTCCTTGTATGATGTTGCTATACTTGCAATTTCGGGTGGCGTGTTATCAAACAAGTCTTCAACGTCTTGCACAACATTATCATCCATATTTTTATTTAAACTTCAAAAACCTAATAAACAAATTTATCAAAATGTTAACAGAAAACTATTAAATTATTATCATCTTTTTTTATATAGATAAAAGATTTAATGCAATGAAAGTTGTAAAAATCGAATTGATGACTCAAAAGTTTGAGTAAGTGGAATGACTCGAAAGTTAAAACAAAACAAAGACAAAGCAATTAGTGTTGCCACTTTTTTTATTACCAGCTGTTTTTATCTCAATTTTTTAAAAACAATCACTGTAAAATAATAATATTAGTTTTATTATTATAATTTTTAAAGGTATTTTCAAAAAACATATAAATATTTAGCAGAATATTACGCTTAAATATACAAAAATGAACAATGTGAGAGAGTTCATAACCTGAGATGTAGTAACTTTTTCTTAAAATTTGGCAGCCTTTTTGTTATTTTGCTGACACTTTGATATTTTTCTGCGTGTTTTTTTGACATGTTTCAAAAGAATCAAGAAAAATGACATTTTGCAGATTGAAAACAGTACAACAATGCCTAATTTTGCTGCCGTGAGTAGATAAAATATATTCATTAAATAAACCAAAAACCCTTTTGGTTTATTTAATGAATATATTTTATCTACTTATCAGTTGCATAAGTTAATACTAAAGTGAATTAATTCTTTCTTTTAACATCAAGGATATCACTTACAAATATTGTATATTGTCATTGTTGTCAAATTGTTTTTGTCATTTAGGTAGACTTTTTTGCTTATAATTTTTCAAGGGCTGAGCTGAGGAAGAGCAGGAAATATTATTTAAATTAGATTATTTGATGACGTATCTTTTGAACGAGATAGTAAAATGAAACTAACTTAGTCATGAACATCTCCTGGATACACAGCGCCAAATTAATTTTCATCAATGTCCTCTCAGATGTATATGAATCTTTACAGCCCATCAAAATAATCTAGAGCGTAGAGCTCCTTCAAAGGTTCGAAATAGTAATACTAATTTTCCATTGTAATCTCAAAGCACAAATCTAATCTTACTAAGTATATCAAGATCCTCGACTGTGTTTTTCTCCAATGTGTGATAGCGACTCATCATGAAAGAGGTGTAGTTCAATAACCAAACAACGTCTTCACACAAAAATTGTAATTTGAACAATTGACCGGTTTCGGCTGTTCTAAAGCAGCCTTCTTCAGATAATCTTGAGGTTACTGGGTTGACTTCAGGAGTACAAGTGAATCACTTGTACTCCTGAAGTCAACCCAGTAACCTCAAGATTATCTGAAGAAGGCTGCTTTAGAACAGCCGAAACCGGTCAATTGTTCAAATTACAATTTTTGTGTGAAGACGTTGTTTGGTTATTGAACTACACCTCTTTCATGATAAGTATATCAAGTTATAAGAGAAATATGTAATTTGATACATTTTAAGAACTTCAAAAAATAAACACTTCTATTATTATATACTAACACACTCAATAGGCTTTCAACATTTTAAATGATTGTTTTCCTTTTTACTTTCTCATATAAAGAGAAAGTATTGTGATGGCGCGAAAATTCGATTTTGAGATTTTGATTGATTTACACGTTTTGAGGTCCCCTGAGTCCAAAAAAGTGTTTGTTTTTTTTAAAAATTCTGTCTGTCTGTCGTCTGTACAGGCACCCGGAGCTTAAACTAAAGGGCCATTTTTGACGAAATTGGCCGTTCATGACACATTCAGAAAAATCATACCCCAGTTAGCACCAAATTTGGGGATGGTACCCAACAAAAACTCTAAAAAAACTTTTTTTTAAAAATTATTTCACGAAAACTGTTTCGACGATTAAAAAATTCTAAATTGTAGTTCATTAAAAATGCGGACGGAGAAAGCCCGAGTTCGATTCCCCGCCCAGGAGAAGTTAGAGGCTAAGTGGGAATTGAGCAAGACTTTTTTTGAAAGAGAAACAGCTTGAATTGTGGGATTATTTTCCTGTACATATTTATAGGTTCTTTATTTTTTTTTATAAAAATAGTCTGCCAATTAGTGTGGCACATAGGTATTTTTATAATCTAATTATTATATGCTTTTCACATCCAAATATTGTCAAATTTACTTAATTTTCCCCTCGTTTTATACATCTGTCAACATCGTTTTGATTGTTTACTTGAATAGCTCAAGTAGGACGCTAGAAAGATATGTGCCACACTAATTGGCAGACTTTTTAACATAAATTTAAGTATCAATTCAGCAAAATTTTAAAGAGCACAGAAGGTTGAAATTAATCTTGTGTTATCTGTGGGCTACTTTCGACCAACCATCCAAATTTTATAAAAGTTAGATAAGTACTTTTGAAGATATAGTTGTAAACAATAAATGTATGTTTGTGCGCATGTTAAATAGAAACAAATGGATGCAGAAGGTTGAAACTTATATAGGGCCAACAATAGGCTAATTTGACCTACCATCCAAATTTCATTAAAATATGACGAGTAGTTTTTGTATATGTTGGTTCCCAAAACTTTGAGATACAGACCGACGAACTGACTCGGAACCAAAATGTTTCTGTGTAATGCATTTTTAGTAGATCATTAAATATTATTGAATTTAAATTATTCAGTCTTACTTTGTCCGTAAGAAAGTTTAATTTATGTATATGTATATCGTACCCATTATTTAAAAAATTGTAATCGTAGATAAGTTGATTATAAAAAGAAATATTTTTTTAAAAAACAAGCTTTTATTCGTATTCTTTTCAGCAAACCCTTTCATTTGATACCCATATCATGGGCGTGCTTAAAAAATAACTAGTCCACCATCTTGGGCTGTCCACCATATTGGATTTAGAATGACTTCACTTAGCTAATCATGCATTGCCATCAAAACTAAACGTGTATGCAAAATTTCAATTCAATCGGTTGAGGATAACTGCCTTAAAATTCAGTTGCATGATTTGGCCCGAGCATACATACATACATACAAACATTGCAAGTTAAATAAAAGCTTGTAAAAAATTAGAACTCGTTTAGTGTGTAAAAGCTAACATCACCCTTAGATTTAGAATATTTTGTTTTACTATTTTACCTCATATATTGTTTGTTGGGTATTGTTTTTCATATTATTTACAGCAAATATCTTTTAAATTGACTGAATAGTATGGGCACTGCACGAACAATAGATCAAAGTAATTAAAAAAAAAATTAAACAATGTTTTAGACTCAAGGGATCTTGAAGTGTGTCCATGAAAATCTCTAAAACAAATGTTAGGTCTACAAAAGACTTTCGCTCTATCTATTTTAAATTTTTTAATAGAGACGAACTGATCTTCTTAACTAAAGGGAGTCTATTACGAAAATAATAATAAAAAAACAATTCAATAATTCAGACTCATAAAAAAACTTTATTATACCGATCGATACAGCCATTGATATTGGAAGATGATAGTACACATCGGACAATTTACTCAGAAACTCAAGTGGTACCTAATTTATACCTAATTAGTACCTAATAATGACCTGATTTATACTTTATAACAAATAAATTATGTTATCATTTAAATATAGTTTATATATTCAGTAATTATGCATCAAGAATAAGTTATAACTTTAGCTTGCGTAAACGATGGTTATCGGGTGCGGATGTGGAGAATGACCTTTGAAAATTGCAGGTGCAAAACTGTATAGGATTGCGCTGTCACGAGATGATTGGCGTATCAAGAGCTGTAGAGCTAGTAGGTATAAGTAAGCAGGTTTTACTTGCATATTGTTGGACTTCCATTGGGATATGAAATTTCATTAAAATATATCCGTTTTTTTTTTTATTTTCTAAAACTTGGTCAAGGATTTGCTTTTCTCCTTCTATCATTACTCCTGAATTAGGCTGCCTAGATTACATTTCACCAGGCAGCTATATATTAATGTGTAACCGTATTTATTCTCTAAGCAAACTGATATTTCTTTTGTATTTCATTCAAAATTTGACAGGTTTTTAACATTAAACTCAAGCTTTTTATTGCTAAGTGCAAAGCAGTATTGTCAATTTCCACGGCGTCAATATCATAACCATGCTCAATCAACATTTGTACCAAGTTTTTAGTGTTATTCGATTCAACCGTAGGCGTTGAATGACTAATTTCCTGAAACATTATGGAGGATATTCTTTATTTCTGCTCTGTTCCATTTTGTAGCTAAATCTAGTGGTGTTTTTCCGTATTTATTCTCTATATTGATATTTGGTTTATATTGCATTAAACAATTGACAGTGTCAATATTAGAGCTTTGTATTGCTAAGTGCAATGCAGTATTGCCTTCGTCGCTTTCCACGGCGTTAATATCAGCACCTTGATCAATAAACATTTCTACCAAGTTTCTAGCGTTTTCTGATTTGACTGCTATGTGTAACGCTGTCTCGCCACGGTTGGTCTTCGCGTTGACGGAGGCGTCGTTGTCGAGCAGTACTCGACTCACTTCCTTATCACCTTCAGCCGCTGCCAGGTGGAGTGGTGTGTTCCCTGCTTTGTTTCTTTTGTTTACGTCCGAACCATTTTTGATAAGAAGTTCAGTGGTCTCTTTGCTCCCACTTTGTGCCGCAAAATGGAGTGGAATTTGATCGAAATTCGTTGAAGTAACAATAAGATCGTTATTATGCTTCAATAATAGTGTACACACTTCAAGGTGTCCCTTACTTGCGGCGGAATGCATCGAATTCCATCCATCTCGATCTTTTCTAAATGGATCGGCTCCCCCTTTTAACATCAGTTTCGTTAAATCAAGATTACCTTTCAAAGCAGCAAGGTGTAGTGGAGTTTCTTTTTTGTTGTTGGTTGCATCAGCATTTGCTTTGCTAGCAATTAAAATCTTGGCAACTTCATTGTGCTCATTATCTGTTGCAATATGCAGTGGTGTGTAGTTATTAAAATCATTGGTGTCAACCTCAGCTCCGGCATCTATCAATAACTTGACTACTTCTTTAGAACCTTTTTTAGCGGCAAAATGCAACGGAGTTGTTTTACAGTCTGTTCGTAGATTTACTTCCGCTCCATTTTGAAGAAGTAAATTAACTGTATTTGGGTGTCCTCCCAAGCAGGCATTGTGTAAAGGTGTCTCAGAACTTCCCCCTTTTTTATTTACCTCAGCACCTGCTTTGACAAGTATTTCTGTTACTTCACAATGTCCGTTGTCGGCAGCTAAATGTAAGGGAGTATTAGAGAGGTAAACTGCGTCTACATCAGCTCCGTACTCAAGAAGTATTTCAGTAGCTTTTATGTTTCCATATTCTGCAGCTATATGCAACGGGGTTTTGCCTCTACTCTCCGCATCACTTCCAGAAACTAGTAAAAACTTAATCAGCAGTCTACTGCCTCTTGCAGCAGCACAATGTAGTGGAGTAAAGGATGCTTTGTTCACAGCTTTCACAAAGTTAATGTGGAACTGCGAGAAAATGGTTTTATTAATTATTGTTTCTACTGTGTCAAAGTTGCATCTGGTGGCTGCTTTATGTAGAATCGTGTTTCCTTCGACATCCACCTTTCCCATATCTGCACCGGCTTCTAAAAGAAGTAAAATTACTTCTTTACTACCGAATAGCGCGGCACAATGAAGAGGAGTTTCGTTATATTTATTTTTGGAATCAACTTGAGCATTTTTATCTATAAGAGATTTTACTGCTTGCGGATGGTTCGCTCCCGCAGCAATATGCAATGGAGTCAAACCTCTTCCATCTTTGCCTTCCTGACTATCCACATCAGCTCCAGCATCTATAAGTATGTTCATAATATTTACATTTCCCTTACTTGCTGCATAATGGAGCGGAGTCCTGCCATTACTGCATCTTACATCGACACCTGTATTTTGCTGCAACAGTTCTCGAACTTTCTCTTCTTCTCCTTCCCAAACAGCCTCATGAAGAGGTTTCTTAAGACCACTTGTTATGTCCTCGGGGAATATTCTACTAACTAACACGATATTTTTTAATACATTGGTTGAATCATTTTTATTTGTCGCTATATTGCATTCTGATTTGTGAAGTGAATTTAAATTAACTTTCTTATTTGTTTGTTTGCCATTCTCTGAATAGTCAGTAGAGTCATTTGAGGTAACATGTTTTTTTCTATCACTCTGCACTATATTACCTCTTTCTTCTATGTTAACCTTTTGCACTTTATTACCTCTTTCTTGTATGCAATCATTATTTTCACTTCTATCCGTCTTTTTAATATTAATACTATAATCGTAATCGCTTTTTCCTGTTTTCTGAGTAGAAGGTAAAGACTCACAGCAACCCATATTAGTCAATTATACTTAAACGATTATTTATTTTTAAAAAATTTTCTCGTTACTCTAATACATTTTAAGTAATATACTAATGTTCGAAATGATAAATACATTTTACACTGTATTAATATCAGGTGTAGGCGCTTTCTTAACACAAACTGCACATAATTATTTGGCTCGATGTATAACAACAATTAATTTTATTATCGCCTTGTTATCGGTTTCTTTATCTTTGAAATTATTTTTTTAGTCTATACTATTACGTTATCACACGTAATTTAACTGATAATTTCTATTTATAAAATAACAAGTGTTTAAGTGGTTTTTACTACATTTCTTCCTCTGCTTTATTTCCTTATCATTCTCGGCTTTACTTCTTCTTCCTCTTCTTAACCAGTAAGTTAAGCTTTAAAACTGATTCTCTAGTAGTCAGAATCAATACCAATACCTACTAATAAGGGATTTTTCCAAAACCTAAAGGAGGCGGGGGGGGGGGGGGGGGAGGAGAGGGTAATAACTAGGGGGAGGATTCCCTTGGACTCTAAGGCATCTAGATATTATCACTTAGTAAAATAACTTTTTCTTGACATTACTTTATAAAGGCATTAAATTAAACACATTAAAAATTCGGTAGAATCAAGCTATGTTTCTTTATATAAAGAATTTTTAATGTATTTGAATTGCACATTACCATCTATATATATATATAAAATTAAAGTTTTGTCTGTACATTGGTCAGAATTGAAAATTTGTTGGATACTTTTTCATTTTAGACATTCCAAAAACAGAATCCGGCCTTAACTTTTTCCGTGTATGTATGTGTGTCTGTCGCCCCAGTCAGACTTTATAGGCGCAAAACTGGCTAAATGAATTCGATTAATTTTTTTCAGGGGTGAGCGCAAACATGTTGCGCAATTTGTAGGCTTGGTTTCATCTAAAAATATTGAGTAGAACCAAAGTTATTAACAATTTAAAAAAAAAAAAAGTATATAAAACAACCTAAAAATAGACTGCCAATTAGTGTGGCACATAGCTTCCTCGCATCCTATCATGTACTTTATTGTTATGTTAACATTAAAATTATTGTTATTGAAACGAGCGTAAGCAAGCTTCATACATTCAACAAACTATGCATCTTGTCTGTCTGTCAGTAACGTTTACGCGTGTGACGATAACTTGAGTAAAAGTTGAAATTTGGTTTACATGATCTGATCCTCTTACTAATACTCAGGCTAAGTTCGTTTGACAGCGTGATCCGTCCAAGAGTTCGCGCGCAGTGCTCGCGTAAACGAGAGGTTCAAAAATTAAATTGGAATTTCAGGACGGGAAAAGATTCTATCATCATCATCATCTATTCGATGAGACGAACATTTTTTTCAAATAACATTTTTTAGTAAAACCAACAGCGACACCGCTATGAATTATTAAAGATCGCTAAAACTATTAAAGCGGACCTAAATGTTTATAATAGAGAAAACAACCTTTTTACCGATATCTTACGTTCTAACGTAACGATTTTAATAAAACTTCATATACACCATCTAATGCAAAATTTCAATTTGATACATGCAGTAGTTTTTTTTGTAGCAAAGAGATACATTTTATAATAATTGAAAAGGAGGTGTGTGGTTGGACATGAGTGTTTAGACTGTGTGGTTAGACGATGTCTAGTATTACTTTATTGTTAAATTATTTATTCTGTAAAAAGTATTAATAGTTTAAGCGATCTTGAACACTTCATAGCGGTGTCGCTGTTAGTTTTACTAAAAAATTTTATTTGTAAAAAATGCTTGCCTCATTGAATAGAGGAAGTAGGATTTTTTTCCCTACCTAAAATTCCAATTTTAAATTTGAAGATCACGTTTACGCAAGCGTTGCTCGTGAACGCTAGGATGGATAACGTTGTCCAACGAACCCGTCCTGGGCATTGGTAAAATGAACATGTCTACCAAATTTCATCAAAATCGTTCGACATTTACTCAAGTTATCGTCACACATTTCATAATTCGTGGACACACAGACCGACAGACAGACAGACACGAGACCAAAAATGTTCCCTGATGTCTAAAACGGATTTCTGTCTTGGGATTTTTAAAATCGGAGACATAAAAGTTTTTCGTTCTCAAAAGTAAACACAATGCTTCCGTTACCTTCGGTAATTTCGGAAGCAAAATTAAGTTAACCCACCGTAAACACACCCCACAGACTCGAAAAAAATTACTTATTAAAGAGGAATAAACTGAATTCGTGTATTAGTTATTAAGATATCGATTTGTTTTGCCCAAGCGGAACGAAATTTAGCTCACATACAGCCTCCTAACAATAAAAATTTCAAGATAAAAAGAACTTTTTATATACTACGTTTTTAAATTTTCTGTTGAATCGTATGTAATGTTGATAATATAATTGTTATTGTTATACAATATATAATTTTTGTGAGAAAAAAAAAATAGTTTCGAATTTATTTACTTCACATAAATGACAACCATCTAGAGAGCTGATCTTAAACCTATAAGAGGACAAATATTTGTACAACGGATCTCCCCAACTCCAAATCTAAAGCATGGCATCGATATATTTGAAATAATATAAATAATATAATCGATATTTCCTGTTTTGCTGTCATTCAATGTTTATCTATCACAAATTTGAGACCCGCCAAAATGAAGATTGCGTAAATATGGGACATGGCAAAACATATAAAATAACTTGCGGATTTTTTCCGAACTAACTTTCCATACAGCAAAATTTGCTGAAAACCAATTAAATGCTGCTGAAAGATGGCTAAAAGTATTAAAATAATGCTTTGTTATCGTGTTCTAAGCTATGCTAAAAGTGTCAAATGTCTAGCTATTCGGGAAGTTAGTTAGAAATCGATTGCCAGATTTGTACCGGACAAACAAACAAACAAGAAAGCAAGCTAATAAAAACGTATTAAAAAGGTAACAGTGCACTTTTAAAGGGTAATAGTTGTATGTTGGATTTTCAAGGTTACCCATCCTTGAAAGTCCAACAGATTACCTGTTTATACGATTACCACAAGGTACAATGAAAACAAAGAATGTTGTTTACTCCGAAGTTCTTTAAAGATATTACTCTTAAAAAAAAACATAAATGATGCGTTTTCATTCCAAGTTTTATATTAATCTATATTACGGATGAAGCCACGACTGGGATGCTAATATAGTATAAAGAGGTTACTATGCGTGTTTATTTTTATTTAGACGCTTATCTCAAAAACTACTTGACCGATTTTAATATAACTTTTACCAAGTGTCCAATCATTCGTCATGATATTCATATACCATCCAGGTTTTGTATACAAACAGCTGACCAACAATGATAAATAAAAAAGCAAGAGGCCCCCATATGACGCTATATAATAAAAACAAATATAAAGATAAAATTAGGGAAATATAAGAACACAATTAGAAACGTTATGATTAATGTTACAGCTGTCGCGATAATGATTTTAAAGATTACAAAATAATCTTCAAGGCTTCACAATTTTACGAACGATACAAGAGATAACAATATGGAGGGAGAAAAAACAGATTATCATATCTCGAGTTGATCATTAAAGTTTGCACTTTACAAAATTCCAATAACAGTGAGTGTCGAGTACGTGAATGCGACTGATATGTACAGCTGTTTATAATCAAGAACAGCGTGTTACCTAATGCCGTACTGATATCTTTGACTAACTTAAAGATAGCGTAAATTTCCCAGCATTAACGTTTAAAATTAATTCATTGTTATCAATAGTGGAAAAAACATGTTCGATCCATTGTTTTTTATTATTATTCTAATAAGGAATTAATTCCTCTATATTTTTGTTTTTATTGTTAATTTTGACATAATATGTTTGTGAATAATTATAATGGGGTGTTGCAATTCTAAACTTCCAATAACGACTTTTGACGAACAGATAAATAAACAAACTAATTTAAAAGACTCAAACCAAAAATCAGATCAAAGTGCGTTAGCTAGTATAAAATTTCCAATTAGAATATTCCCCGAGGACATAACAAGTGGTCTTAAGAAACCTCTTCATGAGGCTGTTTGGGAAGGAAAAGAAGAGAAAGTTCGAGAACTGTTGCAGCAAAATACAGATGTCGATGTAAGGTGCAGTAATGGCAGGACTCCGCTCCATTATGCAGCAAGTAAGGGAAATGTAAATATTATAAACATACTTATAGATGCTGGAGCTGATGTGGATAGTCAGGAAGGCAACGATGGAAGAGGTTTGACTCCATTGCATATTGCTGCGGGAGCGAACCATCCGCAAGCAGTAAAATCTCTTATAGATAAAAATGCTCAAGTTGATTCCAAAAATAAATTTAACGAAACTCCTCTTCATTGTGCCGCGCAGTTCGGTAGTAAAGAAGTAATTGAACTACTTTTAGAAGCCGGTGCCGATATAGAAAATGTAGATGTGGAAGGAAACACGATATTGCATAAAGCAGCCGTTGGAAATAACGTCGACATCGCGGGCATTATTATTAACAAAACTGATTCCTCACAAATTAATCTGGTTGAAAGAAAAAATAAAAAATCTATCACACCCTTATATTGCGCTGCTGCACAGGGAAGTAAGCAATTTTTAAATGTTTTACTTGAGTCTGCCAGTGAGCTGGAGAATGGAGGAAAATCACCCCTGCATATAGCAGCAGAATATGGAAACAAAGGAAGTTGTGAAGTTCTTATAGAGCGTGGAGCTAAAGTAAACGCACTTTATGCTTCTAACACACCCTTACATTTGGCTGCAGAAAACGGTCACGTCGAAGCAGTACGGTTACTTCTTAAAGCAGGGGCCGACATAGAAGCAGAAGGAGGGAACCGTGAAACACCTTTACACCGCGCTTGTAAAGGTGGGCACATCGATGTCGTGAAACTTCTTCTTCAGCTTAAAGCCGATGTGAATTCTAGGAACGACTTCAACAAAACACCACTGAATTTGGCAGCTGTAGGTGGTTCTAAAGAGGTAGTCCATTTATTGATAGAAGCCGGAGCAGAAGTTGACTGTCAAGATTCAAGAGGTTGGACACCTCTACATGTCGCTATATACGAAGGGCACGACGATATAGTCAAATATTTAATCTCGAGCAAGGCAATCATCAATGCTAAAAACAAAGATAAAGAAATCCCTCTGCACTTTGCGGTGACAAAAGGTAACGTTCGTTTGACAAAGTTACTGCTGGAAATGGGAGCCGATCCTAATGTGGCTGATCGAGACGGTTGGTCATCGATGCACTTCGTCGCAAATAAAGGTTATCTTGAAGTTTTCAAGCTATTATTGAAGTACAAAGGTCAAGTTAACGCCTTGACAAATTACGATCAAAACCCACTCCATTGTGCGGCGCAAAACGGTAGCAAAGAAATAACCGAACTTCTTCTAAATGCGGGATCAGAAGTAAACAAAACAAATAAAACGGGAAACACACCACTTCATCTAGCTGCTTCTGGAGGGCATGTAGAAGCTGTCAAAGTTCTAATCGAAAACGACGCATTCGTCAATGCTGTAACAACCCGCGAAGAAACTCCACTGCATAACGCAGTGAAATCTGACAACGCCGAAGAACTAGCAGTGATACTATTGGAACACGGTGCTGATATCGACGCTGTAGATTGTGAAGGAAACACTGTTTTGCATATAGCAATCTCGTACAACGATATCGAAACGGTAAAACATTTGATCAAGTACAAACCTAATGTTAATATTAAGAATAAGTATGGTGATTCACAACTCGACATGGCTGGCTGGTGGAACCGAGAAGAAATAAACAATATCCTTCAAAAAGTTTCACAAGATTGAAAAATATTGAATTACAAGGAATCTTCAATTAGTGTTTGATTCAAGATTGAGTGACACAGACGTTTAGCTGTGGAGTTACTCTTCAAATAGTGTTTAATTCTTGATGGAGTGGTAGAGTTACTTGCGTTTATGCAGATAAGTTATTCTTCAATTAGAGCGTATATTTTGTAATATTTCAACATGGAATGTTAAAATAAATGTTACGAACAAATGTAGTTTTTTTAAAAAATAGGTCAACAGGGATAATAAATGATTACAACTGCTTCAATACATCCTGGCTATATTTCGACCTTCTCCTTAGGTCATCTTCAAGCCTATAACATAATTGAATACAAGGTATTTACTAATCTCTTATACAGCTGAACAAGGTTCTTATTTCCATTTTTAACAATATTAAAGTTCTAATTACCTTAAACGGTTCCTGAGTAAATCCTATCAATACTTCCATTTCAAGATAAATAACAAAATAAAACTAATACAAACTCCCAACTTCCAGTTACAATTCATTACCTACTTGGTAACTTGTCATTAAAAAGTTTGAAATGGATTAAATTATTAATTAAAACATTTTAGTTTTCTCATTCCATAAATATAAACAATTAAAAAAGGATAACAGAACACACAAAATTAACTTAAATAACAATAAAAACGAGAAAAAAAAACCAGTCTGTTATCACAGTCTATTTCTATCACAGTAATAAATGTTTGGTAATAAATTAATCATATCTTATCAAAACCCAGGTTAATAAGTTATTTACTGACTGCGTTACATATATAGTATTCTTTTATTAAAAAAAAAAAAAAAAAATTTAAATTATTCCTACATAATACTTATTTAATTCTCTGCAGTCCTTCTTATAGTTAATGCTATTATTATTTTTTGAAATCTGTAATGCTTCTAATGTAAGTCTTTTTTTATTGTTAGATTCATTCATAAGTATCTTCGTGTTCTCAAAATTAAATTGGTGATTCGTTTCAGTAGAGTGAGCTGCCAGTGCTGTCTTATTGTCTTTAGCTCTTACATTTCCTTCATGCTGTTGTCGCCTGTTCCTCCAGGTTTGTCGTGTTTCTCCTATATATACTGCTGGGCAAGATGAACAAGGGACCTGATAAACTATACCCATTTTGTCTCCAAAATCTAAATTATCTTTTAGCTTTGAAAAATAAGTATTTCCTATCTTATTTATAGGTTTGTGCCCAAAAGACAAATCACACTCCATTTCATTGAAAATCTTGGATACTCCCTCCGATAAGCCTTTAATATATGTCAGTCCTGCAAATTTTGTATTATTATTATTATTATTTTGTTGATTTCTATTTTGCACTAATTCCGGATCCAAGTTTACTCTACTGAACCATAATTTCCTAATCAGGTTCTTAGGATAAAAATTTTTAATTAATTTATTATAGACTTTAGTTTTAATTTCTTTCAAATAATTTTCATGAGTTAATCTAATTGATCTTTGAATTAAGTTTTTAGCAGAGTTTACTTTCTGTTTGTATGGGTGTTGTGAAGTAAAATTTAAAAACCTGTTTCCTTTAATTTCCTTCTCTAACCATTTAGTATGAATCAAGTTATCCGCTGATCGTATAATAGTCATATCCAAGAAATCTAACTGGTTATCTACTTCTCTTTCTACTGTAAATTTAATATTTTTATGAAAATTATTTAATTCTGCTAGTAATGTATCTATGTCATTTTCTTTAATTATTAAAAAACAATCATCAATATATTTTTTGAACACTTTAGGTTTTATCTTAGATTTATTGAGCACTGTTGTTAAAAGATGATTAATGTATATGCCACTCAAATTTACGGAAAGTCTACCTCCCATTGGCACCCCATTTAATTGTCTGTATAAGTTATTACAATACGTGAAAATATTATTATTACAGCAAAATTTTAGGCATTCTAAATAGGAATTTTTACATTTTATCAATGTATATGGTTCTACAAGATCCCAAGATTTTTGAATAATTTTATACAGATCATTAAGTGGAATGTTAGTGAACATTGAACTGATATCAAACGATACCAATTTCTCTTCGGATTCTAGTTTAATATTAGTAATAAAATCTTTGAATTCAAAACTATTCTTAATATCAAAATCATTTTGGTTGTTTAAATGATCTAACGATGGGTTTAAAAATTGGGACAGTTTTTCTATCGGTGAATTGATGTTGTTTATAATTGGTCTCAACGGTTTTTCTGGTTTATGTGTCTTCACTAATCCATATATTCTACCCAAATGACAACTATTTATATTCAAAAAAGTTTTATGGTTGTTAGTTATAAATTTTTTATTGTTTAAATTGTTCAAGAGTTTTTTATAATCTTGCTGTAAAGATTTGAGCATTTTACATTTTTCCATTCTAATTTGTCTATAAGTATTCTTATCATCTAATATTGCTTCCATTTTATTATTGTACTGTGATCTAGTCATTATTACTGTTACTTTAGCCTTATCTGCTTTACAGATAATAATGTTGTCTTCCTTTTTAAAAAACCTTGCTGTTATCTTAGAATCTCTAAGTATTTTTTTGTCAAAATCATTTAACTGTTCCAATTTTCTAGTTCTATTATTATTGAAATTTGTGATTCTATTAATAATCCTACTCCTTACTACTGCAATATGATTGGGGTGTGTGTCTATTGATTCTAAAGCGTTTTCAATATCTGCTATGAACCTTAATAATTCTTTATTTATTTTATTAGAAATCAGATTGTAGTTTGGACCTAAGCTTAAAAAATTAATTACTTCTATTGGGATAACCAGGTCTGTTAAATTACATACCCAATTCTCCTTATTTAAATTATTGTACCTACTTAAATTATTATTATCCAATGTATTATCAACCATAAGGGGTACCTTTCTTCTATTAATTTTATTAGAATGTTTCCTTTTCAATAAATCTAGAAAATTGATTTTAAACTGCTCCATAATAATCTGAAGGTTAGTATATAACATTCCATATGTTTCTAACAATTGCAAATTATTGTTTATTTCTCTATTGATTTTATTTATCTTCCAATGAACTTCCTTAATTTCGAGATTGAGGGTTTTCCTTGGGAATTGTTTAATACAATTATTCTTTTGATTCCTAATAAATTCAGAAGAAAAATTATTTTGAAATCTTATAAAAATATCGTTAATGTGCCTGGGTATAATATTATTGTTTTTATGGTGATAAAGATAGTTCCTTCTAGCTGTTTCTTTACAAAATTTTACTATTAGGTCTTTAACTCTCCAAATCGACTTATCATTAGTTTTATGTTTATTCATGAGTTTCTTAATTTCCGTGTTCAGCCATTGTAGTAGTTTCCTCTCTTCTTTAGTATGATAATTCCTTGGCATTTTATTGACCGGCCAAATATTTAACTATTCTGACTATAGTGATCCCTTTTTTTATTAATGTGAACAAATGTAGTTTTTTTAAAAAATAGGTCAACAGGGATAATAAATGATTACAACTGCTTCAATACATCCTGGCTATATTTCGACCTTCTCCTTAGGTCATCTTCAAGCCTATAACATAATTGAATACAAGGTATTTACTAATCTCTTATACAGCTGAACAAGGTTCTTATTTCCATTTTTAACAATATTAAAGTTCTAATTACCTTAAACGGTTCCTGAGTAAATCCTATCAATACTTCCATTTCAAGATAAATAACAAAATAAAACTAATACAAACTCCCAACTTCCAGTTACAATTCATTACCTACTTGGTAACTTGTCATTAAAAAGTTTGAAATGGATTAAATTATTAATTAAAACATTTTAGTTTTCTCATTCCATAAATATAAACAATTAAAAAAGGATAACAGAACACTGTTCTGTTCTCCTATATATACTGCTGGGCAGTATATATAGGAGAAACACGACAAACCTGGAGGAACAGGCGACAACAGCATGAAGGAAATGTAAGAGCTAAAGACAATAAGACAGCACTGGCAGCTCACTCTACTGAAACGAATCACCAATTTAATTTTGAGAACACGAAGATACTTATGAATGAATCTAACAATAAAAAAAGACTTACATTAGAAGCATTACAGATTTCAAAAAATAATAATAGCATTAACTATAAGAAGGACTGCAGAGAATTAAATAAGTATTATGTAGGAATAATTTAAATTTTTTTTTTTTTTTTTTTTAATAAAAGAATACTATATATGTAACGCAGTCAGTAAATAACTTATTAACCTGGGTTTTGATAAGATATGATTAATTTATTACCAAACATTTATTACTGTGATAGAAATAGACTGTGATAACAGACTGGTTTTTTTTTTCTCGTTTTTATTGTTATTTAAGTTAATTTTGTGTGTTCTGTTATCCTTTTTTAATTGTTTATATTTATGGAATGAGAAAACTAAAATGTTTTAATTAATAATTTAATCCATTTCAAACTTTTTAATGACAAGTTACCAAGTAGGTAATGAATTGTAACTGGAAGTTGGGAGTTTGTATTAGTTTTATTTTGTTATTTATCTTGAAATGGAAGTATTGATAGGATTTACTCAGGAACCGTTTAAGGTAATTAGAACTTTAATATTGTTAAAAATGGAAATAAGAACCTTGTTCAGCTGTATAAGAGATTAGTAAATACCTTGTATTCAATTATGTTATAGGCTTGAAGATGACCTAAGGAGAAGGTCGAAATATAGCCAGGATGTATTGAAGCAGTTGTAATCATTTATTATCCCTGTTGACCTATTTTTTAAAAAAACTACATTTGTTCACATTAATAAAAAAAGGGATCACTATAGTCAGAATAGTTAAATATTTGGCCGGTCAATAAAATGCCAAGGAATTATCATACTAAAGAAGAGAGGAAACTACTACAATGGCTGAACACGGAAATTAAGAAACTCATGAATAAACATAAAACTAATGATAAGTCGATTTGGAGAGTTAAAGACCTAATAGTAAAATTTTGTAAAGAAACAGCTAGAAGGAACTATCTTTATCACCATAAAAACAATAATATTATACCCAGGCACATTAACGATATTTTTATAAGATTTCAAAATAATTTTTCTTCTGAATTTATTAGGAATCAAAAGAATAATTGTATTAAACAATTCCCAAGGAAAACCCTCAATCTCGAAATTAAGGAAGTTCATTGGAAGATAAATAAAATCAATAGAGAAATAAACAATAATTTGCAATTGTTAGAAACATATGGAATGTTATATACTAACCTTCAGATTATTATGGAGCAGTTTAAAATCAATTTTCTAGATTTATTGAAAAGGAAACATTCTAATAAAATTAATAGAAGAAAGGTACCCCTTATGGTTGATAATACATTGGATAATAATAATTTAAGTAGGTACAATAATTTAAATAAGGAGAATTGGGTATGTAATTTAACAGACCTGGTTATCCCAATAGAAGTAATTAATTTTTTAAGCTTAGGTCCAAACTACAATCTGATTTCTAATAAAATAAATAAAGAATTATTAAGGTTCATAGCAGATATTGAAAACGCTTTAGAATCAATAGACACACACCCCAATCATATTGCAGTAGTAAGGAGTAGGATTATTAATAGAATCACAAATTTCAATAATAATAGAACTAGAAAATTGGAACAGTTAAATGATTTTGACAAAAAAATACTTAGAGATTCTAAGATAACAGCAAGGTTTTTTAAAAAGGAAGACAACATTATTATCTGTAAAGCAGATAAGGCTAAAGTAACAGTAATAATGACTAGATCACAGTACAATAATAAAATGGAAGCAATATTAGATGATAAGAATACTTATAGACAAATTAGAATGGAAAAATGTAAAATGCTCAAATCTTTACAGCAAGATTATAAAAAACTCTTGAACAATTTAAACAATAAAAAATTTATAACTAACAACCATAAAACTTTTTTGAATATAAATAGTTGTCATTTGGGTAGAATATATGGATTAGTGAAGACACATAAACCAGAAAAACCGTTGAGACCAATTATAAACAACATCAATTCACCGATAGAAAAACTGTCCCAATTTTTAAACCCATCGTTAGATCATTTAAACAACCAAAATGATTTTGATATTAAGAATAGTTTTGAATTCAAAGATTTTATTACTAATATTAAACTAGAATCCGAAGAGAAATTGGTATCGTTTGATATCAGTTCAATGTTCACTAACATTCCACTTAATGATCTGTATAAAATTATTCAAAAATCTTGGGATCTTGTAGAACCATATACATTGATAAAATGTAAAAATTCCTATTTAGAATGCCTAAAATTTTGCTGTAATAATAATATTTTCACGTATTGTAATAACTTATACAGACAATTAAATGGGGTGCCAATGGGAGGTAGACTTTCCGTAAATTTGAGTGGCATATACATTAATCATCTTTTAACAACAGTGCTCAATAAATCTAAGATAAAACCTAAAGTGTTCAAAAAATATATTGATGATTGTTTTTTAATAATTAAAGAAAATGACATAGATACATTACTAGCAGAATTAAATAATTTTCATAAAAATATTAAATTTACAGTAGAAAGAGAAGTAGATAACCAGTTAGATTTCTTGGATATGACTATTATACGATCAGCGGATAACTTGATTCATACTAAATGGTTAGAGAAGGAAATTAAAGGAAACAGGTTTTTAAATTTTACTTCACAACACCCATACAAACAGAAAGTAAACTCTGCTAAAAACTTAATTCAAAGATCAATTAGATTAACTCATGAAAATTATTTGAAAGAAATTAAAACTAAAGTCTATAATAAATTAATTAAAAATTTTTATCCTAAGAACCTGATTAGGAAATTATGGTTCAGTAGAGTAAACTTGGATCCGGAATTAGTGCAAAATAGAAATCAACAAAATAATAATAATAATAATACAAAATTTGCAGGACTGACATATATTAAAGGCTTATCGGAGGGAGTATCCAAGATTTTCAATGAAATGGAGTGTGATTTGTCTTTTGGGCACAAACCTATAAATAAGATAGGAAATACTTATTTTTCAAAGCTAAAAGATAATTTAGATTTTGGAGACAAAATGGGTATAGTTTATCAGGTCCCTTGTTCATCTTGCCCAGCAGTATATATAGGAGAAACACGACAAACCTGGAGGAACAGGCGACAACAGCATGAAGGAAATGTAAGAGCTAAAGACAATAAGACAGCACTGGCAGCTCACTCTACTGAAACGAATCACCAATTTAATTTTGAGAACACGAAGATACTTATGAATGAATCTAACAATAAAAAAAGACTTACATTAGAAGCATTACAGATTTCAAAAAATAATAATAGCATTAACTATAAGAAGGACTGCAGAGAATTAAATAAGTATTATGTAGGAATAATTTAAATTTTTTTTTTTTTTTTTTAATAAAAGAATACTATATATGTAACGCAGTCAGTAAATAACTTATTAACCTGGGTTTTGATAAGATATGATTAATTTATTACCAAACATTTATTACTGTGATAGAAATAGACTGTGATAACAGACTGGTTTTTTTTTCTCGTTTTTATTGTTATTTAAGTTAATTTTGTGTGTTCTGTTATCCTTTTTTAATTGTTTATATTTATGGAATGAGAAAACTAAAATGTTTTAATTAATAATTTAATCCATTTCAAACTTTTTAATGACAAGTTACCAAGTAGGTAATGAATTGTAACTGGAAGTTGGGAGTTTGTATTAGTTTTATTTTGTTATTTATCTTGAAATGGAAGTATTGATAGGATTTACTCAGGAACCGTTTAAGGTAATTAGAACTTTAATATTGTTAAAAATGGAAATAAGAACCTTGTTCAGCTGTATAAGAGATTAGTAAATACCTTGTATTCAATTATGTTATAGGCTTGAAGATGACCTAAGGAGAAGGTCGAAATATAGCCAGGATGTATTGAAGCAGTTGTAATCATTTATTATCCCTGTTGACCTATTTTTTAAAAAAACTACATTTGTTCACATTAATAAAAAAAGGGATCACTATAGTCAGAATAGATAAATGTTACGTTTTCAACAGTTGTAAATTACTTAATTGTGACTTGAAAAGCAGTTGTTTAAAACTAGTATCACTATAATTTTCCTTCTTTTTAGGACCGGGACAGATTAGACGAAACAGACAATTTCTCTATTTAATTACGATATTCTATCTAAAACAACTATTAAATACAACCATATCTAAACAAGTAGAATTAAGAGTTACTCAAAAAATTAAAAAATATTTAAATAATATATGTATAAATCATTGAACGCAATGTAATCTTAAACGTTTTCATTGAAGTGTTACAGCCAGATTTTCGTGTTTTTTAAAACAGCTGTTTTTATTTTGATTTTGTATCTGAAAATATGAATTTGTTAAAAATATAACTACTTAATTGATTTATTTTATAACTTTATTTTATCTACGATTGATACGAAATATGAACATTGTATCTCTGTTTAGATGAGTAGAAAGTGATTCTTTACGCACTTGTATTCATTGCGCATGCGCGTCTCATAGTTCTGAAGAATTACTCTTCTTTACCACCCTAGGGCGGTAAAGAAGAGGAATTCTTCAGCTTTACGCACGATTAGCGAGTTTGTTTACATTTAACAAAACTAATTTGCTGTTCTTTTATTAAAGTAACTGTTTATATCGAGTTTTTAGTGAAAAACAATGAGTGAATCAAGAATCAAGTGAGTTTGACGAAAATGTGGAGAATAATACTCCTCCAGAAATAATTAATTCGGCAAAAAAATACAACTCAAGAATTATTGTTATCTTTATTAAGAGAGAGATACGGACGTTAACATGCAGGAAGTTTATTTTTTTCTGTATTTATTATTTAAATCTAACAATCGTAGATAAAGTACGGTACGCAGTTCGAGCGAAAACGGCATTTTGCATTGCTCGTGTGGTTTTACTACCCTTGCTATCGCTCGGGTGCAACTCCACGCTCGCATGCAAATTGCTACTTTCTGCACTCGACGCGTAATGTACTATTAAGTTTATATATTTAATCAAAAAACATCATTAAAATTATTAAAGAAAAAAAGAATAATTTTATTTAAAACAAATTTTTAAAAACAAGCTTTTATTCGCATTCATCTCAGTAAACCCTTTCATTTGATACCCATATCATGGGCGTGCTTAAAAAATCACTAGTCCACCACCTTGTACCGTCCGCCATATTGGGTTTAAAAGGACGTCATTTAGCTAACCATGCATCGTTATCCAAACTAAACGTGTATGCAAAATTTCAATTCAATCGGTTTAGGATAACTGCTTTAAAATGTAATTGCAAGATTTGACCCGAACATACATACATACATACATTGCAAGTTAAATAAAAGCTTTTAAAAAAGCCCCTTTCTGACAGAGAAGAAAAATTACTCCACACATAGATCAGTGATTCAATTTCCGGAGCCAGTTGATTTTTTATCCGTTTTTCTCATTACCTCTTTATATGTTAGAACATGAGTTGGTTGCTATTAAAATGTCAAGTCTCTTAATGTATATTTATACTTCTTTCAGTGTCGACATGATTACTATGACTAATTTTGAAATTATCTTCCATGAAGTAAGTTAAATTATTTTAATAATTAGCTTGTAACGAAGTATCAGGTGAGGTAAATTTAAGCAGTCCATTAATCAAGTATAAATACGAATGGGTTTTATTTTATTATTTTTAACTTGTTTCAAGAAAATATTTAAGTAAGAAGGTGACCAGATAATACTGTACTGCAAAACAAAGCCTCAGAATGAAAATGTCCTTTTCTGAAGAATCTTGTACCTACTTAGTAAGTCTCTCTTTCAACATTTAGGCAAACGCTTTTAGTATGAATAATTAATATAAAAATGCCATTTTTCAAAACTGGTCTTATTTTCTACCTTAGGTGGTAATAGGTGTGCGATGAAACTTAAAAAGCAAATAAATTTGACGCCATTTTTTTTTTTTTTTTTTTTTTTTTTTTTTTTTTTTTTTTTTTTTTTTTTTTGGGTTTCTGTATTCTTCACCTTAGTTGTATCTATGTGCAAAATTTGGGAAAGATTGAATGACGGTAAGTGGTTCAAAATTGGGGTAATAGGTGTGCGATGAAACTTGAAAAGCAAATAAATTTGACGCCATTTTTTTTTTTTTTTTTTTTTTTTTTTTGGTTTCTGTATTCTTCACCTTAGTTGTATCTATGTGCAAAATTTGGGAAAGATTGAATGACGGTAAGTGGTTCAAAATTGGGGTAATAGGTGTGCGATGAAACTTGAAAAGCAAATACATTTGACGCCATTTTTTTTTTTTTTTTTTTTTTTTTTGGTTTCTGTATTGTTCGCCTAAGTTGTATCAATGTGCAAAATTTGAGGAAGATTGAATCACGGGAAGTGGTTCAAAATTGGGGAAACGGAAATGTGCGATGAAACTTACAAAGCAAAGTAATATAAGACCAGTAAAAATAACGTCTATATTATAATAATGAAATTTAGCTAGTGTGTCAAAGTTAACTTACTTATGTTCACAGATATGTCGATGTATTTCCCGACGTTTCGCCTTATGCAGGAGGCTTCTAGGGATATGAATGGATATAAAGGATTTATAATAAATACATTGTCCTATAGACTAGTATTATTATTAATTGCAAAGACGTTTAATTTCTTTAGGTTTTGTATTAGTATGCAAACTAAACTAAGAACATAGCTTATCCAGTAGTGCCTACATACATTTATATATCATTTGGCTACAATAAATCCTCCAACACCGATATATAATTAATATTCGATAATGAAAGTTGAAAGTTCCCATTTTAATAACTTTTTTTTTAATTTTAATAATTTATTTTGCTTCCCAGCTTACCGAAGGTAACGCAAGCTGTGTGAAAAAATGTTATGTCTCCGATTTAATAATATCCATAACAGAAAGCTCTTTCATACATCTGGGAACATTTTTGGTTCAGTGTCTGCCTGTCGGTCAAATGTTGCGAACATATCTTAAAAACTGCTCTTCCGATTTTAATGAAATTTGGATGGTAAGTCATAACTAGCCCATTGTTGGCCCGATATAAGTAGCAATTTTCTTCGCCCGTTTGTTTCCCTTCCACATTCGTACAAACATACCTTTATTTACACCTATATCTTCAAAAGTACTTAGTAAAAGTGATAGTTCGTCGAAAGTGGTCCGCAGATAGTACCAGATTAATTTCAACGCGCTCCTTAAATTTTGTTAAATTGATACTTTAATTTTAATTTATGTAAAGAAAAAACAAAATGATGACGGATTTAATAAACGCGGGAAAATATTAATAAATTTGTCAATAATAATATGTAAAAGCATAAAATCTTTAAATTATATGAAACAGGACACGAGGAAGCTATGTGCCACACTAATTGTCAGACTATTTTAAAACATTTGGCTACTAAAATTGATATAAAATGAATATTTAATAATCAAAGTTACCTATTTAAGAAAGCAAAAAAAACTAATAATTATAACTAATATATTAGCCAACAACTATTGTAAGACAGTGGGATTTCCTGGTGATAAATTACTATAATCACGGTATGTTAAAACTTTACATGCATTTATACAACCAAATTATATTATAATCCCATGACATTATGCATTAAAAAAAAAACATTCTATTATTAATAATCTTTTTTTTGAATTTGGCTATACCTTAAAACCGATTAAATCCATACACCTGTGTAAAATCAAAAAGTAATCGATTAAAATAGTTATTAAGTTTAAACTCTAAGCTAAAATAGTGTTTTTGGCAAAGCAAAATACCTACTTTTATAAAGAAATTATTGACAATTTATTATAGTCCAGGAGCCAGGTCGAAAAAACCAGGTCGAGCTGGAAAGTATTTTGAACTTAATGGAATTTTTACAGGTATCTCAGAGGTCTTCTGGGATGCCAATGCTGAGTTTTCGACCTCGTGGCCCTTGTGCTAACTTAGGGAGGGGGGGAAAAACCCCAATTTTTCCGCCAATGTTTTAGTTTTTCGCCTCTAGCTCGAAAACTACGCGTCAAACAAAAAAACTTTACCAGTACAATATTAAAGAGCATCAAATTTCCTATAAAAATCACTGGTCATACGACTATTTTCACTCATTAGGTACTGTGATACAGCATTGTGAAAAAATGCCAAATTTTAAAAAGGTGGATTTTAGCGGACAATAGCGTGTTTTTAGGCTTATAAAATAGATTTATCATCATAAATTGAGTATTCAACATTTCTATGTATACCATAATAATATGTAACCCCCTCCCCCCACCCCCCCCCTGCCCTCTCCCCCCCCCCAGAACAAAATTTGAAAAATAAGTTAAATAAAACCTCTTCTTCCCTGAAACATTCAACATGGTGCTATCATCAATCTTACTTTAGGGTGGAGGGGAGGGGGAAAGTATCCGCTGATCAGTAGCGTACCGAAGGCAGGGGGGCTGAGGGCGGTCCACCTCAGTCTCCGTTCAAACGGAGGCCATAATTTTATTTTTAAATTGAAAAACCAAAGCAATGTTGAGAAGCGATAATAATGTGCGTAACTTATTGATTACGTAGGTAAACAAGTTGTCTATAATTATGCTACATAATAATAAAAATGATATGAAAACAATAAACAGAAAATGAACATTAAATTAAATCTTCGTGAGTCTCTTCGATAAGCGACTCGTCAGCCCCATCTTCGTCCATGCCTTCTTCTGTTCTTATGTTCTTCTGCAGAAAATTAGTCCAAATAATGATACACTAAAATAATGTTCAATATAAAATAATAAATATACGGGGCACAACACTCTGCGAGAGGAAGAGACCAATACCAATAACTGAACTGTGCTTGGTAGTCGAGTAAATAATGCTCAAAAATGGCAAAACCTCGCAATTGGTTCGTCCTTCATCGATTTCCACAAAATTTTGGAATTAGGCTCCTCTTACCCTTCTACTTCAAAATCTATATTATTCCGATGGGCGCTGTTAATTTTTTAGGGGTGAAAACTACCCCCAATTATCCAAACGTATATCAAGTAACATTTTAAAGCTTAGGGTGGGTGAAATTTCGTTTGGATTAGTTGAATAATGATTATTTTATACTTTGGAACACAATTTCAAAATATTTCAACCCTTAAAAAACAACCCTTGTTAATCCTTAATGTACAAAAAAATATTTATCCTTAAATAAATGATTAATTTATCATATGAACTTAATTTAAGAATGTTGTTGCCTAAAATATTACCAATTTCATTATTTTGCAATTTTTCAACCCTTAAAAACCACCCCTTACAACGATTTGCACCCAAAGTACTAAATGCACACAAATTATTTCATATTCTTTTTTCTGACATCAAATAAAGCACGTATACCAATTTTTATTCATATCGGATCTAAAATAATAATATTTCTAATTTTTAGCTAAAACCATTTATTCCTGTTTTTCCATTTTATCCCCCTCTTAAATGAAAATATGACAAGTGATAATAACAACAATTACTGCTCTCTTAAAGAGCTATCCAACGACATTCATCATAAAGGATTTATACTATTTTGACTTTTGTACCCCGTACCCCATACTTCCGCCGTCTGGATATTCCCGAAAAGTTGGAGTTAAGCTGTTCTCATGTGTCCCATGTGATCCACGCAAAACCGTAGAAGGGCGAAGATCAATTTGAATTTGGGGGTTGTTTTCACTGATTTATTCGTAGAAAAATGTTTGGACTAACTTTATTTTCATCGTAACTCGCTTAATTTTGATGCTATCGACTTCTATTTTTTTTTTAAATGAAAGCTCTTTTTGTCTACTTTAAAAAAACTTCTATTAGTTTTCCTCGTAAAATGCACAGTTTTATCGCAATTTGACTCTGAATCTCTCAAATTTAGCATTTGACGAACAAAAGCCAACAATTAACAAGCCGTAGGTCGGTCCGTATTGGTCGTACATGATTTATAAAATAAGGATTTTCTTTCTTTTTTTATAGGCTACAATTTTGTTCTTACTGTTTGTTTAATAAAATGCATATTTTTCGAGTTATTCGCGAAAAACCGATCAAAAAGGTCGAACAACTTTTACTTTCAATCGCGAATAACTCGAAAAATATTAATTTAAACAAAAAATTGTATAGATCATTTCTGACTTAGAATTAGCTTTTCCATCGATTCCTGTGGTTAAAATAAAATAAAAAATTTCAACCCCCGAGATGGGGTGGCAACCACCCCCAGGGTAATAGCAATGACAATATTGATGATATAGATTTTGATGCTTGGACTATTCTCTACCTACTGTCAAATTTTCAAGTAAATCGATGTATGACGAAAGAATTGCTAGCCAAAGTGCTTAATTTCCTGGACTATTGATATTTTTATTTTATTAAAAGATAAAAAGTCAAAAATTAAGGGAAGGATAGAACTTCTTTACCTACGTAATCAATAAGTCACGTACATTATTCGTCATGGGGAAGGGGGGGGGGGAGAGGGCAGTGAGGAGGAAGGGGTTTACAGGGTGTTACATATTATTATGGTATACATAGAAATGTTGAATACTCAATTTATGATAATAAATCTATTTTATAAGCCTAAAAACACGCTTTTTTCCGCTAAAATCCACCTTTTTTAAAATTTGGCATTTTTTCAAAATGCTGTATCTCAGTACCTAATGGGTGAAAACAGTCGTACGACCAGTGATTTTTATAGGAAATTTTATGATCTTTAACATTGTACTGGTAAAGTTTTTTTGTTTGACGCGTAGTTTTCCAGCTAGAGGCGAAAAACCGAAAAATTGGCGGAAAAATTGGGGTTTTTCCCCCCTCCCCAAGTTAGCACAAGGGCCACGAGGTCGAAAACTCAGCATTGGCATCCCAGAGGACCTCTGAGTTACCTGTAAAAATTCCATTAAGTTCAAAATACTTTCCAGGTAAATCTACCTGGCTCCTGGACTATTTTGTAATAAAAAGTAAAATAGTCTTTAATAATTTTTTGCTATTACAACCCGATATTTTCTAATGTGTCCCTCTTTTTTCTTGAATCTATTGAATATTGCGTTTTTAGCGCCGAAATGTCCCCGCAAGAAAAGCCCCCATCCCCTTCACAACTACCCTATAACGGCTAGTCCTAAAATTATGAAATTATTTACACTAATATTAAAATTGGTATTGAATAACCGTGATTTGAGGTTAGCTCAAAATTTGGGGGCGATACTCAACAAAAACTCTGAAAAAACTTGGAAAAAAAAAAAATCTCTCGAAAGCTGTTCCGACGTTTAAAAAATTCTAAAATGTAGTCTATTAAAATACGAATCTAACGATATGAGCCGTTTTCCCGGGAAAAATCTAGATTCCGAGATATTGATGAAAATAAATCTGATTTTGTTGAAAATCGAAAAAAAATAATTGCTTGCATACGAGTCTGCAAGACAGTGAGACATTTTCAAGTAACGCTTTTTGGTGTCGTTTTTCGGATTTGTGGAAAATTGAAAGCTTAAATTCGGGACAAGGTATCATTAACGTCAGAGGAAATCATTCTCCTGCGTAGCTTAGTTGGTAGAGCGCTATACCAGAAATATAGAGGCCTGTGGTTCAAATCCCAGCGCTGGAGTGTATTTTTCTCTGTCTGTTTCCCGTAGTGAATAATAATTATAATTTGATTTAAATTAAAACTTAATCTTTCCGTAGTATGAATACTACCAAAATCGTAAAATATTAGCATATATACTTTATAATTAAGGTAGGTATAATTAAGACAATATTAAGGGGTCACTTCGTTACTTATATAAGGTCAGGATCCAGCTAGATATGCGCAAATGATAGCAATGTTAGTGTATCTAGGTGGCCAACTGCTGCTAAAAATCTTTATATGCTTCTACTATAAGAATGTTAAGTTCTTTCAATGTCATAGGTCTCGTAGTTCTCCAATCTACATAGACCTTGTCCAGCTCTTAACTTCACTTTTATTTGACTAATGTGTGGGAATAAAGAGTTTAGAGAATCCTTCCTTAGGAACCGAACAAAAAGTCATGAAATCTGACCAAAAACCACTTGTGTGGTAAAAAAACACCCCGCCAAGTCTGTGGTCCAAAAAAATTGTGAAATCAACTTTCTGTCCCGCCAAGTGATGTTGGCACTTTCTCTTGGCCCAACACTGTCAACTTAGATATTTATCAGCTTCTTCTCCTTGGCGGTGTGAGGAAAGCCTTTTAACAGTTTTGTTGAAGGCTCTTCTCGATGCCACAATGATCATTGCTGTAAATCTTTCCCATTATCAAAGAGCAAATAAGAATAGAAATAAGTAATAATACAAATTAAGCTCTCAAGGAATGACCCATGCAACTACTACTTTCTTTGCAGAGGATGCGTGGAATACAACCAGTTAACTTTGAGTAGTACTGCAGGCACACCGCCAAGGAGAAGAAGCTGATAAGTATCTAAGTTGACAGAGTTGGGTCAGGAGAAAGTGCCAACATCACTTGGCGGGACAGGAAGTTGATTTCACAACTTTTTTGGACCACAGACATGGCGGGGTGTTTTTTTTTACCACACAAGTGGTTTTTGGTCAGATATTAACTAGGCACCGCGTGGCTTTACATTATCAATGAAACGAGTTTAATACAATAAATATTTAATATTAAGCAAATTAATAGTAAATCAGGATGAGTTTATAGTTTAAAAGAATGATTGGAGTAGAAGGTAGGGCCGGGTGGAACTCTCATTTCACTTGGGAGGTTCTATAGGAGAGTTCCAAAAGGTGGGTTCTCCGTCAGAGCTAGCGGATCGACATGCATTTCCGACTGTATAGATAACAATATATTTATGTTTTCTGGGATCTGGGACCTAGATCATATGAGGAAGTTAGTCTGAGTTGTCTCGGACCGATTTTTTTTTATTTATTAATAATAAAAAATTAAATTAAACAAAACTATTTCTTAAGATTTAGTATGGTTTAAGCTTCTCAGCTATGTGCGATGGATTTGAAACTCGATCATGTGTACAACTAACAACTAACCATGGCGGCAATGTGTGCAGAGTTGTAGAGTAGATGTTATAAGTTGAGTAGGCGAGCTGCTTCGATGAATGGGGAGATAACATTTTTATGGTGCGGATAGGTTGTTGTTGTTTAACTTATTTTATGATATAAATTTTGTGACACATTCTTAAAAATGTATTACTTTCACTGTTTGTGAATTTGCGTTAAATTTGTAATTATATCATATACACGTTATTAATAAATTAACTGTTTTGATACATGTAGCAATATAAACTCCCCGTCAAAATGAACGCACCAATTTTATATTTTTATGCTTACACAAAAGTCGTTTAATTAGGATCTTTTTTCTATTGTTTTCATCTCAGGCGGACCTATTTCACCTCTGTCGATCATATCCATACTCCTGGAACCGCCGAAAGGCTCGGCCGATTGTAGTGAGATGCACTCCTAGTCGACCTCCAACCTTTTGAGAAAAGCCTTCCTTAACCCATCACTACGGGTATAATCGCTTTCTCCGTAGTTAAATTAGAAGGTCTATTCTTGTTGACACAAACGAATAACTGTATTAATGAATAACTACGTGAGAGCTCTCATTTAATCAATTGAAAATAACAGTGAATCATTAATGATGATGATTACCTAAATATAATTAATTTATGATGATTAAATATAATTAATGATGATGATTAAATATGATTAACAATGATGATTATATATGATTAACAATAATGATTACATATGAGATGATGATTAATGATGATGATTAATGAGTCATTAAACATCAGTATAAATTAGAGATAGTCGAATTTTGACGGGGAGTGTATTATGTAACTGTGTAAGCCTTTTGGCAGACCTAGATCTTGCCACGGGCCCTTGCGCCACAGACTTAATTAGTTAGACTAGACTAGAAAGTATTTTTAAAAGGTATTTTCTAGTAAATGCTATTAAGAAGAATTTTTAAATGCTAATTAGAAAGGTAATTATGACAAGAAAATAGAATATGTAAACTAAACAGTGCAATTACTGTGACAGCTTACTTAAGGCATTCACTTTACCTAATCACTGCATAAGGAAAAAATAATTCTATTAATTGATTACCAACCAATTTATTCACTTCAATAATTATTTTTAATTGCTTCAAATCTAAAAAAAAAAAACAATAAATAATAATAATCAAATATGGGAATGAGTTTAACCTTGACTTAGAATTTGTTATTTTTTAAATTAAAAACTGGAAAGCAACCATTTAAAGCTTTAGTAACAAAGAAATACTCGAACTAGCTATATTGTATCTATTAATTTTAGTGTTAGAAAAAATGAAATTTAAATGTAAAAGTTGTGATAGTAAAGTGATGAATACATCTTTTTATATTGGTCTAATTCTAGTAATGATATTAGTAATAATTGGTTCCTTAGCGTCGAACTCATCTAGCAGCACAATCAATAACTCTCTTCAGTTTATTTATGTCGTAAGTAACGAATATTTTAATTATTTATTCTTAAAAGTTTTTTTTTTAAATTAACACATTTTTCGGATACACCTAATATTTGATATTTCAAGTTATAAATAAAAACAGTCGGCCAATAAGTGTGGCACATATGCAGAAAAAAGCTCTAACTTCTAGTTGTGCCGCCCTGAAAAAATCAATATTTTTCGCCATCTTGAACCCAGTTTGATGAGTCAGCAAACATTTGAAAAAATAGTAAAAAACAGAAAAGTGGTCCGATCGAGCTTAAATTTGGCACGAATGTACCTCTCACCACATTTAATTTTGATATTAGCCGCCATTTTGATGTTATCAATTTTTTAATTTTGAAACTTTGACGGTTAATAAATACGTTTTTGACTTACAAAAGGTGGGTTCACAGCTAGCGGATACTTATTTGCGGAGGGCTATATAGATAACAATATATTCTTCGGGGAACCGCCGCGCCGTGACGGAGTCGTTTGTTTCCCTCCCCTCGAGTTTCGGTCGGCCAGGTTATAAACAAAGCCAATTATAACATCGTTTTTTAAACTTGAATTTAGTTCTCTTGCTTAAAAAAAACTTATATAATAAGATTATAGATTAGGACTTTTATTATTATATAAATAAGAAATAGGTATATAATCAAAATATTGAAGGAACAGATATAATAAGCACAGATATAAAAAAACACGGACATACACAGATGAAGATAAAACACTGATAAAAAACGTATATTAAACACAGATGCAATACAGATTATAATAAAAATAATGTAGGGACAAATTCAGATACACAATATAATATAATAAACAATTGTAATATAAAAACAAATAGGAAATAAGAAGAGGACGAATTGAAGGTTTCATACAGGTTTTAAAGCGGCACCGCAAAAAAGATGGTTTGGAACCAACTTTCGGCGGCACCGTAAAAGAGTTGCCATAGATGAATCCCTCCGGGCCTCTGCAATTACGGATCCGCTAGCTATGAACCCACCTTAAGGCGTTAAACGTCAAAGTTTGTTTACATTTTTCAAAATACCGCCAAAATTCAAATAATTAAATAAATGAAATAAAATATATAAAAATTATGTAAACAATTTGTGTGTAACTTATTATGTAAAACTGTATGTGTGTTATCATCGTAGCGCCCAGCGTATTTAACCTAGAGAGCCATAGTCCACACCTAAAGTGTTTTTTTCCACACCTAAATTTGTTTTTCAGTCAAGTTATTCTCGTTTCTGGCTGAAGATTCGAGATGTAGTTCGTTTTATTACGCGATTTTTATCATTTAAAATTTTGGTACACAGAGGTACGGGGTACAAATGTCAAAGTAATGGATACCCTTCAAGATGCATGTCGTTAAAAAGCTTTTAAGAGTACAGTAATTGTTGTTAAGTACACTTTTATCATATTTTCATATAAGAGGAGGGTAAAATGGAAAAACACGTTTTTATGCTATTTTTGACCCTTAATTGTCAAAATGTGACCCCTAAATGAACTACAAAAATTCGCTAAAATGTTGGTTGAAGCAGGAGAGAGACTCAAGTCTCGTCTCAAAAAGCGTCCACACTGTAGACACGTTGCGCAACGTGTCTACCGTTGCACCTTGTCTACCATTTCGAATGGAAAACCATAGATATGCGATTTTTGGTCTAGCAACGAGAACGTAGACGCCGATTAGCCCATGTCAACCCGATGTCTATAGACAAATCGCTAGACACCGTCTCTGAGACCAAAATCGTGCAACATATCTACTAGTGTGGACTAGGCTTAAGGGATCGTTTTATATATTTGTCTTATGCTTTCGTGGATAATGTCATAATAGAATTCGATGTCTTCCATGTTCCACTGAACCCCTGAATATCACTCAAGCATTGAAGCCGAAACGCACTAGTGCAGAGTGCAACATCTAGAACTAAACTTATTATATCAATTTATTTGTGTTAATGTACAGATAATGAGACACGGAAGCAGAGCACCGGTAATAACATATCCCAACGATCCGTATCCAAGAGACAATATCAAGTACTGGCCCTTCGGACCTGAATCTCTAACAAAAGTAAGTATTCATTGCTTTTTATATATTATTTTTAATAAGAAAAAAATGAAATACAAACAACTAGTGATGCGGCGTATAAAGAAGTCGCGTAGACAAATTTGCATTTTGCTCTTATCTGTCCCATATTTGTATTCGATAAGGCTCCCAGGGGAAATACTTTTATATTCTTAAGCTTACTGATAAGAGCTTTAAAATTATCTGTAACATGCTACACAAGTAGGTACACTGCACTTCTTTCAGCACTTTTTTTTTTTTTTTTTTTGACGAAATATTCCCTAAAAACAGTTTTTCTTTCTTTGACAAAGAGCTGCTTTTCATTTCACTTATTTGAAAAAAAAAAAAATAGAGGGGAAGACATGAACAAGGCAATTTTCAAGGGGCTTCTCTATAATTGTCCTATTTTTGTGTTACATCACATAACATAATTGCCAAGTTTCAAAATTTTGTGTTGGCTACTTTCGGAGATCGTTTTTTGCCTACTCTAAAAATATATATTACCGAGCAGCCAAGGTCTTGCCTTTAGGTCGACATCCCTTGAAGGTGAGAAAACCATAACCCAATAGATTTAGAAAGAGGGAAGAGGAGGGGATATCCAGTGGTCCTTTAAAGAGTTTCACAATTTTGGGTGTGAGCACGGTTCTGCCCTTAAGAATTGAGAATGATCCTTACAATTTGCTTAAACGTTGGGATTTACAAACTCTTTAAGACAAGGTTTCTCCCTAAAAAAGTTCTTCCTTAATTAGAATCAATTATGATAGGTAAAAAGTAAAAATACAAATATATCTGATAATGACTAAAGAACGACGTCTTTCATTTGAAGTAACATAATTGCACAAAGCCTGCTTTGTATTATCCCTTTTTTAGGGAAAGGGGTTCGAGAAAATATCTGTATCTACAGTTGGATCAAGAAAAGAGTTAACTCTGACAGAGTGGATAAATCGAAAAAAATGGAAAGAGGAGGCAATGAGCAATGATAGCTCGTGATTTGGATGTTTAGAAGGTCGGGCCAACTAGCCAAACAAAATTGTCACTGGCAAGGAGCGTGGCCCTCAGGATATCCGCCAAGTGGTTTTATCTTTTCCTCACATAGGTCGGCCAACATGGGCTGTCAGAGTTAACTCTCATCATGACCCGACTGTAATACTATTAAAGATTTTTAAAAAGAATGATGATTTACAGTTTTTCCCAAGGTAGGTCGACGAGAAATGGTGATTTTGGGAAAACGACTGAAGGAGGAATACGGCTCATTCTTAGGAGATGAGTACTTACCAAGCAGGTTTACTATCAGATACAACTCTCGAGTCAGACTATTCGAGAGTGGAAGCTGCATGGCTGCAGGACTCTTCCCTCCTTGTTCCAGCCAAATCTGGGACAAGGACTTAGCGTGGTTACCAGTTTACATGAGTGTCTACCCATTTGAAGTATCATTGGTAATAATACTCCTTATTTATGATCAATATCTAAAATTAATAAGATCAATAAGTATATATACATATAAAATTCAAATACAATTGACTGACTCATCGCGAACTCTTTAGAGATATTGTGATGAGTGTAGCGGGTCCAAAATGAAAACTCATCACGAAGTCTCCAGAGATATCGTGTTGAGTAAAGTGGGTCCAGACGAACAAGAGCTTTGGTCATGAAATTTTGTAGGTAGAATCCTTGTGACCCTAAGTGCTTTTTAAGAAATCTTTTCATGATTCAAGATCGCGGTCATTTACATGCAAAATTCGACACGATCTCCGGAACAAATTATACTAGAATCTTGAAATTTTGAATGTCGCTTCTTTTTATGACAAAAAAAAATGTTAGTGAAAGGGTTCTCCAGTCATTTTTCTTAAAGATATCGGCCATATATAAACATATTTGGGCACTTCTTTAGATTGTTACTCCCCTTATAAAGAAAACAGAGGGGAGTAACAATCTAAAGAAGGTGTACGGAATCTTCTTCTTTAGATTGTTATTCCCCTTATTAAAACAGAAGTGTGATATTCTTTTGTCCGAAAGTACATTGGACTAAACATTACTTTGTCTTAATAGTTATTTAGTTAAAGTCATTTATATTCTAAAACCAGATAGGGGAGTAACCATCTAAAGAAGTACCCATATTTGAAACCAAGTTTTCTCACTAACCTAATTATGACTATTTCTTATAACGCTGAAAAAAATGTATCGTATTTGACATGAATTCGTTTCTTAAATAATATTGATGTCCGCCATGAAGAGGATTTATCAAATTTAATCTCCAAGGGAGAAAATCGGAGTAAGTAAGAAAAAGAAAGGGAATCGAGTCAATTACTTTGAAAAGTGATTCTCTGAAGTTTGCAAGCACCTACTGTACAAGGTATTTCTAATTCAACCCAGGGTTGTGATAAGACACTGACGAGGGAGGGGTTTTCCAGAGGTTGGAATCAGTAATTTATTAGGGGTTTTCGCAAATTATATCAATACGGGGCATCTAAATATTCTTGCTCAAGAAAAGAGTTAAAATTATTCTTGACGATATCGACCTATAAAATTAATAAAACAACAGTAGGTATATAATTTTTTCCGCCCATATCAGTAGTTCAGACCTCACATATCTAGACAGACTACAGGCGCCAGACAGACATTTAAAATCTCCTAATACCAATTTCTCAGTTATAGACGACTAGCTGAATACCCGTGCTTCGCTACGGGGTGTTTTATTTTCAATTTAAACTACCTCAAGACTACCATCAAGAACATACAATTTAAACTACCATCAAGAACATACAATTTAAACTACCATCAAGAAACATTTAAATTATTTTACAAAGCGAGAATATCTAGATTCTATCCCTCCCCTTTGATAAGATAATTTGCTAATATCCCAAATTAGTTATTCATTCCGACTAAATTTTTAAAAAGGAAAAGCAGTGGTATTTTCCTTCTGTATTATTCAATAAAGGTATTTTTAAAAAAATAATAATAATAAAAAAAAAAAAAAAAAAAAATACAAAATTTTAGCCAATCGGATAAATGTACGGACACAACAATTATTAGTTTTTTATCCATAGATATAGATATATTTTTCCATTTTACCCCCCTAAATGTACATAACAATAATTGTACAGCACTCTTAAAGAGCTTTTCAACGGTATGCATCGAGAAGGGTTTTCATTACTTTGACATTTGTACCCCGTACCCCTGTGTACCAAAATCAAAATTTCGAACATGCATGAAGTCAGTGGCCTTCCCCTTTTCCCCTTGCTTTGAAGGACAAGTGTGCAAATATACATTCAAATCGGAATAAAACGGTAGATTTATTCCGATTTATTCCGATTTATTCTGTTTGACGGATTTTTTTCCCAGGTGTTTAATAAATACTCAAAAACTTATAGTTTTCATATATTTTTTTATTCAGAGACGTTTCGACCCTTCTCTAAGGTCATTTTCAATCATTAACAAAACATTAACAATAATTAGTTAAACTCCTTTATCTTTTCATAAATTTTATATGAAAACTATAAGTTTTTGAGTATTTATTAAACACCTGGGAAAAAAATCCGTCAAACAGAATTAACATATGATTACTTTTCTCTTAAAGAGCCTTTTAACGATATGCATCATAAAGGGTACCTATCAATTACTTTGACATTTGTACCCCGTACTCCTGTGTACCAACATTTTAACTTTATAATCTCATGTAAGCAGTACACTCATAGACACTCTTCATTTATATAAGATGTAGTTATACACATTTTTCCATTTTACCCCCTCCTAAATGAAAATATGACAAAACTGTACATAACAACAATTACTGTACTTTTAAAGAGCTTTTCAACGATATGCATCTTTAAAAGTATTCATTACTTTGACATTTGTACCCCGTACCCCTGGGTACAAAAATAAAAATTCCGCAAAATCCTTTCTTAGTGGATGCCTATGATATGTTTCTCAAAATTTCAAGTCTCTCGGTTAAGCAGATTTTGCTGTGCGTTGATTCTATGTCAGTCAGTCAGTCAATCAGGACATTGCCACTTATATTATAGATAAAGACAAATTTACTAAGAGACCAAAACTTTTTACCACAAATTAATTATGTTAATAAGCTTATTAACGTTAACTTTAATTTTAACGAAGATAACTTTGTTCAGCAATTAACAATTCCAATGTTTATGAACGTTATCACGTTATCTCTTGCATTTTATTTCATCGTATTTATCGTTCACGGTAATTCTATTTAATATAATTACATATAAGATAAAATTTAACGAATAGAAATTTACGATAATTAAGGGGTTTTCCGTGTTATGTGACATCTAAAACTATAAAATAAATTAACTTTTTTTTTAATTTAAAAGTGACGTTTGAACTGTTTTATCAAGGCATCAGAAATCGAACATGCAATTTATTTTCTTTTTTAATAAAAGTGTCGTAATTAGTGTGACAATAACTTCCTCGCCTCTAATCATTGGACGAATGGTCACATGAGATTTAGATCGGCTTCAATTCTCGGCTGGGTTACACATATTTTTAAACAATATAAATGTACGCAGATGTTTGAAATTAAAACATCTATTTATTTTGAAATGGGATGAGTAATTTTCAAGATATGATTTGATATACATATATATATATATATATATATATATATATATATATATATATATATATATATATATATATATATATATATATATATATATATATATATATATATATATATATATATATATATATATTAAAGAGAACTCCTACGACTCAACTCGGGGGAACGGTCAGGGTAAGGTGCTAAGAAAAACTTCACAATTCCAGCAGCCAACGTTTCGGCAACTTTATGATGTTGCCATCATCAGGGCAAACTGAAGCATACAAATATAATAAAGAGCTAAATACATAGAGAAAGGCAGAGAACATAAAAAAAAAAAAAAAAAACAAAAAAAAAAACGAACTTACAGTAAGATCGCGATTACCCGTGACAAAAAAAAAAAAAAAAAAAAAAAAAAAAAAAGTAGGAAGAATAAAATTGCAAACAAGGCAACTTACATGAGTAAAGGAAAGAATAACACCAGAAAAAATTAAGTAAAAAACTATTTAAGAAGTGTAGAAAGTAGACGAGAACGAGAAAAAATGCCTGCAGACTCAAAGTAAACAAAGGGGCGAGATGACAGCAGCTCGACGCGCCAGGTGAGGCTGGCGGGGGAAAACGGAACTAAGGTGACGTCCTACGACACCTGGTCTAGCCTCCAGCTCCCACTGGTACGATCTAGCGGCCGGGGAGAGTACTAAAAAGTCTAGATCCAGAAGGAAAAAGGGGCCAACGGGGGAAAAGATGAAATAAAAGACGGGGAGAAGGAAGAGGGGGGGGGGGAGTAAGATAAAAAAACCAGAAAAATGAAGAAGGGGCGAAGGAACTAGTTACGGGGTCTGGTATTAGGGCGCAAAAGGTGTTTGTATAGGTCGCTGACACCCGCGACATCTGACCTGTAGTTCATCGTGTTAGTATTAATATGGACGAAGAGCATTTCTAGCACTCTCCTCTTCTGAGTATTCTTCTCAGTTCGAAGGATACGAACTTGCTCAGCTTTAATCCTAGCTTTGTAGTGCTTATTCTCCACACAATGGCAGGTAAGAGCCCCCCTCCCCCCCCCTCTTCCTTCTCACCGTCTTTTATTACATCTTTTCCCCCGTTGGCCCCTTTTTCCTTCTGGATCTAGACTTTTTAGTACTCTCCCCGGCCGCTAGATCGTACCAGTGGGAGCTGGAGGCTAGACCAGGTGTCGTAGGACGTCACCTTAGTTCCGTTTTCCCCCGCCAGCCTCACCTGGCGCGTCGAGCTGCTGTCATCTCGCCCCTTTGTTTACTTTTCTCAGAGTCTGCAGGCATTTTTTCTCGTTCTCGTCTACTTTCTACACTTCTTAAATAGTTTTTTACTTAATTTTTTCTGGTGTTATTCTTTCCTTTACTCATGTAAGTTGCCTTGTTTGCAATTTTATTCTTCCTACTTTTTTTTTTTTTTTTTTTTTTTTTTTTTTTTGTCACGGGTAATCGCGATCTTACTGTAAGTTCGTTTTTTTTTTTTTTTTTTTTTTTTTTTTCATGTTCTCTGCCTTTCTCTATGTATTTAGCTCTTTATTATATTTGTATGTTTCAGTTTGCCCTGATGATGGCAACATCATAAAGTTGCCGAAACGTTGGCTGTTGGAATTGTGAAGTTTTTCTTAGCAACTTACCCTGACCGTTCCCCCGAGTTGAGTCGTAGGAGTTCTCTTTAATATATATCTTCGGTCGAGTTGAGTCGCCTGGTGTATACATAGATTTATATATATATATATATATATATATATATATATATATATATATATATATATATATATATATATATATATATTATATGTATTAAACTCTGCCAATTAGTAAGGCACATAATGATTTTATACTTTTACAGCCCACTATGTCAAATTTAGTTCATTCCCCCCCCCCCCCCCCAAAAAAAAGGTTTTTAAAACTGTAGAACTTGTTTTTATTTTTTATATGAATTTAGGTATCCATTTAGCAATATTTAAAGAGCGTAGAAGTTTGAAATTAATCTGGAGCTATGTGTTGACTAATTAAATTAAATAAAAGATAAATTATTGCATTGTCACCTACTTATGCTCAAGTCTCGGCTCTATTTATAAACTCTCTACAAATACTTTGAACGGGTCTGAGGGAACGTGCTCAAGGGGAATATTGTTAATGACCAATAATATGAGTAATTCTTCCTTTAGCTTATTCACGCTCATATCTATGTATTTGGCATAAACTTTTTGTTTTATATTTCTTCATTATTCAAATTATGAGTAATAGACCGCCATTTAGGCGACAGGGGGACAGTCATTTTAGGTTTTTGAAAAAAAATGTGTCATACAAGCAAGAGACTTTGTACAAATTATCTCTGGGGCACCCTGATTGAAATCCTATAAAAGTCCCCGAAAAAAAAGTTGTGCTCAAGCCGCCATCTTGGAAATAGCGGCCAAAATTCAATTTTTTGCTTCTACTAGCTTAATTATTAGGTTTAGAAAAAAAAAGTTCAAGTAAAAATTGTTTAGTATGTACCTAATTATCTATAAATTTTATTCTCATAGTTTTTTCTCTCTGTCCAACCGTAGAGGCACAAAATGACCATTTATATCTCAGCGCGCGTAGTTTTCTTGAGCTCAGTGCCCAGCGATTGCATGTTGTCAGCGCCGAGTTACCACGCCTGGACCAGGTTATAGGTGTAGTTGTGAGGTTATAAGTTAATAATAATTGTTTACTATTATAGAGTACCTGTATTGGGTTGATTTAAGAATTTTATCTACGATTGCGCGGTAAAGAAGAGGAATTCTTCAGCTTTACGCACAATTAGCGAGTTTGTATACATTTAACAAAACTAATTTGCTATTCTTTTATTAAAGTAACTGTTTATATCGAGTTTTTAGTGAAAAACAATGAATGAATCAAGTGGCTTTGACGAAAATGTAGAGAATAATACTCCTCCAGAAATAATTAATTCGGCAAAAAATACAACTCAAGATTAATGCCATCTTTATCAAGAGAGAGATACGAACTTAAATACAGCAAGTTTATTTTTTTCTGTATTTATTATTTATATCTAACAATCGTAGATAAAGTACGGTACGCAACTCGTGGGAAAACTCGGGGGAAATTTTTTGGTCCCGTATCTGTCTGTCGGACTGTCGGTCTGTCCCTTAAGTGTAAATAAATGTTTGTTAGTGCGCATGTGGAAGAGAAATAAATATACATATTTAATTTTTGCTAAATTAATACTCTAATTCATATAAAAAATCCAAACAAATTTGGCAGATTTAAAAAAACGGGGAAGGGGGAAATTAAATAAATTTGACAATAACAGGCGGTAAATGCATAAAATGATTAAAATATTCGACGCAGGTTGCGAGGAAGGTATGTGCCACACTAATTGGCAGACTATTTGTTTGTAATTTCCTCTTTCTCAATACACTATCTTGGGTTTGCAATAATTCCCACTTTTTTTTTTGGATATAATGAAATTATTGTAATCACTTTCTATCTTGACATTTGAAAGAAGGAAATAAAAAAAAATTATAAAATAACGAAATACTTTTTTTGATAAGCTTATCTAAAAATTACTAACGCACATTCATAACAAAGTGTTCTTAACCTGTGCAAATGATATATTATTAGTATTATTATTAGTCACGTATCTTATCGATAGTTTTAGAAATAAGTGCTATTATTGCATAACATTGATGATAAATACTAATTACCAAAATAGAAAAAAATTTATAATATTATTAAATAATATTATTGTTATTAAGAAAGGTCAGTGGCGTAACTAAGAAATCAATCCTTCCCCTCTCCCCCCCCCCCCCCCCCACACACACACACACACACAACTTTAGTTTAATGCCCCTATAACTTACAAAATTAACTTTTTTGTTTGCCTAATATTGCATTTTGCAAACCAACATAACTTAAAAACTATACGTCCGATTTAAATGACATTTGTATGGTAGGTCATAATTAGTTCATTGTTGATCCTACATAAGTTTCAAGCTTCTGCGCCCATTTGTTTGTCATTAACATGTACACAATCATACATTTATTCACACCTATATCTTCAAGAGTACTCATCTGATTTTTATAAAATTTAGATGGTTTGTCGAAAGTAGACCGCAGATAACATTAGATTAATTTCAACCGTGTAAGCTCTTCAACTTTTGCTTAATTTATACTTTAGTTAATTCATGTAAAAAATCAAAACAATTTTTACTATAAAAAAAAAAAACGGGGGAAACAATTATATAAAATAGACAATAATGGCTTGTAAAAACATAATAAATAAAGTAGGTTCGTGAGGAAGCTATGTGCCACACTAATTGGTAGTCTATTGCCAGAGTTTTTGGATAGTAGCACCCATATTTACACAATCTATTTCTCGATTTCGCCTCAGGGTATGATTTTTCTGAACATGTATGCCACATTTCGTCAAAATCGGCCCAGTAATTTAGGTTCCACGCGTCTGCACGGACACACGCAGCCATTTAAAAAAAAAAAAAAAAAAAAAAAAAAAAAAAAAAATTGGATTCATGGGACCCCAGAACGTGTAAATCTACCAACATTTCTTTTTTATATAAGAAAATAAAAAATCGTTAATTAACATATTTTTTTATTAAATATCACTTATAAGCCCTATATACACCAGCTGCAGGCACGACATAGTTTTGTACAATGCTGAAAGTTAAAATATTTTGAAGCTTTTTGTATCGTAATAATGATTATTTGTACTGCCAAATTTTATTAACTTTCTACCTATTTCTATTATTAACCTTAACTGCCCGAATTATTTTTTTGGGTAATTTTTTGTTTTTTTCTAGGGATTTTATCTGTTAAGGAGTCCTTCAATATGTAAAAAATGTTTTAAAAATTTGAAAAAAATGCTTTACCCCAAATTTGGGCTGTTGCCATATGGCAACGCTAGGACATTAGCCCTACAGTTTTTTTCTCAGTAAATTATCAAAAAAATATTTTACAAAATGTATGTGACAATATATTTCATGTTAAAATAGCATAAATAATACTAAAAAATACTAAATTTATTTAAAAGAACGAAAAAGTTTTCGTTCTTAAAATTAAAATTTTTTAATTTTTTCATTATTTGTGTTACGTATTATGTTGTTTATCTGTAAAATTATCTAATTATTTCGTTATTATTTGTTTTGTGCATGTGTTTTTGTTATTACCTTTACAAATATGCATATATTATTCAATTGTAATAAAAAAAATATTGATATAATTATATACATATTATTTTTAAAAAGATGGCCCAATATTATTTGTAATTAATTATACTTATTTAACAAAATAAGAATGAAAAACTTCAAGAATTAGAAACTAATTGAGAAATATTTAGAAAATAATCAATAAAAAATGAATATTAGGCAAAAAACATCAAAACTTTGTATATAAATTTGATGATTTAATAAAATTACGACTTATAGAAAAAACTGTAACGCTAATGTCCTAGCGTTGCCATATGGCAACATTCGAATTGGAGCACAATTTAGGGCGGAAAAATTAAATTTTGTGAAACTGCAATAATTTTATATTTTTAATCATTCTTTATTCTAATAGTTTCATTACCAATAATAAAATGATTTATTAATTAATTAATAAAAAAAAAATTAAAATTCTTTCCATGTCACAAATTTGGAATAACCCATTTTTTTAAACCTGTCTTGTCGCATACGTGTTGCACAAAACAAATAAATATAATGATAAAAAATTAATTTAGTCCTGCTTTTGACATAATATTAACATTTAAAAGGTTCAATTTATACTTGGACCTCTCCAGACAATAATAAAGAGAGGTGGTTTTCCTGTTGCCATATGGCAACGCTAGGTTATTAAGGATTAATAGGGTCATTGCGATAAGTTGTGGGCTCTTAAGTTTTTTTTCAAAACTTTTTTCGATCTTTTAAGCTTGAGCTCTCTTTCAGACAAAAGGTCAAGTAGAACATACATAAGTTTTTAGCAAATTTCCTGAACTTTCCAACGTTTAGTCATTTATTGTTCCAAGACACATTCACATTGTATTTTTTTAAGGTAAAAATCGATTAAATTTAAAACACTCTATTTTTTCTTATAGCTCTTTCACGGTTAAGTATTGGACTATTATCATTTTTGTTCCATATGAACTATAAAAATACCCCTTTCAATATTAGCATTTTTAAATTGATTACATTCATATTATTACTTTCTTATAATGTACGTAATATATGCAACGAACGTAAATATCAGTAAAAACAGATATTGGGGTTTTTACTAAATGATAATCGGAAAGTATAACACAATATTAGTAACAATACTTAAACTAGTAATATAGAAAAACTAAACTGAGTTCACTCTAATTCAACACCGATTTAAACACATAGGTATCGTTATTGACAGAGGATATAATTCTTCAGTGTAGCTCAGATGGTAAGAGCGATACTGGAAATGTAGAGCTCCATGGTTCGAGTCCCGGCTGTAGAGTCTATTTTTCTCTGTCTATCTCCCGTTGTTAATAATAATTATAATTTAATTTAAATTGAAATATTAATGTATATTAGTCCCTTCAGTCCAAACAAAAACATCATTTTAATAAAACATTAAAATGTTGCAACAAAACAAAAGTACAACATTTTACACCTCAAATTTTCCTTCGAACATGAAGGAACGTTTTTGGTCTTTAGTCTGTCCACCACCAATTTTGCGAACCACCACATTTAAAAATGTCTAATGGAATAACACAAACGTCGATCTCCGAAATAAAGAAGACCCACCTCTCATTAATTCTTATTATTAATATAACTTTATGTCTTCCGTGATCGACACTTATGATGGCCTTATGAAGGCACTGATGATGGCCTATGGATAGGATATATGGAGCGTGAGTGGAGTTCATCATTAAAAGTAGAAGCAAAAGACTCTCCACGTAAAATATTCGGCCTTTATAAGGCCATCATCAGTGCCTAAACAAACAGTAATCGAACACTAATTAAAAAGTCAAAAAGAAATCGAGACAAATAAATACGAAGCAACAGTCAGGCAAATAAAAAACAATAGAAATAAAAACAAAATAATAAAATTAAAAAATAAAACAGTCTAACAATAAAATAAAATCATAAAAACTAAGCTAAGAATAAGTAACCAATAAAATTAAACATAAAAAATAGCTTAAAACTGAAAATCATGATAACTAAGCTACGAATGAATAACAAATGAAATAAAACATTATAGAAATAGGTTAAAACTGAAATCATGAAAATTAAGCAAAAAATGAATAAAAAGCTCTTTCTTAGCTTAATTTTCATGATTATTTTTGTTTTTATTTCTATTGGGTTTTATTTGTCTTTGACAGTTGCTTCGTATCTATATGTCTCGGTTTCTTTTTGACTTTTTAATTAGTGTTGGATTACTGTTAGTTTAGGCACTGAAGATGGCCTTATAGAGGCCGAAAGCTGCTTTGATTTTGAAATAAATATTTTACGTGGAGAAACTTTTGCTTCTACTTTTTATTGTACTTATGTGCCACACTAATTGGCACTTTGTTTTAGAATAAAACAAAGATTTTCTAGAATTTTCAAGTTTAAACAATAATTTTACTCCGTGAGTAGTTGAATGCTGTGGGTGTACGTCTACAATTTAAGTAATTGATTTGTCTGAAAAGAGCATCGCAACTTGCTTTTATAATTGCAAAGGCTGAGTTTATAAGGTCCATCCATGCATTCAAGTAGAAATTTTTAATTGGACAGAATTCTGATAAAACGAGAAATGTTATTTCCTATAATTATTCAACTGCAGTTTCCTCCAAAGTGAATATTCTATTCATTTGCACATTAAGAATGAATTTTTAGTAAATCGTTAAAATAAATATTCAAAGTTAAACCCTCATATAATAGGGACATTACTTCTGTAACTCTGTCTGTCCCTTATTCAAAGGTTTCCGGTTAATAGAGGTTTTTGGAACGATTCCTTATGGCACGTTCTGGAGCCCGGGAGTGAATCCAAAAAAAACGACCAAAATCACCATCACAAAATAACCGTCACGCAAAATCACCGTCACGAAAACTACCGATAACGATAACTTGAGTAAAAGATCACCGAGTTAGTTGAAATTTGGTAACATGTTCACTTTACCAATGCCCAGGCTGAGTTCGTTGGATCCCAAGCGTTCACGCACAATGCTCGCTTAAAGTAAGCTTCAAATAGACGGGAAAAAATTTTGTTGTTGTTGTGTTGTTTATATTGTGTTATATGTAAAAATGTCACTTGGTTTTGTAAATATAGAATAATTTCAAGATAAAAAGAACTTTTTGTATATTATAAAGTTTTTAAATTTTCTGTTGAATCGTATATAATGTTGATAATATAATTGTTATTCTTATATAATATATGTTAGTGAAAAAAAAAATAGTTCCGAATTTATTTACTTCACATAAATGATAACAATCTAGAGAGCTTAAACCTATATAAAAGGACAAATCTTTGTACAACGGATCTCCCCAACACCAAATCTAAAGCATGCCATCGATATATTTGAAATAATATAATCGATAAATAATATAATCGATATTTCCTGTTTTTGCTGTCATTCAACGTTTATTTATCACAAATTTGAGACCCGTCAAAATGAAGATTGCGTAAATATGGGATATAGCAAAACAAATAAAATAACTTGCGGATTTTTTCCGAACTAACTTTCCGTACAGCAAAATTTGCTGAAAACCAATTAAATTCTGCTGAAAGATGGCTAAAAGTATTAAAATAATGCATTGTCATCGTGTTCTGAGCTATGCTAAATGTTTCAAATGTCTAGCTTTTCGGGAAGTTATAGTTAGAAATCGATTGCCAGATTTATACCGGACAAACAAATAAACAAGAAAGCAAGCTAATAAAAACTTAGTAAAATATAATTTTAACGGTCCCGTTAAAAGTAAAATTGATTTGTGCTGACGCTCATTTCAATATATTATAGGTATATTATTATAATACTGCGTGCTTAATCCAAGAAAAAATTCTAACTTCATCTATTTAATGAGACAAACAACATTTTTAAGTATTATTTTTAGTAAAATGAACACCGACATTGTTATGAAGTGATAAAGATCGCTAAATTTATTAAAGTGGACCCAAACGTTTAAAAAAAAGAAAACCACGTTTTTGCCGATATCTTACGTTCTAACGTACCTAACGATTTTAATCAAACTTCTTACAAATGGTCAAAAGTACAATTGAAACAAGCATGTACATTTTCAACCTGATACAAGCAGTCGTATTTGAGTGAGGAAGAGATTTAGGAACGCGGCAGCGTTCCGCCCCGCCAAGTCAAAAAGTCAAAATTTCACAAAAGCTGCCAGTGTATATATACTGTAGGTGACAAACTAGGGTTTTTGAGGGCTACCTAAATAATTTTTTAATATCTTTTAAGGCCGTGTCCTGTAGATCAAAATAAAAATTCGAAATCGGTCAAGTAGAAGTAGACACAAATAGGTTTGAAAATGGTAGTTTCAATGACTTCTTATTCTCCTTCATTTTACGTTGACGCCCCTACAGCCTAAACTACTGAACCGATTTTAATGAATGAGGGCTTTTTGGATTCGTCTAGAGTCCTAGTGCATTCCTATAGATCAAAAATTAGATAACTCATCCCTACGCTGAACGCGGAGCGAAAAACCAAGCTAACGAACAGTCACTTTAACGTTTAAGTCCTGTGAATTTGGTTTGATTTGGTTGAGAACTTTTAAAGCAGTGAGTTTTTATAGTTGGGCATTGTCAAAATGTGCCGAAAAAACGGCTCTTTTTTCACCTATCCCGCAATAAAGTAATTAAAAATTAACTTAAAAAAATAATTATCCATATGCTATAAAATTTTATTAAATTGTCTAAATAAAGAAACTTGTTTCATCTACATACGATTTTCCGTTTAGAAGTTACAAGGGTTTAAACTCGAGGGTCTAGAATTATTTTATAGACAGTAAGTTGACAGTGTTGGGTCAGGAGAAAGTGCCAACATCACTTGACGGGACAGAAAGTTGATTTCACAACTTTTTTGGACCACAGACTTGGCGGGGTGTTTTTTTTACCACACTAGTGGTTTTTGGTCAGATATATTTTATAATATTTTAAATTAATAGGCCGGGTAGGTAGAAAACAGCCCTATTTCAATCCAAACTCCTTTAACAAGCATACTCGTTAACTATAAACTCATCATGATCAACTTTTTTCTTATATTTAATATATATTTATAGTAAGACGCTTGCTTTAATGATACAAATAATGATTTTCTTTTAATTTTGCATTAACTCTGCTAGGTGCAAACAGTTCGTCACTTTTAATTTTGTCTCTTCTCTAACTCCGCCATGTATAAGTAGTTAGCAATGTATACGTACTTAGCAGTGTGATATTATAATTTATATTTAATGAAAAATGTAAGGAACTTCGTTCCTACCGGGTGTCCCGCGACACAACACGTATTTTTTTTTTTCTTCACTTTGTTTTGAACTAAGAATTAGTTAGAAATTGAGTAAGTATGAAGTAAAAGTAATAAGAAATTTTTTTGTTCCAATAAATGCTTTTTTTTTATCTTGCTCAAATACAGCATTTAAAGCGTAACAAACATAAGCTTAAAACCGAAGAGCTAAACAATGTGATGTTTTTTGTTTCGCAAAATTGAATGTAATATAAAATCGATTTATTTCAGACGAGAGTTCTCTCAGTTTTATGATAAGGGTTAATTTAAATGAAAGGTAATTAGAAGTCAATTAAATACTAAAACGAAATTAAAATTATCTTATTTATGAAAGTTGAAAATTTAATTAACCAAGTGGCTTTCTGGTTTTGATCATAAGGTAAATTAACATTGTAGGTAATTAAAGCATCAATCAAGTATCTAGAACGTTACAACTCTGTTAGATTGTTTTGAAGGAATGTTAAACAGTTCACTAACTAACTTACTCAGCTATCTGCTAATCAGAGTTGCAACTTGTTCGGAAAAATAAGAAACAAAACATTCAGTCCGACAAACTCTAGCTAAACTTTCTCATATTACATAGTAAAATTAAATTTAAACCAATTAATATATAATTTTATTTATATAACGAGCGTAGGAGGTTCTTAATTTTAAAGACGGTATTTTTTAACATTTGTAGTGTGTTTGTCTAACCAATAACTAGCAATACTTGATCGATTTTAACGTAACTCGCCACACAGGTGAATTTTACCATTTGTTACAACTGTACAGTTGTTAGAAATTTTACAAGTAATATTTTTAACATGGTGGACGACTAAAATAAAAGTTTTTAGTCAGCATGCCTTGTTATACATTGTATTAAAAGTCACCAAGAGTAGAAAATAATTTGTAACTTATTATTTTTTTATTTATTTAAACATTTTTTTAAAAACCAACATAAATTTATAATAAACATTTATACTAAACAAACATGACTAATAAACATTTATTATAATTTTGTTTTATACTCCTGCGACTATTGGTCACGAAGTAGTTATGCTGTCACACAAATCAGCAGACGAATTAAAAATAGACTGCCAATTAGTGTGGCACAAAAGAGAAACAAATGGGCGCAGAAGGTTAAAACTTATAAGGGACCAACAATGTACCATACAAATTTCATTTAAATCGGACGTGTAGTTTTTAAGAAAATTGAGTGACAGACCGACAGACACACTTGGAACCAAAAATGTCCCCTGATGAAACGGATTTTTGACGTGGAATATTTGAAATCAGAGACATAAAATATTTTTGTTATTCAGTACGATCAGACAGCTTCCGTTACCTTCGGTGAGCTCGCAAGCAAAATATTTATTTAATGTTGATTACATTAAGTTTGTTCCAACCCCCCTATTTGTTCCTTTGTATCGTCCTGCGGATCGTTCGGGAATCGTTTAGGACAGGTTTTATACGCATGCGCTAACAATGTACTGTTAAAAAATCATGTCAGGTTGGAACGGGTTTTGGACTATAATTCGCACTGTATTAAAAACATTCAAGAAAACCTAACAGTTAGGGAACCTTCCTGTTGATATTTGTGACTGTTGACATAACTGCGCATGTCATACAAACAAGTACTTGGTATTGTCAGAGGATCGTTGGGACCGTACAGTGAACGGTTCGCAAACGATCACTGCCCTGGTTGGAACAGTTTTGTGGACGGTACGAAACACTGTCATAAGTCGGCTTGGAACGGCTTTTACTCATTGCGCATGCCCGTGACGATCCCGCGGACGGTACATTGCTTGGTTGGAACAAACCTATTAATTTCCTTAGTTGTCAAACAACAGTATAAAATTAATATTGTAATAAACTATATGCTATAAACTATATGCTATGTAATAAACTAATTTTTAATTTGCTTATCAGCTGCCTGAAGTTGAAGGTCATTGTCCTGCATTTGCACAAGAATCTCAGAAGCAGATAGATATAATGGACGAGGAAAGTGATGAGCACAAGGAACTGTTGGAAGAAATATCCCGTGGAACTGGGTTGAATGTAACAAAGCTGTCCCAAATACATTACATCTCTTCCACTCTACTATACGATGTATGTATCTGTACCAATTTAATATTTTAAGTAAGAAACTTATTTGATGCTCTACTTGTTTAAATTATGGTCTAGTAGGAAACTTATTTGATGCTCTACTTGTTTAAATTATGGTCTAGTAGGAAACTTATTTGATGCTCTACTTGTTTAAATAATGGTCTAGTAGGAAACTTATTTGATGCTCTACTTGTTTAAATTATGGTCTAGTAGGAAACTTATTTGATGCTCTATTTGTTTAAATTATGGTCTAGTAGGAAACTTATTTGATGCTCTACTTGTTTAAATTATGGTCTAGTAGGAAACTTATTTGATTCTCTACTTGTTTAAATTATGGTCTAGTAGGAAGGGGGTATTGGTCTGTACAGGTGAACTCAACTAGCCTTAGTAAAGATTGAGGAATAGGAAGCCATATATACAGTGTATCCACCTTGTATGTAGATTGTAGATATTCAATGATCCACTTCTCTCAATGGGACAAAATGGCATATAGAGCCAGTAAATATTTAATAACTCCAGTTCTACTAAATATATTGATAAAAACCTATTAATTCTATTAGTTCAATTAATTCGATTAATCAATGCCTGCACCTCACTGTGTCAAAACACATTTTCTCCATTCAGCCAGTTTATTTGTGCCTATTAAATCAGGCGTGAAAGAGGCAAGTCAGACAGGAAAAAAATTATTATGAATCAAATAAAAAAATCGGTCCGAGACAATTCAGACAAACTTTCTCATATACGAGTTCATAATTACTTAGCCCAGTGTTGTCCATTTATTAGTTTTCGAAGGTACATTTAATTATTATTGAAAATATTATCAAAATTTATCATAAATATAATATCTCCTCGGCGGGGAATCGGACCTTGTCTCTCTTCGTCTGCGTTCAAAGCTATTTTCTCAGGAACTTGATTTTTCAAAAGAAAACGACTCATATCGTTAGATTTTTATTTAAATGGACTACATCGTCAAAATCGGCCCAGAAGTTTAGGCTCCAGGCGTCTGCACAGACAGACGACATAGACAGACTACAGACAAACGACAGACAGACATTTTAAAAAAAAAAAAACACTTTTTTGGACTCAAAACCTGTAAACCAATCAAAAATCTCAAAATTGAATTATGATCATTGTAAAAACAAAACTCAGGATTTTTGCACCCAGATATCAATTGTTAAGGAGGTAATACCATAAAGGCAACAAAAAATTTGTATAGCCTATGCTTTTTTCCGGCCCCTTCTGAAGTTATAGCCTAAAATTGAGTTTTTAAAAATCGTGTACTTTAGCTTTAAAAAAATGTATTACTAAACAACTATTATAGCTTGAGCATTGAGGTATACAGTATACACCCTTTTTAAAAATCAGATTTTTTTTCTGTAGGAAAGAATGTAGTTCATATTTTACAGATTCTATTCAGACTACTGTAAAGCCGCTCGAAAAGAATGGATTATTATATTTTAAAAATTTGGAAAAATGTTGAGCTGCTATAACTCTAAAACCAAAAAAAAAAAAAAATATATATATATATATTGGAAAAAGTTTACAAAAATTAGTGCATTTAGTAATCTTTAAAGTGGTGTTTTTACTTTTCCTTACTACCTATAGTAGGAAAAGTTCTGTTTTCCCAAAAAAAAATGTTTACGAGATTTCAACGGAATTATCCGTTTTGGGAGTTTTTTAAGACCTCCTGAGTGGTTTTCAGCATGACGTCTGTATGTATGTATGTATGTAGGTATGTATGTGTGTGTGTGTGTGTTATCATCGTAGCGCCCAAGGTATTTAACCTAGAGAGTTGAAACAGAGAGTTAGCTGAAAAATCAGTCCATACCTGTAGTGGTGCCACCCGGAAAATCAACTTTTTCCGCCATCTTGAACCCAGTTTATTGTGTCAGCAAAAATTTAAAAAATCGTAATAAATCGACAATGGTCCTGATCGAGTTGAAATTTGGCACGAATATACCTCTCTGTAAGACAAACAAGCCCACTAATTTTCATTTTGAGACGGGCCGCCATTTTGAAGTTTTTAAACTTTGACGGTTAATAATACCAAAAGTATAAATAGGTTTTTGACGTATAGCAAATCGTTGGAACCGGAAAAAATTAAGGAACAAATATAAAAAAAACCGATGAAATTCCATTAATTAGTTTAAAAGTTATATGCGAATATAATTATTTATTAGTGCGATAATTTTGATGACGTCAAAGTTTGTTTACATCTGTCAAAATACCGCCAAACTTCAAATAATAAATAAAATATAGGTATTAAAAATAAGGTTTTTTTTTTTAAGAATGATAATAAATCAGTTTGTTCAGAACGGTCACCCATCCAAGTACTGACCACGTCCGTGGCTGCTTCCCCCTGCTGCGAAGCAGCAGGAGAGGCTACTTTAGTGGCCTCTGAAGTGAGGAAAAGTTCCGAGGTACCCTGTACCCGATTTTTTAATATTAAATGTTCCTGTTTCAATTTGGTGAGAAAAATACTTGAAAGATGAAAAAAAGTGCGCCTAGATCACAGGTTTTATTGAGAAAATTCCATGTTTAGATGTGCTTGTCTTAGGTGTAAGTTTTATTTGATTAGGTCGTGGACGGCAACATTGGTTTTATTTCTGATGTGCTGACACTTTCTTCTCACCAAATAATTTATTTTCAGTCCTTAAAAATATAGTGTGCCAACATAAAATTGAAATTTCCATGATTTATCCTAAAAAATATTCTCAAGAGCCATTATATTATAAAATTGCATAGAAACATAAAATCACTAACATCTTTAGTAAATTTTAGTGGTAGCATTTTTTTTGAAGGAGGAGTAAAAGTGTGAGAACATAAAAAATATAGCGTCCTCTACCAAATAAATTAAAGAAAACTTGGGACATAAGTGCACCTCTTAAACAATTACATGGGATTTTCTCAATACCAGCTCTAACCCAGCTGTGATTTAGGCGTACTTTTTTTTTTATTTCACTTATTTTATTCGCCAGCGTGAAATAGAAATATTTTATATTAAAAAAATGACATTATAAAGCTAACTAAATGTGCCAACAAGATTTTTTATAAGATTTTTTAAATCTTTTTTCCAACTACAATATTTCGAAAAATATGTATGTCTCACTTCAAACATGTATAGTACCTTTTTTGTGCAAAATTATGTGAAAAATATTTTTGGTAATAACACTTGTCATCAACAAATAAACTGTTTTGCTTAAAAAGCGAAAAAAAGTAAATTTTGGACTTTAAGGAGGGGGGAGGGGACCCCCCCCCCCTTCCAAAAGGGGGGAACTTCACTGTTTCTTACTACTACACCCCTTAAGAGAGTTTTCACAAAGTTTCAAAACTTTATAAATTATTTCCTACATTTGCTGTTTTTTTTAAATAATTTGCATGGACTAATAGGGATATAGCCTAACAACTATATTACATAACATGAAGCAAGACAACTATATTGCTTAAGAGGTAAAAAAAAACTATAACACATAAGCGAGCTGAAATTAGAGATACTAAATAATCAATGTAATGTTAACATTTATTATTTTCAATTAGTTTTTACTTTTCCTCACTACCTATAGTAGGAAAAGTATTGTTTTCATCAAAATATTTATTTCGAGATTTCAACGGAATTATCCATTTTGGGTGTTTTTAAGACCTCCTGAGTGATTTTCAGCATAACGTCTGTATGTATGTGTGTATGTATCATCGTAGCGCCCAAGGTATTTAACCTAGAGAGTTGAAAGTTGGCAGAAAAATCAGTCATTACCTGTAGTGGTGCCGCCCGGAAAATCAACTTTTTCCCGCCATCTTGAACCCAGTTTTCCTGAGTCAGCAAAATTTAAATAAAATCGTAATAAATCGAAAATGGTCCTGATCGAGTTGAAATTTAGCACGAATGTACCTCTCTGTATGACAAACAAGCCCACCAAATTTCATTTTGATATTGGCCGCCTTTTTGAAGTTATCAATTTTTGAATTTGTAAACTTTGACGGTTAATAATACCGAAAGTATAAATAGGATTTTAATATATAGGATATCGTTGGAAGCAGAAAAAATTAAGGAACAAATATAATAAAACCCGATGAAATTCCATTAATTAGTTTAAAAGTTATAAGCGAATATAATTATTTATTAGTGCGATAATTTTGATGACGTCAAAGTTTGTTTACATCTGTCAAAATAATATAAACAAACTTCAAATATTTAAATAAAATATAGGTATTAAATAAAGTTTTTTTAAATAATGATAATAAATCAGTTAGTTCAGAACGGTCACCCATCCAAGTAATGACCATGTCCAATGCTGCTTCCTCCTGCTGCGAAGCAGTGGGAGAGGCCACTTCAGTGGCCTCTGAAGTGAAGAAAAGTTTCGAGGTACCCCGTACCCGATTTTTTTAAATTAATATTAAATACCATTTTTTTATAAACCAAGGAATTAAATTTTAACTTTAATTTGTAGTAAATAGCTTAGCTTTCTTCTTGATGATTATAAATACAAAATATTTTATTGATCAATGTTTGATTTTTTTCAATGTCTGATTTTTATTTTTTTTTATTTTCAGGTAAATAACGGATACAAATTACCTATGTGGGCTAAAAATGTGTATCCAGAAAAAATAAGACCGTACTATGCAGCGCAACTTATAGCAAAGTTTGCTTCTTCTCCACTGCAATTAAAATTAGGAGCAGGTAATTTTGGTCGTTCAATAGAATATGTTACAATATTCATTCACATATAAACAAAAAAAAATACAGTTACTAAGTGCGGCACAGCTAACTTCCTAATGTCCTATTTGTCGAATAGGGACATGACTATAAAGAGAGTCCAAAATTATTCCCTTGATATTTGAAACTCATAGTAGCAGGCATTTTAATTTTTGTGACAAACAAATTGTCCTTTAGATTGGTCTCATAATAATCATTTGTTTGGAAGATATTTGGACATTCGACAAAGCATTTTCACTGTCTACCATTTTGTCAAATAATAATAATACAATTATTATTTTTGACAAATTGAATTTGAATTCCATCTCAGTTTAACCACATACTATCCATAACACTACTCTAATTAAGTTGTCCCGTAGGATGGTCTTAGTTCTATTTCCCTCCGTGTAGCATTATGTTTTCAGTAGTAGTTTAATAACATTTTAAACCCTTAATACTAATGGTAATTGGATGGCTGGTATTACTAAACCTTCATCGATTCCACTAACATATGCAGAAAATACATTTTTTGGGTTGAAACTACACTTTTATAAAGAGAAAACTATTAAGAACTTATTATTAAATTTTTTAGTGAGATATAAAAACATTTGATGACAAATAACTTAGTAGGAACATCAGAAGAATCTAAAATTGAGTGAACACTAATGGACCGTGGTCCCATGCCCCAGGCCAAAAGCCCTAGGCCCTTTGCTAAGTGCTCCAGGCCCCAGATTATCGGCCATTGGTCTCTGGCTCAAGGCCAATTACCCTAGGCCCGTTGCACCTTACCCCTAGGCCTATTGCCCCTTACCCCAGGCCCGCATTTTCTCAGGCTATAGGTTCATTCGACGACCAATTAGTTCCCTACGTTTATTACTAAACCTTAGTCGAATCGACGAAGTAGCTTTGACGGGAATATGCCAGAAAACGAGTGTATGCTCAAAAGGACTGCTACCTCTACACTAGCAGGTAGCAGGTGTGTAACTAACCAGTGCAAGCACTGCAGAAGGATGGGGTACCCATCACCATCGCATACGAGCGTAAAAGGTTAAGGTTCAAACTGTGCTCGTCGATTCGACTACCATTAGCAATTTAGGGTTAAAAATAATCCAAATTGACTTAGTAAGCGCTGTGATAGTATGTACTATATACAATATGTCCACAGATGGAGATGCCTATCGTGTAAATTTTCGAAGAAAAGTTATTCTTTATAAAATCTCCTGCTTGTTTTTATGATGATTTCTAGTATTACTTGTTGTTCAAAATGTACCCTGTACCTAAAAAGTTAAATTTTCTAAAATCCTACAAGATACTTTAATACAAGGTACTTTTTTACTTTAGCACCCCCCTGTATCCCTTTGTGTTAATATTTATTTAGACAAAGGAAAATATACAGAGTAGCATATATTACTTAGTCTAAATTACTAATAAGACGAAGGGATATTTATTCCAATGTCCCTTGGGACAAATGAATATCACACTTGTGTATATAATTGTGATCATAATATCCCTTAGTCTAATCAACTATTAAGATAAAGGAATATTAAATATAAAACTGCCCCAGGAGTCTCAATGTCTTGGGCAGACTAACACACAAACCTTTGGGACTTTTGTAGGGTAGATTATTGTTTAGAACCAAGGCGGGTGCTAAAGTAAAAGAGTGCCGAAAACAGGACCAAATTTCAACTATCCAAGAAAAAAGTATTCTTTATATCGTTTTCTAAATACTACTCCAAATTTCTTTTTGGCATAAAAAATTTCGAAAATAGAATTTCTGAAATCCCCTCTTCCCCGCAAATTATGTTTGAGAATGATTCTTGTTGATGTTGATGAATTTTTCTATTAAAGAAATATATAATATTTAAATAATAAATAAGATTTCCCCTATAAATGATTTCATATGGTTTTTACCAGAAGAAGCAATACCACAACTTTTTTTTTGGCTTACCATTTTTGTCTAGAACCTGATTAACACAACATTGTGTTGTGGACTACAGGACGGGGATTCGGCCAATAATATCACATCAAGCAGATTGAGTAAAATCACTGATCCAACACCTCCGTCCTGTAAAAATAATTCCGTCTCCAAAATTTGGAACTCTATACGTTCTGTAATTAATTCTTTTATTTCTTTTTCAAGGTCCAATTCTGAAAAACGTGAGTGAAACAATAACTAAAGTTGTGGAGGAGGTAAATTCTAACAGCCGCAGCCGTATGCACGTTATTGTAACCCACGATAACACTATTATCAGTTTGCTGAGAGCGATGGGCAATAGAAATCCATACAAAGAAATACTTTTAGGAGCCTATATTGTCTATGAGGTGCACCAGATGCCGAAAATAGGCCACCTAGTTAAGGTAATAAAAAAATAATTTTAGACTAGAAGTAAACAGTATTGAGAAGTAAAAATTGAAAAGTAAAGTTTTCGATTTATTTAAATCGACTACATTTTCAAAACTTGCTCACATATGTTTTATATAATACACATATTAAGTACTGTGCGATAAATTAGATTTTGAGATTCAAAAAGTTTGTTTTTTAAAAAAAAAAATGTCTGTTTGAAGTCTGCGTAGACGCGTGAAGCCTAAATTACTGGGTGAAGCTAAAATTCATTTTTCTATGAAAATTAACATACATGTTCACAGAAATCTTACCCCAAGGCGAAATCGTAAAATTAACTTCAGCTCTAAATTTAGGGCACTACCCTCCAAAACCTCGTAAAAGAAACGAAAATACAAGAGAAAAACCAATTCTCGAAAAGTTTCCGTTTATTTTGATTAAAAAATTCTAAAATTTAGTCCATTAAGATTTCAATGGGTCTATTTCAATAAAATGTAACATACATATTAGATTAAATTTTGTCAGATCAATTTTTTATAAAAAATATTTGGTATTGTTTGTGGGAAAAAAGAAGCTGAATCACAATACTTTCTCTTCTTTTAAAATTATAAACACATTTTTAAAAAACATGATTTGTATTGTAGTGATTAAAAATTTATTATACTCGTATTTCGGAAATACCGTTCAGAAATATCAGCAATTTTTTTCTTCATTGTAGAATCTTATGTATTCTAGTTAGGGTTTGTCGATGATGACACTGTCACGGCCTGCAGTTTTGAGATATTGCAGTCAAAATGTTCAGAAGGTGGTTAGAGGTGGTTAGTGCTAGTTAGTACTGGAGAGAAGGGCTTAGTACTGGTTAGAGGTGGTTAGTGCTAGTTAGTACTGGAGAGAAGGGGTTATTGCTAGTTAGAGGTGGTTAGTGCTAGTTAGTACTGGAGAGAAGGGCTTAGTACTGGTTAGAGGTGGTTAGGGCTAGTTAGTACTGGAGAGAAGGGCTTAGTACTGGTTAGAGGTGGTTAGTGCTAGTTAGTACTGGAGATAAGGGGTTAGTGCAGGTTAGAGGTGGTTAGTGCTAGTTAGTACTAGAGAGAAGGGCTTAGTACTGGTTAGAGGTGGTTAGTGCTAGTTAGTACTGGAGAGAAGGGCTTAGTACTGGTTAGAGGTGGTTAGTGCTAGTTAGTACTGGAGATAAGGGGTTAGTGCAGGTTAGAGGTGGTTAGTGCTAGTTAGTACTGGAGAGAGGGGGTTATTGCTGGTTTGAGGTTGTTAGTACTGATTAGAGAGGGTTAGGGCTGGTTAGTGCTGGTTAGGGGTGGATAGTACTGGTTGTAGGTCCTTAGTGCTAGTTAAAGGTGGTTTAGTACTGGCTAAAGGAATATTTCAAAAGGTTAAATTCCTTTTTAATATATTTTACCCTGGTATTTTTTATTTTTTTTTAAACCCTACTTATACTAATTTTTATTTTATTCATTTTTTATTTTTATTAAATTAAAAATCATCAAATTTAGGGTATCTATTATATATATAATAAGTTTATCCCACATACTTACATTACAAATTGTAACAGTTCCTATGTTTTTGTATACTTGTTTTCGTGCGGTTTACTATATAATATTATACATTATACTATCACTTTATGTACTTACCGCTTTCTCTAAGCTCAAAGGGATAATTTTCCCCCTTGTTAAGTAGTGCCCATCTTTAAGTTAAACCTTTTTTTAATGTAAAACCCTTAAAATTATGTTGTATCTTCAAAACGGATATCGTTAGTTAGTTAAGAAATAATGTTCAATTAAAATTTTTAATGAAGCAGAAGAAAATCAGTTTTCTGATTCTCGTGAAAACTATTTTTTTATATATAAAAAAGAGTTGTCTTTGTGTCACTATCGAAATGTACATTATAATAAAAGTGCCAAATGTACATACTTCTCTTCTATAACATGATTGATCTGCATATTCGATATTTCATCATATTTCTTTGTATAACTTATCTCAATCACACTGTCAAAAAAAGAATTGATGACCAGTGATCGAAATAACTAAATATTTAGGATTGACAATATTTTATCTTTAAATTATATAAGTAAAACAATTGTTATAAACGAGATATGAATGTTCTCAGGCATATTTTTAAAGAGCTACTTAAAAAAGAGAATGTTATACATACATTTTTATTGTTAACACTGATTTTAAAATTATATATATATATACAGGGTGTATCAATTTCAGATAGCCATAGAAAAAGGGGTATATCTACAGGTCATTTAAAGCAAAAAAGTTCATATAAGCTATAGTCCAATTCTCAACAGGTTTTAAAATTAAAATTGCTGATTTTGAGAAACATTTCTTTTAATCTTTTTCATTCAGAAGTTTTAAGTGCCAGCACCCCCCAAAATGAGAGCTAGATTAATTTATATATTTCGCCTCGGGATTGATGTTCGTGAACATCAATCCCGCATTAATTGTACTTAATTAATTGTATTTAATTAAAATATTTATTTAAAATAAATATTTACATCAAAACATATTATTTAATATTGTAATTTACACATTTTAAATCCGCCTCTGCGACCAAGACACCCTTACCTGGGTTTAGGTTTTCTTAAGTTTTTTCTTAAAAAATATAAAAAAAAAGTGATAAAATTCCATTAATTCGTTTAAAAGTTATAAGCGAACATAATTATTAATTAATGCGATACTTGAGTTTGATTACATCTTTCAAAATACCGCCAAAATTCAAATAATTAAATAAATGAAATAAAATAAATAAAAATAATGTGTAATTCTTTTTTGAAAACAATGAGGAAAAGTTCCGAGATACCCCGTACCCGATTTTTTTAAATTAACTTTTCCAGTGACATTATATGGAATAACATTTATATATTAATAAAAAATTATAATTATTATTAACTACGGGAAACAGACAGAGATGAAATACTCTCCAGCGCCGGGATAAAACATTATATTAAATAAATGACACAAATTTTATATGTATATATTTGTAATATATATATATATATATATATATATATATATATATATATATATATATATATTTGTGTGTGTATACGTGTGATTTATTTACGTGTATTACATATATGTTCTCAGATAATGTATTACGAAAAATTCAACACGACAAGTCCAGAAGAATTGGAGCTGCCTGATTGTCAGTCACCTTGCAGTCTAGATAAATTTAATAAATATGTGGACGAACTTAATTTTCCTAACTGGAAAGAGGCCTGCAATAAACTAAACTGAACAAAGGAAAAAAGAGAAAAATTGACTGAAAATGTAGAAAAAGTTCGATACTTCTTTTTTTTACTAAAATATCTCCTGTATATTGTACTCAGTCTTGTATTATCTATTGGTTAGATATTACAGGTTCATATATTATTCCCTTTTTAACAAAAGACTATTTATTTATTTATGAATTGATATTTGATTATTAATACAATGTTTTATTGTGTGTTTTCTTTTTTTTTCTTACAACTCCTTCTATTTTATTGCTAACCAAAATGACTACTGTATAGTATATTAAACTCCCAATCACAAATTAACAAACCAATGTTATAGTTTTAAATTTACACAAAAATCGTTTAATTGGGATCTTTTTAGGGTCCGTAGGCAAAACCAAGGACCCTTATATTTTCCTGCGTGTGTCTGTCCGTCCGTCCTCCTGCGTGCTCACACGGCTACACCTTTCGTCCGATCACTTTGAAATTTGGCATGAATGTGTCTTGTACCTGCCCACATATTTTAAAAATATAGCGACTAAAAAAAAAATATTTTTCAAAAAAATTAGGGTAAAAAAACTTAAGGGTTAACATTTTTTTATTTTTTTTCGACACCGAGAGGGGTATCATATGAAAGGGTACGTCGAGCTGATTATAAAAATATATAATTCTTTGGTTATAACTTTGATAGGGCGAGCGTAGGCGAGTTTGAAGTGGGTTTGAAACGTGTCCCCCCCCCCCCCCCTCTTCTATCTCGCTTATGTGAAGTGCAAAAAATCTGAAAAAATTCCTGAACATTCTTCGACCAAAAGTAAAGATAACACTTTTTGGAAATTTCGAAAAAAATATTGGTTTATTTTTTATTGACAAAATACGGTTTTTTATAAATATAGTCCACAGGCCACCATAAGAAGTGAGTCGCTGATTGATAAAGTTTTCTTACCTTATGGAATCGCTTATTTATGCCGTGTCCACCGATGAATTGGGTATATGGCAACTGGGGGCTGGGCCATTTCTTTTTTGTTGACATGCCAAACTTGCCCTTCTGCGGAAACATTGAAAAGAGATAGATAAAGTTTTGATTTTCACAGGATCGTTTAATTAAATTATTTCAAAAACAGTGGTAAAGGTGGCCACCGATACGAGTGGGCCGTTTTCTTTTCAACGACCCCGCAGAGCGATATGTTTGGGGCGGTGGCCACCCCAAACGGCCCACTCTTATCGGTGGCCACGTGTACCACTGTTTTTGAAATAATTTAATTAAACGATCCTGTGAAAATCAAAACTTTATCTATCTCTTTTCAATGTTCCCGCAGAAGGGCAAGTTTGGCATGTCAACAAAAAAGAAATGGCCCAGCCCCCAGTTGCCATATACCCAATTCATCGGTGGACACCACATAAATAAGCGATTCCATAAAGTAAGAAAACTTTATCAATCAGCGACTCACTTCTTATGGTGGCCTGTGGACTAATATGGTCTTTTCGATGAATTTATATACTTGTAGTCCGGTTCAGTGGCAAAAAAATACTTTATCAGAGTGTGTTTTGAAAATATTAGACCCTTAGAATGGTTCAAAGTAAGCTTTTTAGCATTTTAAAAAAACACTGTTTATACACTTTACAGTTTACACTATATAGTGTGGCCTACGGACCCTCGCTGTGTGCTGACTAGCACACACTTGACCTGTTTATTTCTATTATTTTACATATGTAATCTTTTTGCCTATTGGAAATACAACTAAATCAAACCACATATAAGTACTTTAAAAAATTTAATAATATAAAAAAAAAACTAAAAACATAGGTTTATAATTTTTACAAAATTGTATGTAATTGTAAGAATAAAAGAGGGAACGTAGGGGTGGAGAAAAGCCTTCCTTGACTAACATTCTTTTCTTGCTTTATTCGCTGCCTCCATAGTTAAATTACAAAGTCTTCTCATATTGACACTTACTTTGTTTCTCTCAATCAATTGCAAACAACACTGACTCGTCTGAATAAAAGGACATAGGTAATACAGACAAGAGCCGCGAAACTTGCAAAAACGTACTTTGATCCACTATCTGTATTCACAGCTGCAAGATGGTTTTGTTTGGTATTCAATAAATTGAAGATAGTCGATGAAAACATAGATCAAACAAAAAAATATATACAGGTGGTGCGTTAATTTTGACGGGGAGTGTATATAGAATATGGTTGATTCGCGAAATAGGGTAAAGAAAAAGGTATAACATTATAAGTAAAATAATGGATACCTGAGGCATTATTGATTTAACCAGTATTAATGCTTTAGTATATATGCAATATAAAAAACCAAAAACAGTATTTATGCTTTAATATCCAGTATTAATGATTTAATAACCATGTAATAATGTTTTAAAAAACATTATTTATGTTATACCTACCTAATTTATCATAATTAACATCCCTATTTGATTAACCCTAATTATCGACACTATTTATATCGATTATTTGATTCGATCTTGCTATTTCTTAAACAGCCGAAGCTGAAAATCGATACCTACTTTGGTATCGATAATTGGGTATAACCTACTTTGGTATCGATATTTTTAAACACGGCTTTATTATCGATACGAAACTTCGATACTGGATTATAGGTGTGTACATACTTCAAAAGTCAGTATCGATACTAATAATGAAAGGGGTTATTGATATTCAATTCAAATCAGAAATCCCCTCCTCCCGGAAGTTTTCTAGGTTAAAGTACTTGAAAATACTCTATATCCAAAAAAATTGCTATACTAAAGTGCCAGAAAGCGAAAGGAAAGAATCGATACTAATATCACCTCAGAAGTATCGATACACAGCAACTGCTAACATCTCCGATATTTTTTCTTTAAGCTGCCTGTTATTAATATTTCCTTGTAGTGTTAATTTTGTTACTGTCTTCATAATAATACTAAAACAGTATTCTAAGAGACTTATGTAGGACCAATAATGCGCTAATTATAACATATACCATCCAAATTTTAATAAAATCGGAAAAGTAGTTATTCAAATATGTTGATTTGAAAAATTGACCAACAGACAGACTCGGAACCGAAAATGTTCCCTGATGTCTGAAACGGATTTCTGTCTTGAAAATCGGAGAACTAAATTTTTTTCGCTCTTCAGAAATATGACACATCTTCCGTTACTTTCTGTATCAATATCAAATTTGACAGATTAAAAAGACTGGGGAAAATTAATTACATTTGACAAAAATAGGTTTAAAAAAAAAAATCATTAAAGTATACGAAATAGTGTACGAGGAAGCAATGTGCCACTCTAATTGGCAAGGCTATTTATTTGGGTGACATTGTTTTTTAATGATTGCAACAAGTAATGTAAGGCCCATTACATTGAGGTCTGATAGCTTGAGTGTTTAAGTTTTACAGCCTCTATGTAATTTTTATAAGTGTGACAATTTGTTAGGAGTTATTTCATGGGTTTTAATATTAATTGATATGAGTTTAGAAATTGAAATTAGAGTGTTGAAGGGGGGGGGGGGGGGGGGAGAGAAATTACAATTATAAATATTATAATCTGCGGGTGCCTACATACTGTGATAACCATTGTTTAGTTCTCCTTGATAAGTTGGCAATCCTTTGTCATCAACGAATAGAAACAGATAAAATTAATAAATTAAGCGAATATATTTAATACCTAAAAATTTGAAAAATGAAGAAGGGGAGAAATGTATAATAAATAAATAATATTATCAACTAAGCGAAGAAAAGAATTATATTTATATTTATATCTTATGTTATAAAAAGTAAATGTTCAAGGCAATATGTAAAGTAATGAAAATGGGGGTAATATTTACAACTGATATATTAACTCTTTCAATAAATATTATTATTATTTAGTAATAGAGATACTGAACAACTAGTTATGTTTACGTTCTGATATCAAGTGTATGTTTGCTATCTATATCCAGTTCTAAGGTTTAGTCATTCATTGTAAACATCATTTGAAACCGAAATGTCCTCTTTTTCATTTATATCATTAGTTTTAAAATTAAAATAAAATTATGTATCGTTAATTGTATAACTATTGTAACGAATGGTGCGTACTCACCTGTAAAGGCCCCATACACACTTCAACTTGTCCAACTATGTCTCTCAATCTGGTTGATCAACATCAAAAAGGCCCCCACACCAGGTGTAAAGGCCCCATACACACTTCAACTTGTCCTACTATGTCTCTCAATCTGGATGATCAACATCAAAAAGGCCCCCACACCAGGTGTAAAGGCCCCATACCCACTTCAACTAGGTTGTCCAACTATGTCTCTCAATCTGGTTGATCAACATCAAAAAGGCCCCCACACCAGGTGTAAAGGCCCCATACACACTTCAACTTGGTTGTCCAACTATGTCTCTCAATCTGGTTGATCAACATCGAAAAGGCCCCCACACCAGGTGTAAAGGCCCCATACACACTTCAACTTGGTTGTCCAACTATGTCTCTCAATCTGGATGATCAACATCAAAAAGGCCCCCACACCAGGTGTAAAGGCCCCCACACCAGGTGTAAAGGCCCCATACACACTTCAACTAGGTTGTCCAACTATGTCTCTCAATCTGGTTGATCAACATCGAAAAGACCCCCACACCAGGTGTAAAGGCCCCCACACCAGGTGTAAAGGCCCCCACACCAGGTGTAAAGGCCCCATACACACTTCAACTTGGTTGTCCAACTATGTCTCTCAACCTGGTTGATCAACATTAAAACCAAGTTGAACAACATCAGTAGAGAGAAAACCAGCATAAAAAGAACAAGTTAAGAGTTTTTAGAGCATAACGTTTTTAGTTTAGGGTTACTTAATACCAGTGATGTCGGAAGATAAAGAAATCACTTTATGTACTTGAAATAACTTAATAATTGCTGCGTGCACGAAAAGTGAGAGGAATAGTAGAAAAAGAAAGATATGGGCAAAAGAGTGGCTCCAAAAGCGGTCCCTTAAAAATTCGAATTTTTCTAAGTACCACAGGTAGGTATATAATCTTCATCTCCTGCTCCAGATTTTTAACTTTACAGTTTTTTCTTTAGCTGCCGTCTGTAGCATGTTCGAATATTTGTGATAAGTTTTCTTCATTGTATCTAGAGTGGCATCCTATTCTACTTCTTTGAAATCAATCAGTAATTCGTCTCACCCCTTGCTTCTTGAACCTTTATTTTTATATAAATCTGATTTAATTTTCCACAGCTGTGGTAGACTGCGATAATTTTCTACTACGGTTTTCCATGCCTCGTTATTTGGTATAGTGGCAATCACGATATCAACTAGCTGCAGTCACAATGAACAAACACAGTACAAAGTACTAGTATCAACTATAAAACAAGCCTAAACTAACCTCGTGAGTTTTTTTGTTTTTTTTTTTTTTTTTTTTTTTTTTTTTTTTTTTTATCACAAACATGGAGCCAGCAGACGAAACCCCCGTTACAGTGTCTAACATTTTACAGGAGGAATCAGGGTCCCCAACCCTAATGAGCAAGGACAGGACAGAGAGTGAGATAGAGGACATTCTACTGGAGGAGAGGGAGGACCAACCGGGAACTTCCCAACCCCCAGTGATGGAGGCAGGTTCCACATCCCCGACCAGCCTGGAGGCTGACCCCAACAGGTCAGACTCCACTGGGTGGGAGGTGGAACACAATCGAAGGAGGAGGAAATCTTCTAAGAAAAGGAGGCAGAGAGAGAGGCAGAAGAGCAAGGCAAGGGAGGATAGGGAGAGGAAGGGGGAGGTAGGGACCTCGCAAGGGGACCCAGCTTCCCACACCTCGACCCATATCCAAAAGCCCTCAAGGAGACCCAGCGGGAAGACCTCGGCAAAGGAGGAATTCCCAACCCTGGAGGCGGCCAACAAGGTGGAGAGGATGAGAGCACCGCACGCCCCCCCAAGGAAGACGACGAGGGGTCCAGGAGCGAGGGATGCTGCTAGGAGGACGTGGAAAGAGGCGAGAAGGACCTTCGACCTCCCCACAGCCCCCAAATCGGTCTTGGAAAGCGAGGGACCTACCACCACACCCTCAGCCGAGAGCAACAAGAGACCGAGGGGAGCTATGGGGACCCCTTCTTCAGGTGATCTCACCCCCAAGAGGGTGAAAGAATCAGGTATATCCCCCCTTAAAAGGGAGGATAGTGACAAGGCGGACACCACGGCAGCTCCGATCCCCGACGCAGAAGGACAAAAGAAAGCGTCCTACAGAGATATTGCTAGGGGTAAGGACATGCAGTTCGTGGTACTCTCAAGTAGAGAGGGAGGTATAGTTACCCAAAGAGAAGGAGAAATGCTGCGCAAAAACCTGACGAGGTTTTCCTTGGAAAGCATGGGCAGCAGGGAAAGGACTACAGGCATTGTACTCAGGTTCTGGCAATCAGGAATAGTGGATCCTGGTTGGTTCCTGGTCACTGCGGTTGATGCCGAATCGAGAGACTGGACGATTCGGAACTGGGAGCCAACACCCATCGAGGAGATCACATTTAAGGTCTTCTCACAGAAGGATGCTCCCTGGCCGACGAAGATCGGCATCAACATCAGAGAGGAGGAGAAGCCTGATCCCGAAGAAATCAGGCTAGAAATGCATCTTCGAAACAGGATTCCGGGGGCCCTAGACTGGAAGCTGGACCACATTGCTGGTGAGCCGGGAAACTGGCACGTCCTCATGTGGATCCCCAGAGCTTCGGTTAGGGCCCTCGATGAGGTTAAGTGGCGCGTCTTCCTGGGCCTGATCTCCATGGTGGTTCATCGGGTCCGAGGAGGACCAGCCCCACCCCCCCCCCCCCCCCCCCCCCCACCAGCAGCCAGGAGGACTGAGGTTAGAAGGAGAGTTGAGGAGGGCGAAAGGAGGACTGAGGACAGAAGCCGGAGGGAACTCCCGGCCACCAGGAGGGCAGAGAGCCACCGGAGACCCAGGGACGACTTTAAGTCGGATCGCCGGCCCTGCATGGCACTGCCCCTCCCCTCTAGGAGGACGGAGAGGAGTCACCAGAGATCCGACGAGGACAGGGAGAAAAGGAGGCAGAGTGCTAGCGGCAGACCACCACACCGTGAGGGTGGTAGCCGCAGGCAGAGCCAATAGAGGATGATTGAGGTAAAACACATTAATTTACAGCACAGTCAAGACGCTGTAGGAGAACTACAGAGAGCCTTGACTGGAATAGGGTCATTAATAGTGTTAATTCAGGAACCTTATGTTTATAGAGGTGAGGTGAGAGGGATGAGGAGGTCTGGTCAGAGGCTCGTGGTAGGAGGAAACGAAGGACCAGACGAGGCGAACCCCAGGACTTGTATAGTGGCATCGGAGGACCTGAAGGTAACACCCATACCCCAATTAGGGACCCGAGACGCCACAGCAATTATCCTGGAGTATAAGGTTAAAGGTTTAGTTAATAAGGTGATCATGGCAAGTCTATACTTGCCATACGACAGGCAAGACCTTCCCCCAACAAGGGAACTGACCAATATTGTCAGATTCTCAGAGGAGAAGGCCATTCCAGTAATAATTGGTTGCGACGCTAACGCGCATCACCATGCCTGGGGCAGCACTGACTGCAACAGCAGAGGTGATGCGCTGTTGGAATTCTTAGCATCCACAGATTTAGAGGTAATGAATAGGGGAACGGAACCAATTTTTATAAACAGAATCCGTTCACAGGTAATAGATGTCACAATGGCATCTAGGAGGATATCTGGAAAAATTGAGGGCTGGCACTTAACATCAGATATTCTGCTGTCTGATCATCGCATGGTCAGCTTCTGTATCCAGATAGATGAAGTAGAGGTAACACCGCAGAGGCACCCAAGGAGGACGGACTGGGAAACCTTTGACAGGGAACTCGGAAACCTCCAAGGAGTGACCAAAGAGGCATTGACTGACCCCGAAGCTCTGGAAAGGAAGGCAGCGGAACTGAGCTTGTATATAAGGGAAGCCTACCAAGAAGCTTGTCCCCCCAAAACTACTGTCCAAAAGGTAGCCACTTGGTGGAACAAAGGACTAGATAAGCTCCGTAGTAAAGCGAGAAAAGCCTTTAACAAGGCCTTCAAGAAAAAAGAACCAGGAGAGGAGCTATGGGACAGCTTCAGGGGGGCTAGGAGGGAATTCAAAAAAGAAATAAGGAATCGCAAGAGAGCTGGCTGGAGAGACTTCTGTAAGGGAATTGAGTCCCTACCAGAGGCAACCAGACTGGCAAGAATCTTAAGTGGTGAGGGTAATGGTAGAACTTTAGGCTCCATTAAAAGGCTAGACGGTACCTGGACTCTCAGTGTAGAAGAAACACTAGAGTACCTCCTACTCACCCACTTCCCAGGAGAAGGAAACGAGGTCGGTGACTCACTAGGAGAGGCTCCAGGCGTAGAGACGAACTGGGACCTGGCGACCCGCCTAGTAACCAGAGAGGCCATAAAATGGGCCGTCGACAAATTTCACCCATTTAAGGCACCTGGACAAGACGAAATATTCCCAGCACTAATACAAAGGGGTATGGATCGTCTATTATCCAGTATAGAGGCAACTTTCAGGGGCAGTATAGCTATGGGCGTGGTACCGGAAGTGTGGAAAGCAGCTAGGGTAGTTTTTATCCCTAAACCAGGCAAGAAGGACTATACACAGGCTAAATCCTTCCGACCTATAAGCCTTACATCCTTCATGCTAAAGACCCTTGAAAGGATAGTAGATAAATACATAATAGAGGAAATTCTACCCAGAAAGCCGCTGCATGCCAATCAGCATGCATACTCAAAGGGGAAATCGACTGAAACAGCTCTCCACGCGGCCACTTCTAGGATAGAAAAGGCAATGCACAAAGGAGACTACACTTTAGCCCTCTTCTTTGATGTAGAAGGAGCCTTCGATAAGGCAAAATCTAGTAATATAAAGGAGGAACTGACGCAGAGGAATACCCCCCAGGTCATCATCAATTGGATAATATCCTCCCTAAAAGGGAGGAAAGTTAGTTCATCAATGACCGGCACTAAAGCATCTAGAGTGGTGTCAGGAGGGTGCCCCCAGGGCAGCTGCCTCTCGCCACATCTGTGGTGCCTGGTGATGGATGGACTTATGAGGAAAATGACCGAGGAGGATATCTATTTGCAGGCATATGCAGATGATGGACTAGTCCTGATTAGAGGCAAGTTCCTAAGTACCTGCTGTGAAAGGATGCAACGAGCTTGTAGGATAATTGAAGGATGGTGTAGAGAGGTAGGACTCTCAGTCAATCCATCAAAGACTGAGATGATAATCTTCACTAGGAAAAGGAAACTTGTGGATTTCAAAGCTCCCAAATTGCTGGGGCATGAGCTTACTTTGGCCAACGAGGTAAAATACCTAGGTATTACCTTAGACCAAAAACTAACTTGGAAATCACACTTGGACAAGGTAGTAGAAAAGGCTACGATAACCTTCTGGCAACTTAGACGAGCAGTAGGGAAGACATGGGGACTGTCCCCGAAAATCCTCAAGTGGCTGTACACCGCAGTTATTAGACCTAGGATTCATTACGGATCCCTAGTGTGGTGGCCTAGGACTGAGGTTGCCAGCTCGACTAAGGGGCTTAGCAAGGTCCAGAGGTTAGCCTGCCGTAGTATAACAGGGGCCATGAGGACTACACCTACGGCAGCCTTGGAAGCCTTAGTAGGAGTCCCCCCTCTCCAGCTATGGATCAGAGGAGAAGCCATCGCCTCGTATGTCAGACTAAGAGACAACGGACAATGGCTAGGTGAAAGGTCCATTATAGGACACTTGGACATAGGAAGGTTCTCTGAACTTAAGGTCCCACTTACGGGGATCAGAACTAAAGGAGTGGACCATCAGCTTAAACTGAAAAGGAGATATGAGGTAGAAATCCCACTCAGAGCCGATTGGGAATCAGGAGATATTAAATTTGATACAGAGACTCTGGTGGCATACACGGACGGCTCAAAGAATGAGAATGGTATGTCAGGTGCGGGACTTTACTTAGAAAGGTCCGGCACCCAAGAGAGTTTCCCACTAGGAATATTTACCACAGTCTTCCAGGCTGAAGTCTACGCCATCCTAGAGGTGGCAAGAAGGCAAGAGGTGGTAGAGGCGAGAACTAAAAAAGTAGTAGTATGCTCGGATAGTCAAGCAGCACTTAAGGCACTCTGCGCTCCCAGTGCAGACTCAGCACTGGTCAAAGAATGCCAAGAGGCCTTAGAGACGCTTGCAGAGTTAAAGAAGGTTACTCTGCTTTGGGTTCCTGGACACACAGGAGTACCGGGAAATGAAAAAGCAGATGAAATAGCAAAAAGGGGTGCCTCCATGCCATTCTGTGGACCAGAGCCCGCTATTGACTGGTCCAGAGGTCAAACCAAATCGGCCATCAAAATGTGGATCTGGGAGGAAGCAGGGAAGGTGTGGACAAGAACTGAAGGATGCAGGCAGACTAAGATGATGCTGCCTAAGCTAGATAAAGGGAAAACCAGATGGCTCATGGGACTGAGTAGACCCAACCTAAGAAAAATGGTGGGGGTCTTAACAGGTCATTGTCAACTAAATAGACATCTGGCACTATTAAAGATTGAAGAGAACCCCACATGCCCAGTATGTGGTGAAGAAGAGGAAACAGCCTACCACCTGGTGGGAGCTTGCGAAGGACATGGGAGACTACGCTTTCACACCTTAGGATCAGGGATTATCAGAGAGGAGGAACTTGTCACACTTAAGTGGCAGGATATCCTCTCCTTTATTACCCAAACTAGGAGACTTGAGGGTAAGACTGAGGTGGTTCGATGGGCGTGAAAAACCAGGGGTTGGCAAAAAGGACCCGAGTGCGGTCTAGTTGCCAGGATTGGCCTCCCCGCCCCCTTACTACTACTACTACTACTAACCTCGTGAGAAGCTGAGCAGACTGATGTTGACAGTCAGGTTGAACACCTTGCCCATACACACTCCAACAGGTTGACACAACATTATACTCCCCCCACAAATATCAAAAGGGTTTTGATGAGTTCAACGTGTTTGTTCAACTTGTGATTCGGTCTCTCAACCTGCCCATACACACTCCAACAGGTTGACACAACATTAAACTCCACCCACAAATATCAAAAGGGTTTTGGTGAGTTCAACATGGTTGTTCAACTTGTGATTTGGTCTCTCAACCTGCCCATACACACTCCAACTTCAACTTCAACTCAACCAAGTTGGACAACAAGTTGAAATGTGTATGGGGGCCTTAAGAAGTTCATTGAACTTATACATACACAGTATGTAAATGTAAAACGTCGTTTAGACGACCAACTTGATTGTCAACCTTGTTGCCAATATGCCATGTTGAAGACAATGTTATCGTCTGTGGATAGGTTGGTGGTTGAAATTTGATGTTGGTCCACAGATTGGAGAGAAATAAAAAAAAAAAAAATCATGTGGGATGAGCCTCTTCAACATAATTCCTATAATAACGAGGTATAACAATTCTTCACTTATTTTAAACCCAAAATCCTCACCCAAAGAACTTGAAGAAACTGTAGATTGTGTAGATAACTTAGTAAAAAGTTATGTCTGTGTTAAATTTTGTCAACTTAAATGTCAATTTGGTTGACAACTAAGTTGATCGTCTAAATGCCGCTTTATATTAAAAATAAATAAATAAAGTTGGGAGTCCTATTTCGCTTGCTGTTTGATAATAATTCAATTTTATAGGTACCTACAGTAGAACCTTGTAAATCCGAACTAATCGGAACTGGGGGTGGTTCGGATTATCAAATTTACCTTTAAATTGTATTAGCGGCTATTATTTTCCATTACTCCCTGTTCAACCTGAGTAAACAGTTGAGTTTTACAATAAACTTGGAAGAGAATTTCACTTTTTCTCCCTTCTGGAGATAAAGTCTGTGATCTGTTATAATATTTATTAAAAATTAATTGAAAAAAAAATAAAATAAATTCAATATTGTTTTTAATGTATGGAAACATTGGCAATCGAGTTCTGGTAAATTAGAAAACTACCTAACCAGACAATCTTAAATGTATTGTGGGTCTAGTAGAATGAATTCCCATTGTATGTGTTATTATTTCATACCTTAGACCATTATTCAATACGCTTTAACATTATTGGTACATATTCCTTTACTAAATAAGTTTTAGTACGGCAAAATTGCAGTTTCAAAAATACTTTAGAATACAATATTTCAATAAGAACAGAACAGATTTTGGTTTTCGTAGTAATAAACAAGTACCGAACATTTAGCAAATCTAATCAATGTTCAGATAGATATATCTATCTGTGTGTATTAATTTCATGGCGCGGCGTAAGTCCTACTTACAAATTGGCGATAACATGTGGCGCATGTTTAAGGCTTTCTTTCATAGAAATATAATATAGAATAATAATGTTTTGCTTTCCCAAGCACGTTATTTTTTAAAAATATTTTTGGTTATGATTTTTTTCATGAAAACAATTTCTCTTTTTTTAAAAAAAAAACAAATTTGGTCATAATAATTCATAAATTTTTTCTAGGTTTTTACATATTGGGTTTAAAATGTATCCAAAAATTTCTACCTCACAATCAAGTGAAGTTAAAAAAGTGTACATAAACTAATAATTCTTATCTATATGCCAAGTTGCTCCTTTATGTTAAGTAGCTATACTGCATAACATGGTCCCACTTCCCAGTCATAATAAGGCGGACGTTGAGTTTACCTATCAAACCAACTTAAATTTACTTTTCATAATATCTAAATCATTTTCCCCCATTTATAAGAAAGATTTTAATGCTTTGTTTGATTAAGAACATCTAAAAAAAATTTACACACATATTTTTAAGATCTTTGTGGGATTAAATTCAAACTAGAACTAGGCAAGAAATAATTAACCTTTAAATGGCGATTCACATGCTATTTTATTCTTAATAACTAAATGAATGATACACGTAGTCCTGATTAGTCTTTATGAAGATATTCGAAACGAAACTATTTTATAATTTTATTTAATAGCTTTAGCCATCTATGGAATTTATTTTTCGGCAGTATTTTAGCACAAGGAAACATAACCTCTACATATTAATATTTAATTTTACTTTTGCTTCCGATCTTACCGAAGGTATCTAAAGTTACGTGGTCGTTCGGATATGAAGAACGTACATTTTTTAAGTCTCCGATTTCAAACATTTCAAGACAGAAAGATCCGTCTCAGTATTTAGGTTCCCTGTATATCGGTCTGTCTGTCGCTCAATTTTTGCGAACCAATATATCTAAAAGAACACTTAACAAAGGTCATAATTAGCTCACTATTGGTCACATATGGATACACGGTTATAACATAATGAATTTTGACAATATTAATGAATTTTGGATAATAGGTCATAATTAGCTCACTATTGGTCACATATGTTATAACCAGAGACGGGAAAAAGTCATAAACGTCATAGTCATATGATTTTGTCATAAAATAGCCATTTTACGCATAAACGTCATAAAATAGGGGTTTCTTGGAATAAACGTCATAAAATGGCCTTTTTTTGCCGAATGTTTAGCAAAAAGGTTTTTTTTTTTTTATAAAGAAAATGTTTAAATTGAACATTTGTGGTCCGGTTCCAGGTAAAAGTGCAGTTCGAACAAAAAACCCTTACACCAGCTTAGTGATAGACCTGGGCTCTTAATTCCCTGACCACTTTCGGACTTAACTAATGCGCTTATGCATACCTACAACCAGGGAGGCACCGACGGTCATCCCTAATTCCAAAATAGGGCTCTTGATCGGCTCCTTCTTTGAACAACTCCTCCGATTAGAATCCAGGAAGTTCAAGATAGATTCTCCAGTCAGCCAATAGTTAACCCATTGGATTGGGCAGTCTCCTGATTGGCTGTTCCATAATTAAATTTTTGTATATAGTTTAATTGCTCATTTCATGACAAGTAACACGAATAAGAAACTCGTGTTACTTGTTTCTTGATTAATTTTACTAGTGTAACTAGTTTCTTAATATATTCTACTCGTGTCAGAATGCCGAAAACTCCTGCAAACAAATTAACGCTTAAGCGTAAGTGGGTGCCAGAGGAGGTGGACTTTTCTTTAGAAGGTGAGACATTCTTCTGTAAGCCATGTGATAAGCAGGTAAGTTCTACACCTACTTTGTATCTAGAGTCTTCAAGGTCTTAGCTTCATTGGATGCTGGAGAGGCGCCGTCAATTCGCAATGCAAAAGAAGCCCTAAAGGCTCCAGGACTGGAAACCCACCTGAACTACATCAACGACAACTTTGGGACACTTCCTGACATAATAAAAGGTTTAAAAAAACAGGATATACTATTTCCAAACGGCGTCGAAAAAATCAAGACCCTTTGCGGTACTGATTGGGTTGGAAGAGTGGGGGAAAAGGTGAAAGAAAAGTTCACTGCTGTTCTCTCAAGGAATCCTGGGTGGGAACACGCCCAGGCCATAGCTGCCCGGTTGAAGGGCGTGCAAAAGCAAAAGCAAATGACGTGTCATGCATGAAATTTGCTCCCACCTCATCTGCCGACGCCGAAAGGTCTTTTTCCAAGTTTAAAATTCTATTGACGGACAAAAGAACCAATTTAACGCTGGAGAATATAGAACAACACATGATTACTTTTTACAATGTTAATTATTGGAACGAAGTTCCTTATGGCACGTTCTGGAGCCCGGGAGTGAATCCAAACAAAACGACCAAAATCACTGTCACAAAATCACCGTCACAAAATCTACAGATGACGAAAACTTGAGTAAAAGCTCACCAAGTTAAATGAAACTTGGTACACATGTTCATTTTACCAATGCCCAGGCTAAGTTCGTCGGAAAACGTTATCCGCTCAAGCGTTCACACGCAACGCTCGCGTAAACGTAAGCTTTAAAAGACGGGAAAAAGTGTTATTAAGGAAGCCTGTTACTTGACTTGTTTTGATTATTTTTGTTATATATGTCAAAAATGTCACTTTGTTTTGTAAATAAATAAAATATAATCATGTAAAATAGTAATCATGTAAGGAACTTCGTTCCTACCTGGTGTCCCGCGACACCACACGTATTTTTTTTTTATCATTTATTACATATATTGTAAATATAATTTTGTATCTATGAAATATTGAAATCTCTTTTGAACTGTTTCCCTCCAAAATAACGAAATGCTTCACATAAAGGCTAAATTTTCACAGAAAATAAACGTCATACTTTTGGCTAAAAGGTCATAAAACAACCGATTTTCTAAAATAAACGTCATAAAACAGGATAATAAAAGTCATAAAAGTCATAGAATAAAGGTCATGAAATGGAAAAATAAAAGTCATAAACGTCCCGTCTCTGGTTATAACATAACCGTGTATCCATATGTTTCTCTTCCCCATGTGCACAAACATACAGTACTTTACACCTCATCTTCAAAAGTACTCATCTGATGATTTTTATAAAATTTGGATGGTTTGTCGAAAGTAGTCCCAGATCAATTTCAATTCAATGTAAAAAAAAAAAAAATAATAATTTTGATAGTTTTAATAAAAAAACAGGGCAAAGTAAAATAAATTTAGCAATAATAGGTGTAAAAGCATAAAATTATCCTAAGTATGGGCCACACTAATTGGCAGACTATTTTATATGAATTGAAGTGTCAATTTAGAAAAATTTAAAGAGCGCTGACGGATAAACTAATTTGCGACTATCTGTGGGCAACTTTCGACAAACCATCTAAATTTCATAAACATCAAATGAGTTCTTTTAAAGATATAGGTGAAAAAAAAAAAAAAAAGTATGTTTCTGCGCATGTGGAAGAGAAACATGTGGACGCAGGCAGCAGTTCAACTTAATATGTGACCTACAATATGACCTATTATCTAAAATTCATTTGTATAGGACGAGCAGTTTTTAAGACATATTGGTTCGCAAAAATTGAGTGACAGAAAACACGGAACCAAAAATGTTCCATGATTACTGAGGCAGATTTATCTTGGGGCTTTAAAAACGGAGAGATAAAAATGTTTCGTTCTTCAGTAAGATCACATACCTTACGTTACCTTTGGTAAGCTCGGATGCAAATTAACAAAAAAAACTTCAAACTTTTTTTTTTTTACAAAATCAAGTAGACGTGTTATTATTCCAAAACTAATAAGTAAAACAAAGACTAAATAAAATGAAATCTAATCTTTTATAAAAAAAAAAAAAGTTATGGAGTACATCAAGTGTACGAGTATATCAAGTCATTCGATATTTTCTGAGGCATCTAATGTTACAGAATATGAATTTTTAATTATAACATGGAGTATAAACAGAAAAGATGTAATTATATTCCATCATTATATATTTAACACAATATATATATACATATATATATTTAACACAATATATATATACATATATATATATACATATATTATATATATATATTATATATATATATATATATATATATATATATATATATATATATATATATCTTCCTACCATTATGACGTCCATACATTAGGGATTTACCATCAATATGACGTCCGGGACAATATGAACTCCGTATACCGGACGTCACTTTACAACCCGTGTTAATTTCGTTCTAAAAGCTTCAAATAAGCTATGTTTGAAATCTGAGAGGGAAGTAATAATGGTCGAAAATTGAAAAAAAATGTATATTTTTAGTTTGACTTATTTCCTATAGGGGCGGTAGTGCTGTGAATGTATATCTAGAAATGTATATTTTTGTACAGTCGACGGATAATCGGAACTCCGCAGATCGGGCAACAATGCAAGGTTTTGCCGCCCAATACCCCACCTCCAACATTCAAACCCTTTACGCTTGTATCTCTGATAAGGTGTGAGTGAATCAACCTTCTAGACTTTTTTTCTTGCCAGTTCTATTCTAATAGTCCAGTCATTTGGTAGTTTGGACAGGAAAAAATTGCTGAAGAATTTTTCTTGACGGATCTTTACGTTTTTGAGGTGCTGAATCTGAAAATCTCATTATTGACGAGTTTCGGATTTGGCTTCACCATAATAAAATGGCGAAAATCATAAAAAATCGGAAGTTGTTTTAGTTTTTCGCTTATAACTCCGAAACGTCGCATCCTAGAGAAAAATCCCTTTGATAAAAAAAAAAACTGATAAAATTTCCTAAACCACTAAAACCAGCTCTTTGGCTTTATTCGTTCTTCAACCAAAAGTAAAGATACCACTTTTTGGAAATTTCGAAAAAGATATTATTTTATTTTTTATTCACAAAATACGTTTTTTTCATAATTATGGTCTTTTTTTTAATTATGTTTTTTTCATGTATTTATATGGTTGTAGTCCGGTTCAGTGGCAAAAAAATACTTTATCAGAAGTTTGTTTATGTGTTTTGAGAATATCAGACCCAGACCCAGTAAGCTTTTTAGCATTTTAAAAAACACCATCAATAGGGTACTACTTAAACAATACAGTGTGGCCTACGGACCCTCGCTGTGTGCTGACTAGCACACACTTGACCTGTTTATTTTATATTTGTAAGGTTTATTTTGTAAAAATTGTATATTGCCTTTGAACCAATGATACTCATTTATAGAGCTCGTATTTTTATATTTTGCACATTTTACTATTAAATTCATATGTTTGTGCATTAGATGCAATACTATACATTTCTTTGCATAGATGGTGATTTTATTTCGTTTTAAGCTTCTGCACAAAGTACAAAAAGAAACCTAATATAACGGCTCTGGATGGTGCATCTCGGCATTTGTGTCAACTGGACACTTTTTCGATTTTTCACACTTAATACCTTCTTAATATTTTCAAGATGGCGGCCAATAAGGCGGGAGACTAAAAAAAATGTTTTAGACACCATATGACATGTTATATATCAAATGTCTAAAACATTTTTTTTAGTCACCCACCTTATTGGCCGCCATCTTGAAAATATTAAGTGTAAAAAATCGAAAAAGTGTCCGGTTGACACAAATGCCGAGATGCACCTGAGTGCTGAATTTTTCGTTCCTAGCTATAGTAGTTTATTAATAGAAACAAGCTACGCACAGACAGAGCTAGAGCCGTTATATTAGGTTTCTTTTTGTACTTCGTGCAGAAGCTTAAAATGCATTTTGCAGTAATAGTAATATAATGTGCAAAACATAAAAATACGAGCTCTATAAATGAGTATCATTGGTTCAAAGGCAATATACAATTTTTACAAAATAAACCTTACAAATATAAAATAAACAGGTCAAGTGTGTGCTAGTCAGCACACAGCGAGGGTCCGTAGGCCACACTGTATTGTTTAAATACTATTTTTTCTTTATGAACATTCATTTTAGTTAATACGTATGTTATTATCTTACTAGGCATCGCGTGGCTATATCATTGAAGCGAGCGTATGGTAATAAATATGAATTGAATATTGAAAAAATAGATAATCATGAATAATGATGAGTTGATAGATATATGGTATGATAGTAGTACAGCGGCTAGTAGTAAGGGAACAACCCTGCATTCTTACTATACTTCTTATATCCTTCTTACTATTCCTCTAACCACACAATCTTTAAACGTTTAGGTCCGCTTTAATAGTTTTAGCGATCTTTATTAATTCATAGCGGTGTCGCTGTTGGTTTTACTGAAAAATGTTATTTGTAAAAAATGTTTGTCTCATCGAATAGATGATGGTAGAATCTTTTCCCGTCCTGAAATTCCATGTGACGAGACAAAGTTGTCCAACGAACTCGTCCTGAGCATTAGTAAAATAAACGTGTCTACCAAATTTAATCAAAATCGGTCAATTTTTACTCAAGTTATCGTCGTACGTTTCAGACACACAGACACAGAGCATATTTCGTTGAATGTAGGAAGCTCGCTACGCTCGCTTCAATTAATGTAACATAGTAATTAACTATGTTATATTAATAAAGATGATATGTTAGCAGTTTCATTTTTCTGCCGCCCTTAGATAAAATGTATGCAACAAGGCAGCAAAGGAAACATTTCTGCCTCATTTATTCATTGCCTGCCTCGGCAGTCAAGTCGGTTAATTATCATATCCTGTCCTTACACTTAACTTAATCGTACAGAAGCCAGCGATTTGTCTGTGTCTAACGTTTACGTGTCCGACGATAACCTGAGTAAAAGTTGACCGATTTAGTTGAAATTTGGTATACATGATCCTTTTACTAATATTCGGGCTAAGTTCGTAAACGTGAGCTTCAAATTTAAAATTGGAATTTCAGGACGGGAAAAAATTCTATCATCGCCTATTCGATGAGACAAACATTTTTTACAAATAACATTTTTTAGTAAAACCAACAACGGCACCGCTATGAATTAATAAAGATCGCTAAAACTATTAAAGCTGGCCTAAACGTTTAAAATAAAGGAAACAACCTTTTTACCGATATCTTACGTTCTAAGGTAACGATTTTAATAAAACTTCATATACACCATCTAAATCTCAATGGAAATAGGCATGTAAAATTTCAACTTGATACATACAGTAGTTTTTGCGCATCGAAGTGATACAATTTATATAATACATAATTGAAGTTTGAAGTGGAATGGCCGGGACGTGTAGAAGAGTTAAGGAATAGTAGAATTAACCCTTCTCCCCCACTGCACGACTCTCTATTACTTGCATATTCTTATAATATCAACTCATCATGATTAACTATCTAATATTTATTCCATTACGCTCGCTTCAATGATAGAGCCACGCGATGCCTAGTAATATTATTATTTGAGTACAAATAGTAGTAGATATAAAATCTGGGAAGATTGTGACGAAAAGTATAATTTGATTACGAGTTTTGTAGAGATCTTATCTAATCTGATGTGAATATGAATTAGCTTTACTTGATAAGGAAATGTGTCCCTTAAACTTAACTAGTCATATCTACATACATCTCTGTCAATTGACTTTGCTTATTGCTTATATTATGTATTTAGCTTTCTCTTTTAAGAGTGATTGAACAAAGGGGAAATTAATAATTTATTTAAAATTATTTATTTATTAGCCTAATTAATAAAATAATTAAATATTACACGCATCAATTTAACGGTACTATATATTGGATTTAAATGTTTATTGCACTGTCATAAACACATAATAATTATAATCATATACCCGGTATTTGCAAAAATACCGGCCTTTTTCTTAAGGTTATGATAAAAATTAATTACTTAATATTAAACAAATTCTCAATATGTTGTGTAAAAGTAATAATGTGAATTTCACAAATTAGTATAAAAAAAGCCGCCCCTTACACCGAGTTTTAATGGAAGAAAACGAGAACATGATTTATTCACGTATATATTTGGGCAGTGTTATTGATTTATTTTTGAATTGAAGCTATGCGATCGTTCCGAAGAACGAACATTTTTATGTCTCCAATTTCGATTTCAAAAATTCCAATACAGAAATCCGTTGCACTCACCAGGAAACATTTCTGGTTCGAGTTTGTCCGTCAGTCTGTCCACAATTTTATCATTCATATAAAATAATTTTTACCTCCAGCGGGGAGAAAAATTTATCTTTCCTCCTTAGTTTATAGGGAAGGAAGTTACTCATTGTTTAACCCGACCGGGTGGTCGGGTTAAACAGGGAGTAGTGAAAAATAAGTAAGGGAGTAATCATGAAAGTTCATGATTCCCTCCAGTGTTGCCCTAGATAAAGCACAAGTGAATTAGGTTGGTATTAATACACATTTCATTTACTAACTTTTGTTTAATGTCGAAATCTATAATGTCATCTTCACACATGTCATGTAACCTCCACAGTTGCCACAGTGATTCATCAGTAAAAGAAACAAACAAGTTAAAAGTGGAAACATAATTTCTAAATGTAGATTAACTAATCCATATTTAAATACATCAATTGTCAGCACCATTCAATATACACGACTCAGACTCAGCTTCCAGCTGATTCTCCCATTTAATTTTAGCATTGAAATTCAAATAATTATTATCTATAATTTAACGTGATTAAACTTATTTAGAGAATTGTTAATATTATATCTAACTATATTTTTTGTTGAATATGGTAATTTAAAATTAAAATCTTTCCATATTTGTTTCTTCCTTCTGGAGGTAAAATCTTGTACGTACCTTGGGAGTAAAAATTACTTGCACCCTCGCGATAATTAACTTAAAAATTCCTAGGCAGAAATCCGTTTCAGACATCAGGGAACAATTTTGGTCTCGTGTCTGTCTGTCTGTCGGTCTGTGAGTCCGCGAATTATGAAAAGTGTGACGACAACTTGAGTAAATGTCGACCGATTTTGATGAAATTTGGTAGACATGTTCATTTTACCAATGCCCAGGACGAGTTCGGTGGACAATGTTATCCGTTCAAGCGTTCACGAGTAACGCTCGCGTAAAAGTGAACTTCAAATTTAAAATTGGAATTTTAGGACGGGAAACAAATTTAACTTCATCTATTCAATGAGACAAACATTTTTTTCAAATACATTTTTTAGTAAAACCAACAGCGACACAGCTATGAAGTGATAAAGATCGCTAAAACTATTAATAGTTTTTACACAATAAACAATATAACAATAAAGTAATATAACAATAATTTTATTAAAATTAACATTTAACATTGATTTTAATGTTAATATAACAATAAAGTACACGATAGGATGCGAGGAAGCTATGTGCCACACTAATTGGCAGTCTATTGCTTTCGAGCTTACCGAAGGTAACGGAAGCATTGTGTTCACTTTTGACAACGAAAAACTTTTATGCCTCCGATTTCAAAATTTCCTAGACAAAAATCCGTTTCAGACATCAGGGAACATTTTTGGTCTCGTGTCTGTCTGTCTGTCTGTCTATCGGTCTGTGTGTCCGCGAATTATGAAACGTGCGAAGATAACTTGAGTAAATGTCGACCGATTTTGATGAAATTTGGTAGACATGGTCATTTTACCAATACCCAGGACGAGTTCGTTGGACAACGTAATCCGTCCAAGCTTTCACGAGCAACGCTCGCGTAAACGTGAACTTTAAATTTAAAATTGGAATTTTAGGTCGGGGATAAAATCTAACTTCATCTATTCAATGAGACAAACATTTTCTTCAAATACAATGTTTTAGTAAAACCAACAGTGACACCGCTTTGAAGTGTTAAAGATCGCTAAAACTATTAATAGTTTTTACAAATAAACAATATAACAATAAAGTAATATAACAATAATTGTTATAGTACATGATAGGATGCGAGGAAGCTTTGTGCCACACTAATTGGCAGTCTATTTTTTTATGTTTTAATTAAGTTTTGATAAATTTACCCCTAATAGCAATGCATAAGAGTATAACACTATTTAAAACTGATGGCGGTGTAAGTACCCCCACGCGAGTGTTCTTGTGTACAAAAGGCGCGAGCGCTCGAAGGTTAAGTATACGACGGCTGGACTATATACCTAATAAAAATGAATTAAGATTTGGCAACACCGCTGGACGTCTTATTGGTGCAGTTTACTAAAAGTATATAGAGTTGGACGTGATATTAACTTATCAGTGGACAGAATATACATATAGTGCCACATCGGCGGTAATTTAAAAAGTTGTCATAATGGTGTAAAAATATAAGCGGAGTTATGAGAAAATGTATATTGCTAATAAACATATATATTAAAATTTTTTGCGATCAAAACTCTATATTAACCCGCAGTACCTTATAATTGAAAGCAAATTATTAAAAATGTTGTTATTTCATGAGGACGCCAAAATGTATGATTTGTAAAAAGACGTCTCAATACACAAAAATGTATATATATATATATATATATATATATATATATATATATATATATATTTACATGTATTCGTCGAATAGGTGTAATTGATAATGTTTTTTCAGTCCCGGTAAAAAAGACTACAATAATTTTCGCTCTATTCCTTTTACTCCACCAGTTGTTATATTTCTGATGTGCTTACACTTCTACTCCTTCTTCCTCCCCCCCCCCTTCCTTGATCATGTTACCACTCAAATGAAGAGATATGTTTCGATTAAATTTTATACTATAATGTATTATTGAAACATGTATGTAAAATTTCAACTTGCCAAGTAGAAGTTTTTGTGTAGTGAAATGATACATTTATAATAGTTAAAATGGATATGTCCAGGGCTTTTAAGTATAGAATGGGATAGAAAGGCACCCGGTTCTCCACTACACAACTCTCTATTCAAATCATTCTCTTTTAGGGAGGCACCTGGTTCTACACTAAACAACTCTCTATTCAAATCATTCTCTTTTAGGGAGGCACCTGGTTCTACACTAAACAACTCTCTATTCAAATCATTCTCTTTTAGGGAGGCATCTCGTTCTACACTACACAACTCTCTATTCAAATAATCCTATTTTAGGGAGGCACCTTGTTCTACACTACACAACTCTCTATTTAAATCATCCTCTTTTAGGGAGGCACCTGCCTTTTAAGAATATGTGGTCGGCTAAGTTCGTCAGCGGGACTTGGCTTGGCTATAGGCATTTAAAAAAAAAAAAAAAAAACGGTGGAGAGCGGCTACGCCTTGCCCTTTTTGGTGGACAATGTGATTTTCATGAACCTGTGTACGAACTTAGTAGACTAATAATCAAGTTCATGGTAGTTTTCCACTTAATAGTTAGTCAAATATTCCTCGAAATCAAATAGGTCACCTATTAAGTAACAAACTACCATCAACTTGATTATTGGTCTACTAACTAATTTCGTACTCTGGATCATGAAAATCACATTGTCCACCAAAAATTTCGAGACATGGCCGCTCTCCGCCGGTTTGTATTTGTTTCAAATGCTTATTGCCAAGCTATGTCCCGCAGACGAACTTAGCCGGCCACATATTCTTAATAAGGCACCAAAAGACACGTTATACACAAAATTCTAGCTTGAGCTTAAAGCTTGTAGGAAGTTTTTATTACTCCTCGTTGTCATTGGCCCTTATTTTGTCGCTTTATTTTTGTAATCCTTTTAAGTACACTAGTTATTATCTTTTCCTAAAAACATTCCTTTATTCTTTTGAATTTATCAAAACAATTTTATTATTTTTACTTTATTAAATTAAATGTACATACCTATTTTAATTCCATTGATCATATTTACTTATTATATTTTCTCGAAATTTCCCGACCCTATTTTGGATCGATACCTTAGGGTGAACACTGCAGACAATTCTATCCAGATCCGGCCCTTAAAACAAAAAGATTTGAGACCGAGACCACAAATCCATATAATAAAATTTGTATTTTTACAAATGCGGAAAAGATAATATTAATTGATTGATAACAATCATTAAGAAATAAGAATTAAATGAGAAATTATGCAATGCTTGATACATTGATTACAAATATAGTTGATACTAAATAGTCTCATTTTAAGATAAGAAGATAACGCAGTATATTCTCTTATAGCACTATAATGATTTACTTTAGAAATTAATAAAACATATTATTAGAATGCATTAAAATAAATTAAAATAATATGAAGTGAATTTTTATCTTTTTGTCATTCTTCATCTGCAACTCTAATTTAGTGATATGAATTATTAATTAGATTAATTTCAATATTATTCATTTATAAAGGTTCAATTTTGAACAGAGTTTAAAAATGCAAAGATAGATTTTATCGTATAAAGTTCATTGAACTTACAACTTACGACACGTATTGAGACAACTACTGGACCGTTGTCGATAAAATATAGTAAAAACATATATACAAATAATAAACCAAGATGGCAATAAATTTAGGGTTGCTGAGCCCTAAAATATAGACCTGTCTCATAAACTCACACTAAACCACCTCATATACATAATTTCTTGGTCTAATGTTTTCCATTTATTAGTTGTTCGGGGTTTCACAGTTACATTTATTTATTATTCAACATATTAAGTTTTACCATAAAAATAATTCCTCTCTGGCGGAGAATCGAACCCGACCTCTCACCCTTTACAATTAATTTTATTTTTATAAAATATCTCGGAAACTATATTTTTCCCGGGAAAATGCTTATATGGCTAGATTTGTATTTAAATGGAAAACATTTTAGATTGTTTAAATAAAATAGTTATATTTATGCACCTAGGGAGTAAAGTAAGCTAAAATTTCCCTGAGCGAATAAGTTGGTTCTTGAGGCAAAGCCGAAGGAACCATAGTCTCTAAATTCCGAGGCATAGCCGAGGGAGATAATTATAGCAAGGCGAATAATAGCTCTTTACTCCCGAGGTACATACAATATTAATTTTATCTCCAGTAGGGAGAAAACATAACCATTGCACAGTTTTTATTTATTACTTTAATAAATAACAATAATTGTTAGCACTTTTAATAGTAAATATATCAGATTCAATATTAAAAACAAATAAGAATTGCAATTAAACTCAAATAGAAGGGTATTTAGACGCAGGTTTAAACAAAGATAAGCGCAAATTACAAAAAAGCAAGTGTCGCTAACCTGATTTCAACAACTTCACTACATTAGCCATTCATTCCCTACTATTTATAAAATTATTAATTTGGCAATCCTTCTTTTTCTCCCTGGTTTTACTTTTTCTTCCTACTTTTACTTTTTCTCCCTACGTTTTGAGTTCAGGGAAGAAAAGACTTACTTTAGCCCCTCTAAACTAATCCAAAATCATAACTTATTCTCCCTACTGGAGATAAAAAAAAAAGCCGGAATCGTTTTCGACAAATATTATATTTTTACTCTCTGTAGTTGCAAATTTAGTTATTTTAAATACTACTCGAACCGCATACAAGTTGCTTTCTCAGGAAACGTCTATTTTCCAAGTATAAAGATTTAATTTTGGTTCCAATTTATACTTTTGCTTATAGGAAGTATTATATCATAGAGAGCAAGAATTGTGATGCATCAAAATGTAAGAAGGATTTAGACGTTCATGGTCCGTTTACATCCAAATCTGTTATTTGGGCCGTAGTAGTATAAGTAGTAAGGTACGTGTATGACGAACCACTTGTTAGAACCTAGCAATTAGGCCTTCATTCGGGCCCTTTTTACTAGCCCCGTGGTAGAGAGTTCCAGCCACTTCACACCATCATACCTCTGTACATAGTACCGCCGAAGCGAGTATGATCAGTATGATGTGATCATTAGTGAGCCATGTGAATCAGAGTATCACGGTGAGGGATTGAACCCCGACCTCCTGATCCATTGATGGCTGAGCAGACGTGGTTTAAACCACACGGCCACGCTAGCTCCCCTAATTTATTTGGACCGTTACTCGTTTGTCGTCTCAATATAAACGTGGAGCCTAAACCACTTTCAATAAAACCACCCATTTCAATGAAAATGTGTACAAATTTTCAAGAAAAAAAAAGAAGATAATTCTGAATATGTCATCCAAGTACTATCTCTATGATTTATTTATAATAATTTTTATTTTTTTTTATCTTTTTTAAACGTTTTACATAGGTATTAATTTATTCAACAATATTCGAATTAATTTTAATATTCTTAGCCTAAAAATAGAAAAATAAAATGTTTTAAAAAGTAGATAATGTTAATATTGAACTCAAAGAAAAAAAAAATGTGTTCATTAGCACTTCGACAAAAGATAAGATAGCGAACACTGTAATTATTGATAGAAATAAAAAATAGAACTTCTCCCTTATAATTTAAAAACAGAAATGTGGATTGTATTTTCAAAATTAAGATGTTGGCCTCTGACTTATTAATTACCTATGGACTTTGATAATTTATCTATCTTTTGAGGGTCCAGGTGAGCTAACAAAGATGCTAAGGTGTTCTAAGCATCTCAGCTCTTAGGACAGATAGCAGCATACTGAACGAAGGTATCAGTTCTATGTGGCACGTTAGTATTATTATTATTATTATTATTATTATTATTATTATTATTTTTATTGTTTTTTAATATTGAGAGGAGTCAAAGATGTAGCTGTTTCTTGTAGTAGGTGTTAAAATTAGGAGATGCAAGTCTAATTTGAATTATGATACATTTTTTCCATATGGGCATTCTCGTTTTGATGTATGCGGAGAGTAGACATTTGTCTGTAAATAGGAGAGAAGGAATTGTCACATGCTTGCTGAATAAACAGGCTAAAAATGGATCTGAGTCTATAAGGACATAATATATAATATAGCAGCTTACTGATCGAAGATATCAAGTTCTATTGGTCCCGTTAGGTAATTTTGAGAGGAGTCAAAGATGTAGCTGTTTCTTGTAGGTGTTAAGTGAATTAGGAGATGCAAGTCTAATTTGGATTATGATACGTTTTTTCCATATGAGCATTCTCGTTTGATGTATGTGGAGAGTAGAAATTTGTAAATTGGAGAGAAGGAATTGTCACATGCTTGCTGAACATACGGGCTAAAAATGGATTTCTGTATATGATGGTATAATATTTTTTATGAGTGAAGAAAAGAGGTCTTAATCCGAGGTTAATTCTTCTTGATAAAAAATGTTGTATTGGGAAATCCAGTGTATGTCTGGAATGCTTTATACTTTTTACTTCCATGAAAATGGAAGTATGGTGATCCCCTCCAAAACGTGATTCCGAGATCTCTGTGAAGGAGGGGTCTTACGGACCCGGGGGTATCATTGAAATCCGTTTCATATACATGTATGTCTGTGCGTACGTATGTATGTACGTACGTACGTTCGTTCGGAACTTAAAACCTTTATAACATCGCTTCAAGACATCGTATTGAGATGCGGTTTTCGGCATTTTTTAGAACTTTGGACGGAAAACTGATGGCGCAAACCCGAACATCGTAGCTTACGACGTTTCGGAGCTACAGTCACTTAAGCACGAAATCGGTCTGTCGACGATAACTTTAGTAGGCTTTATTTGATTTCAATTTCCTTTGGGGTATATATGTGTCCTATATAGTAGATTGTACCTATACTTTTTGAGCAAAATCGGACAAGCGGTTTTGGAGATATTGGTATTTTAGTGTTTTTTTAAAGGTTTTTTCGGAACCAAATTGCGGCTAAACTGAAAGTCGTATCGAAAAGCGGATAACACCAGTTTAACCAATTTTAAATAATCTACAACTTTTGTCATATGACTTTTTGTCGTAGGACCATCCCTTCTACCTTAAATAGTCATTTTTGTTAAATTTTCGACTTTGAGCTCTTATATTATTCGAAATAATTGACCGATTTATTTCGGAACCAAATTGCGGCTAAACTGTAAGTCGTATCGAAAAGCGGATAACACCAGCGGTAACTGATTTTAAAAGATCTACAACTTTGGTCCTATGACTGTTTGTCGTAGGACCATCCCTTCTACCTTAAATAGAGACATGTTTTTCAGTTATTTGTTAAATTTTCGACTTTTTTTTATCAGCTGATTCTAAATTCTTTTATTATTATATTCTTATATCGTATAGTTAAAAACAAGTATAAAGAAAATGTAAACAAATAAACAAAAATTGAATAATTAATTTTTTTGTTATAAAGGATAAAGATTAATAAATTTGTAATAATAAATAAATGTAGTTTATACTGAGTTCTCTCTTGCTCACGTATTGACACCACAACATTTCATGGAAGTCATGTGTGGGATTTCCACACCGGTACTTCATTAAGGTTTATTAGATTTTTATAGCATTATCTTTGGCAATCTATCTCGGTGAGATTGGCCCAATAGTTTATCACCTTCCTCAAGACAGAGATAGAGAGGAGAGAACTTCCTAGTACCAGTATTTGTTGTGAGAAGGTTAATAATACATATATTCAAAGTAGCTGGATTGCATTAGCTCCAGTTAATCCACATACCTGGGTGGTCATACAACACCTGCATACAGAAGAAGCTAGTATTACCTACAGTGAATCCACATTCATGAGTGCCCAAACTTCAAGCGGCGTTCAAAACAATACACGAGTTTACTTATCCATGAGTCTGACATTGCTATGCTGAATATTAAAATAACATTAGAAGTAGCTAATTTTACTTTAGAGATAAAAAAAATTTGCGATGCTGCATAAAATTTGCAAGTAAATAATAAACAGATTAAAAGCTACAGTTGGAAAAAAACAACAAATTAATGCAGATAAAAAATAGACTGCTAATTGGTGTGGCACATAGCTTCCTCGCATCCTATCAAGTACTTTATTGATTTTATGCTTGTACAAGCCATTATTGACTATTTTCTTTAATTGTTTCCCCCATTTTGCTTCCGAGCTTACCGAAGGTAACGAAAGCTATGTGATCGTTCTGAAGAACGAAAATATATTATCACTCCGATTTCAAAAATTCCAAGACAGAAATCAGGTTTCAGACATCAGGGACCAGACATATTTGGTTCCGTGTCTGTCTGTAGGTCTGTCGCTTTATTTTTGCGAACCAGCATGAATACGAAACACTTCCTTTATCTGTGAAAATATATGCGTTTTGCGTGTATAGATAAAGCAGTGATACTGAAACAGGAATAGGATGCAATTATTATTTTAAAACCCAATGAAAATAAAAATTAAATATGAATGTAAGTATTATATTTCAATAAATAATTAACAAGTGGAATTACACAATCACATTTTTAAGAAATTTCCAATAATCCCAGATGGTGCTGAATTAGAAGCTATAAATACCACTCAAATTTTTGCGCGGGAAGGTTATAGTCATGTTATAGTTGAACTGAATAACAACAGGTTATAACCTGTTGTTATACATTTTTTTTATAAAAATGGCTTTTATTAACCGTATTAGTTTTAAGTTTTTGTTTCTTTTTCATTAGCAAATTTTTATTTTAAATTCATAATTTACTAATGTACCTAGTGCCATATATATATATATATATATATATATATATATATATATATATATATATATATATATATATATATATATATATATATATATATATATATATATATATATATATATATATATATACATATATATATATATCAGCAATGTAATACCGTGTTTTTGCACACTGCAATAGGCTACACACACACACACACACACACACATATATATATATATATATATATATATATATATATATATATATATATATATATATATATATATATATATATATATATATATATATTATAATTTTTAATAAAAAGAAATATTGTTTTGATCACAAATTTTTCACGCCCTTTCAAGAAAATAGTGAGAAAGAGAGCTCGTACTTTACCAATTTTTGAGTTCTGCAAAAACACTAAAAACGTTAGTGTGAACACAGACACCTCGAAAAAGAAAAAAATAACTATCTTTAGCTAGAATTCAGTATTAAATTGTGAATATATTTACAGATATATATTTCTACAGAATTTCATTAATGTGAAAGAGTGTTGTAATTCATGTTAAAAAATCAAAACAATGTTGACCGGGGAAAAATTAAATAAATTTACAACAATGCAAATTGGACGAGTGGAAGCTATGTGCCACATAAATTGGCAGTCTATTTCTCCTTTATTTTATTCTTTTATAACAATAAAGGGAATAATGCAGCTGTCATGAAATTTAGGTGAGCTGTTTTGTTGATTTCAAAGGTTAATGTGATTTTATCAACATTATTTTATACTCTGCGGTATAATAAGTAGTGTATTTTAAAAGTAATGAGTAGGATTTATCTTAAAGACATAATAAACTAGGCATCGCGTGGCTCTATAATTGAAGCGAGCGTATTGCAATGAAATACTGAATATTGAAATTTATTAATCATGATGAATGTCATAGTTGTAGATAAGTGGAAAAGAGTAGTGTGGGGGAAGAGTGGGGGTACTCGGTACAAAGCTTTACTTCCTAAACAAGCCTATACTCTATACGACTATAACAATCTTCACCACCCGCGGTAGCTTTTAAACAATTATTATAAATGTATCTCGTCACTACGCAAAGAATTTTGTTTGTATCAGGTCGAAATTTTGCATACCTGTTTCAATTGTGCATTAGATGGTGTATATGAAGTTTTATTAAAATCGTTACGTTAGAACGTAAGATATCGGTAAAAAGGTTGTTTTCCCTATTATAAACGTTTAGGTCCGCTTTAATAGTTTTAGCGATCTTTATTAAGTCATAGCGGTGTCGCTGTTGGTTTTACTAAAAAATGTTATTTGTAAATAATGTTCGTCTCATCGAATAGATGATGATAGAATCTTTTCCCGTCCTGAAATTCCAATTTAATTTTTGTACCTCTCGTTTACGCGAGCGTTGCGCGCGAACTCTTGGACGGATCACGCTGTCCAACGAACTTAGCCTGAGTATTAGTAAGAGGAACATGTATACCAAATTTCAACTAAATCGGTCAACTTTTACTCAAGTTATCGTCACACGCGTGAACGTTACTCACAGACAGACAGACAGACAGACAGACACGGAACATATTTCGTTGAATGTAGGAAGCTCGCTACGCTCGCTTCAATTATAAGTCCTATTGAATATTATTCAGCTAAATTGAACTATCGAAATACTTTATTTTTATTCAAACAAAGAACAGTCTCTTTAGAATTCTTAGAATTCTAAATCTTAGAATAAATAAATCTTAGCCAAGCAAAGTTCAAAATAGTTTTAAGAAAAATGTATTACTTCCGAATTCCGAATGATTCCTGTTATTTAGGTTCATGGCTGTAAATATTTCTGTTTCGCAATTTTTTGGCTGTACAAATTAAAAGAATTAAAAATAGACTGCCAATTAGTGTGGCACATAGCTTCCTCGCATCCTATCATTTACTTTATTGTTATAGTAACATTAAAATTATTGTTATATTACGTTATTGTAATATTGTTAATTGTGTAAAAACGATAATAGTTTTAGCGGTCTTTAACACTTTATAGCGGAGTCGCCGTTGGTTTTACTAAAAAATTGTAATTGAAAAAATGTTTGTCTCATTGAATAGATGAAGTTAGATTTTTTTCCCAATCTAAAATTCCAATTTCAAATTTGAAGTTCACGTTTACGCCAGCGTTGCTCCTGAACGCTTGGACGGATAACGTTGCCCAACGAACTCGTCCTGGGCATTGGTAAAATGAACATGTCTACCAAAGTTCATCAATATTGGTCGACATTTACTCAAGTTATCGTCGCACGTTTCATAATTCACGGACACACAGACCGACAGACAGACAGACAGACAGACACGAGACCAAAAATGTTCCCTGATGTCTGAAACGGATTTCTGTCTTGGAATTTTTAAAATCGGAGACATAAAAGTTTTTCGTTCTCAAAAGTGAACACAATGCTTCCGTTACCTTCGGTAAGCTCGGAAGCAAAAAAATTACTATTACAATTTAATTTATTCATTAATTATAAATAATTTATCATAAAGAAAAAATACTAAACAGTACGTATAAGATAACATAACGTGTAAGATACCATACAGTAACGCATTTCTTCACAAGTTATAACCTTCTCTTGTTTACGAGGTTCAATTGTAACCATAGAGAATAGAACCTTTCGGCACAAAAATGTTCGTGGTTTTTAGCTTTTCGTGGTGCTGATCCCATGCAACTCGGAGTACCGAGACTTGCACTCTCTCAATCAACACATGACTATAAGTTATTATAGAATATTAGCCACTTTACTCATCTACACAATGTCATTATCAGTGTAAAACAAGTCTCACCTCTCTGGGATTCGAACTCATCAGATATGTGTTAGACCCAGGTATTAGGCGTAATCGTGCTAACCAATCGTCTACACCAGTGTCCGTTGAAGAGGGGGGTTAAGAGGCCTAGCTACCCCCTCCTTAAGCCATTGAGTTATAATAATCAATTGATATTATTGCAGCATACCTTTTGAAATATCCCCTCCCCCAGGAGAAAAAAAAACAACAAATTATGATATGATGGTTTGAGCAAAAGATTGAAGCTATAAAGAAACATTATCTTTAAAAATGATAGAGGTTAAAGAGAGATGTGACAACAGAGCTGAATATCTCCAAGTCTCCATCTGAACTGGCGAGTTGCATAATAATGTTTCACGGCTACTCAAGGTGGATTGTTTTACTCAACCCGCTCTAGTAGCCGCTTCAACCTCGTCGTAAAAACACGGATCCGACCCGCGCTTTACGTCACCCAAATACTTCAATGTCTGAACACAGTGTTGTCACACCTCAATATTTTTATTAATGAACACTTTTTAATTTTTTTTTTTTAATTTTATTTTTTTTATTATTATTTTTTTGTATTATTATTATTTTTTTTTTGTATTGATAAAACCACAAAAGATAAGAATTATATAAATGTTAATTTACATATTATAAATCATAAACGCTATTTACTTATAAAAAAACAATTAACAAATCTTATATTATTTTCATTCTAAAGTTAAATATAATAGTTTTTATTTTCTCTCTAACTAGATTATAGCGATCGATTTTTGGACTAATTTTATTTCTTTCCCCCATAATTTGTATTTTTACCGGTCAATTAGTGACAACAATAAACCATTGATTGTTTTTACAAAACCAATTACTATAGATATTTATCTTTTTATTATTTTTTTTTTTTAAATGACAATACAACGTCTAAATACCTATACAACTTTTTATTTCTTCTCAATTATCATTTAAGTGTTAAGAATTGAAGCCTGTTATTATATGATATTGCAGAGATAATTAAGTTACATTTAGAAATTGAAAGAATAATTGGTGTAAAATTGATTCAACAGAATTGACATTTTTTATACAAGTTTATTTATCTTCAGTATTTACCGTTGACAACATCTAACTAGCAAAGGTAAGTTTTAAATAAGCCTTATTGTATTTATTATAATTAAATCATTATGTGTCTTTAACATTACTTTAAATTGTAAACATATTAGTTTACTTAAGAAAGTCAAAATTGATAGAAATCCATGACTAGAGATTGGAACATAATAAGAGAGTTGAATGTAATGACAATCCACATCTAGAGATTCAAAAAATATTTTTTAAGAGACTTGAAAGAAATTACAACCCACATCTAGAGATTTAAATACTGATTTTTAAAAATTGAAAGCAATGACAATTCATGTCTAGAGATTAAAATAATAAATTTTAAGAGAGCTGTTAGCAATGACAATCCATGCTTAGAGAATCACAAAATAATTTTTAGGAGAGTTGAAAGTACATAATTACAATCCACATTATTTTTAAGAGATTATAATAATCATTTTTGCTTGTTAAAAGCAATGACAATCCATATCTAGAGATACAAATAATAATATTTAAGAGAGTTGAAAGCAATGACAATCCACATCTAGAGATACAAATAATAATATTTAAGAGAGTTGAAAGCAATGACAATCCACAACTAGAGGTATACAAATCATAATATTTAAGAGAGTTGAAAGCAATGACAATCCATATCTAGGGGTACAAATAATAATATTTAAGAGAGTTGAAAGCAATGACAATCCACATCTACAGATATACAAATAATAATATTTAAGAGAGTTGAAAGCAATGACAATCCACATCTACAGATATACAAATAATAATATTTAAGAGAGTTGAAAGCAATGACAATCCAAGTTGAGATTCCAGTACTAACTTTTAAGAGAGTTGAAAGCAATGACAATCCATATCTAGAGGTACAAATAATAATATTTAAGAGAGTTGAAAGCAATGACAATCCATATCTAGAGGTACAAATAATAACGTTTAAGAGAGTTGAAAGCAATGACAATCCAAGTTGAGATTCCAGTACTAACTTTTAAGAGAGTTGAAAGCAATGACAATCCATATCTAGAGGTACAAATAATAATATTTAAGAGAGTTGAAAGCAATGACAATCCATATCTAGGGGTACAAATAATAATATTTAAGAGAGTTGAAAGCAATGACAATCCACATCTAGAGATATACAAATAATAATATTTAAGAGAGTTGAAAGCAATGACAATCCAAGTTGAGATTCCAGTACTAACTTTTAAGAGAGTTGAAAGCAATGACAATCCATATCTAGAGGTACAAATAATAACGTTTAAGAGAGTTGAAAGCAATGACAATCCAAGTTGAGATTCCAGTACTAACTTTTAAGAGAGTTGAAAGCAATGACAATCCATATCTAGAGGTACAAATAATAATATTTAAGAGAGTTGAAAGCAATGACAATCCATATCTAGAGATGGAAATTTACATCTAGATTTAGTCAAAAAGTGAAACACTTTCATAAAAGAAGGGCGTCTCGCCTGACAATTGAATAAAGCTCAGCTCTCTTATTAACATTGATTTGGCCTGGACCGGTCAATAAATTTACTAAAACGAAACTTCATTCTGTCTCTTGTTTTAGGCACTTCTCAAAAACTAGTTTTGACTGGGTTCCGAATCAATATCATAACAAAGGAGCTATAGGCATTGTCCAATTATAAAGTTTTTGTCTTATAGTGCAATGTGTATAATTAACGAAGGCAAATATTTATTAGCTTTTGCTGTCTATTTTTGCCTCTAGAAAACATACAGTTTTATAAGTTTATAGGCAGAATCTTTGTTGATTTAACAGGCAAATATACTCTCTTATTACATTTTTTTATTTATTTCCTAGGAACAAGTTGTACCCTAATTGCTTACAATAATAAATATTGCAAGGAATATGCTATAAATTTTATAGCATGTTATAGCCTTACATGATTCGTATGTGTGGCTAATATTGCGTGATGCATGAGTAATAAACAAAAATTGATTTAGTTTGCTATGCATACTAGAGAACTTGGAAGTTTATTCATAATAAATAAAACATACTTCTTATTTGAGCTGGCTTAAGATAAACAAACAATAAGTAAAATCAACCTGACATTGGAAATTACTTACCATGTCTGATACGTTTAATATTATATAATATATGAAATAATAATATCAACATTCTTGTAATCTGAAACTAAGCTTATATATTTATTATAATAGATTAGTAGTATGTATTTCGGAGGTTCAACGAAATAGTGAGGGCTTAGTATCTTAGAATAGATATTTCTTCGTAATGTCGCGTGTTTAGTATGACTGTAGATACTAGGTTATTATTTTTTCATTTTTATTGCGGTATAGTATTATACTCGAACCACCTGAATTAAGCGATAATCCGACTACCCCCTTCACACTAAACTTCAATCGCCCGGTGCCTGGGGTAATTAAAACCAAGTAAGTCTTGAATTATTTATTAGAAACAAATAATTAAAAGCCAGTTCATTTAAATCTTATAATAATATAATTAAATTTTAAAATCTCTAACCACCTCTATCTGTTGTGTTAACTAAAAAGTTATTAGAGGAGGTGAAAATAAATTATAAGAGATAAAACAACCAGTTCATTTAAAGCTTATAATAATATAATTATATTTTAAAATATATCTGGTGTGTTTGTGTTAACTAAAAAGTTATAAAAGGAGGTGGAAATAAATTATAATAGATAAAATAATAAATACATTTTTTTCTTAATTGAGTGGAACAAGTGTTATTTACAATTTTATTAAAAAAAAAAAAAAAAAAAAAATGAAAATTAAGTAGAAATAGCTTGTTATGTTGTAAAAACGAAAACTTTTACGTTCTGAGTGTCGGTTTGTCGGACTGATGGAACTCAATTATTGCGAACCAAAATTCTTAAAAACTAAGCGTCCGATTTTAATGAAATTTGGATAATAGGTCATAATTATCCTATTGTTGGTTCCATATAAGTTTTAACCTTCTGCGCTCATTTTTTTTCTCATCCACATGCGCATAAATATAAATGTACATTAATTTACACCTAGATCATTAAAAGTACTCATCTGATTTTTATGAAATTGGATGGTTTGTCGGAAGTAGGGGCTACTTCTATTAATTTCAACTGTCTGCGCGCTCTTTAAATTTTTCTAAATTGATATTATAATTATGTAAAAAACAACAGATTTAGATAACGGGGTAAAATAAAATAAATTTTACATAAATAGGTTGTAAAAAGCATAAAAACATTAATGTATAAGAAATATAACGCGAGGAAGTTGCCCACTAATTGTCAGACTATTTATTTAACTTGTTTTTGTTTTTTTACATTTGCACAGCAAATATTCGTCATATTTATACTGTTTATTTTAACATGTTTTTCTTTTAAAATAATAACTTGTGAACTAATTTGATTACGTATTTAATTTTGTGACATTGCTATACGAAAGCTCTTGAGGTGAAGATATAGGAATATTTTGGTTTCTAATATTTTTATGTAATTAAGATCATTAAGTGATTAAATTTAATCTTGATTGAAAAATTATTATTTATTGTGTCTCATTAAATAATATAGAGAAATATTGCATATAATAAATATCCTCCTAGCTGCGATTAATAGGGTACAATGAAACGAGTGATGTACAATATAGTTTTGATTCTTTTTCTTTAAAGGCTTCGAGGAAATAAAACTATTTAGATATTTCAGTAAATTGCTTGGCCTACATGATGATTGAGTCACTGAATACTAAAATGAGCCCCGCATGTAGTGCGAGTAAAAGGCATAGTATACATTAAAAAAAAAAAATATATATATATTCAATTTTCCCGCCATGACTACTCCATTTCTAAAACAGACTGCCAATTAGTGTGGCACATAGCTTCCGATAATCTCGTACTATATTGATTTTAAAAGCCATTATTGTCTAATTTATTTAATTGTTTTCCCCGATTTATTATGTCAAAATTGTTTTGATTTTGCTTCCTAGCTTACCGAAGGTAACGGAACGAATAAGATCCTTCTGAAAATCGAAAGATTCTCCATGTCTCCAATGTCAAAAATCAAAAATCCCAAGACAGAAATCTGTTTCAGACATCAGGGAAAATGTTTGGTTCTATGCCTGTCTGTCTGTCGATCCGTCGCTCAATATTTGCAAACCAACATATCTTAAAAACTATTCATATCATCTTATTGAAATTTGTATGGTAGGTCATAATTAGCCCATTGTTGGTCCCATATAAGTTTCAACCTTCTGCGCCTATTTTTTCTCTTCCACATGCGCACAAACATACGTTTATTTAAACCTAAATTATCAAAAGCATTTATCGGATTTTTATGGAATTTAGATGGTTTGTCGAAAGTAGCCGCAGATAGCCCCAGATTAATTTCAACCGTCTGCGTCTGCGCTCTTTAACTTTTGCTAACTTGATACTTTAAATCATGTAAAAAATCAAAACAATTTTGACAGTTAAATAATAATCGGTCCGAGACAACGCAGACAAACTTTCTCATATACGAGTTAATAATTACTTAGCCCTGTTATTAGTTCCATTTATTAGTTTTCGTAGGTAGATTTAATTATTATTGAAATTTATCATAAAAATAACTTCATCTCGGCGGGCAATCGAACCCTGCCTCTCTCTGTTCACGTTTAAATCTATTTTTCCCAGGAATACGGCTCATATCGTTAGATTCGTATTTAAATAGACTATATTTCAAAATCGTCGGAACCGTTTTCAAGAAATAATATGTTCAAGTTTTTGGGGGTAGCGCCCCCAAATTTGGAGAATTTCTATTCTATGGAGAATTTCTAAAACTCATTTCTCGATTTCGCCTCGAGGTATGATTTTCTGAACATGTATGCCAAATTTCGTCAAAATCGGTCCTGTAGTTTAGGTTCCAGGCGTCTACACAGACAGACAACTAACTGAAATTTTTTAGAAAGATATTTTTTAAAAACCACTTTTTTGGACTCAGGGGACCTCAAAACGTGTAAATCCATCAAAATCGAATTTTCGCCCCATACACACAATACTTTCTCTTTATATGAGAAAGTAAAAAGGGGGGAAAATAAAATAAATTTGACAATAATAGTTTTTACTAGTATAAAATCATAGTATATAAAATAGAACGCAAGGAAGCTATGTGCCACACTAATTGACAGAATATTTTTTTTAAATATTGTTACAACATAGAATACATGCTAAAAACAATATAAATAACAAGTTTGATATTGGCTTGTTACATCCATTAGAGAGATTGTTACACAGTATTAGAGACATGAATACTATATGTAATTCATTATTATTTAATAGGCCGTTTAAACATTGGTGTAGAAAATTTGAATACAATAAAACCATTATGATTCACTGTGTCAAACATGAAATTATGCAAATCACAATAGTTATCTAAATATATAATGGCATCTAAAATAATACAGAAGACATCTTCAGTTTACCAGAGCGAAGAATTTGGTTTATTTTAGTGTTATAATGTTTTTTCTTTAATCATTGGTAGGATGGTGTAGCGACTTAATAATGACATACATTTTTAGGCGTCTTAAAAATTGAGGAGAGTAACCGGTCTATCAAGTTAGCGACGTGTGTCAATAAGGCAATATTAATCAGTGACTCTAAACTTAATTTTCGAGTACGAAATATAATTTCCTTCAAAGATTATAAGCTCATTAAGAATGAATTAAAGGCATGAATGCTTGGGCTGCAAGGGGAGATAAACAAGCAAACGAACGGTTAAGACAAGCAACTAGCCAAGAGGCAACTGCAGGGGTACACGCATGCAAGGTCAACGAGACACGCAGTCCGGTTGTTTATGTATTAAAAAGAAAAACCACAATATAATTACGCAATATAAAATTCATAAATTAAACTTTAATTTAATTAATATGTTTTCATATTCTACACAAGTCTTAAGTGTTATATGTAAAGTACAGATAAAAAAAAAATCGGTACCAGTAAACTCAGAAAAACTTTCTCATATTCGAGTTCATAATTACTCAGCCCACTGTTTTCCATTAATTAGTTTTCGAGTTTTCCTAGGTGCATTTAATCATAATTGAACATTTTATCAAAATTTATCATTAAAATAACTTCTCCTCGGCGGGGAATCGAACCCGGCCACTCTCCCTCAGCGTTTAAAGCTATTTAATCAAGAACTAGATTTTTCCCGGGAAAACAGCTGATATCGTTAGATTCGTATTTAAGTAGACTACATTACATTTCATTTTTTTTTTTTATAAAAATCGTCGGAACCGTTTTCGAGAAATAATTTTTCACTCATTTTCAGAGTTTTTTTGGCACCCCTAAATTTGGTTCTAAAATTTATTTCTCGATTTCGGCTCGGGGTATGATTTTTCTGCACGATTTTATACCAAATTTCGTAAAAATCGGCCTAGAGGTTTAGGCTCCAGGCGTCTGCACAGACAGACGACAGACACACATGTTTTAAAAACCACTTTTTTGGCCTCATGGGACCTCGAAACGTGTAAATCTATCAAAATCGAATTTTCGTGCCATCACAATACTTTCTCTTTATATGAGAAAGTAAAAAATAAAATTAAGAGAGAGACAATGTGAGATAATTATTTAAAAATTGTAATTAAAAAATTAAAATTAAATAAACGTTGAGCGATGAACTATGGTCAAATCTTGGAGTTGTTAAATACGCCCGCAGCACATCTGTGAGATGATGATGGTCAACTAAGAACGATACATTGACTCCATGAACTTTATTGTTGAATACAATGATTCATAGCAATATGTTCTACCAAAAAAAAATGAAATTACACTGCAGCTTTCTTCAAGTCTGCATATTTTCATTGAGGCACGAGTTACTATAAAATTCAATTGTGGAAGTAGATCTGTGCTGCATTTGCAATGTCTGATTCTCTATCACCTCTAATAACTCAAATTTCTAAGGCAATTGTTCAACAATTATTATTTCAGAAATTGGTAATCTATCTTTAATAACATCACAAATAAATTGGTTGAGAAAATATGCAAATATAGATTTCGATTTTCTTTTAAATTTTTAAAAGTAAAAAAATGTATATACATTTTGAATGGGAGCCGCACTTAACTCAATAAAGAACCGCATTTTCCCGACCCTGGGTTATTGGAAGAGTTAAATAAAAATTAAATGAAAATTGGCTATAATGCAACTGTACTATAATATAGCTGGAGGTTAGACAAAAAAAAATCGGTTTTACACGCATACTCGGTAGAGGGAAGACTGATAGAATTGATAAACGTTGTTTTTTTGAGGTTATCTCAATGATAACATTAATAATATCTTACGTCTATCTCAATACATCTTTTAATATAGCTGACACACTTACAGATATCAAAGGAATAGTTCTCGTGATATCGTGCTAAAAAGAATAAAATGTTAAAAAGTATTTAATTAAACAATGACTGTTAAAATCGGGGATAAGTGGATAACGTAATAACTTGAAATGGCAAGATCCAAACATTAAAACATCTAGGTGGAATCACTAACCGGTCAACCAAAATAAAAGTAATCTTGAAATCAAGAAATTATCTTGTTTCCGAACAGGACCAGTTGAAGGCAGCGGTGAACCGAAAAGGTTATAAACAAAGAGTGGTTATAAATTGGTTGTAGTTTGGTGTGAGATAAAAGGGAAGCCATATATTATTTATACCTATAGGTATATTACTTATCTCTGAGAGAAGCTATTGCAATTTCTCAAATGCATAAACTATTCTAGAGGCACCGAGGCACCCCTGTAGTTTAAATCTGTATAGAGACATCATCCCTTTCCTTTTTCCTTCTTCTGAAAACTCTGATTACATATATTAATGTGATTTTCAGCTACATATTCCTCCTGAAACATTGCACCGCACTGTTCACATCCTCAAAGTAGTTACATTTAAGTTTTTTACCCACCTATAATTGATATCCATAAAATGTTGAAAAGTAAGCTTGGTAACAAAGTAAATAACTATACGGAAAAGGGATATTTAGTCTAACACACTATACGACAAAGAAATATCACACTTTTTATCTTTCAGTTTTGATCAATTTTTATTATAAGTCACATAGAAAATTGACATTTTGCAGATTGAAAACAGTTCAACATTGCTTAATTTTGCTGCCGAGAGTAGATAAACCAATTTATAAATGCAGAAAACATTAATGCACTTTACACAAGAGGCAACAATTTAAATCTTAAATACTATTTGTTAAAAACTACTTGTCCAATTAAAATGAAATTTGAATAGTAAGTCAAAGTTGGCCCACATATTGAGATGGGGAAAAATATTAATTTCAACCCATTAAATATCGAAATATATGTAAATATGAACCCACTTGAAATGGAAACACAAAAAAAACATGGGGAAACATCATTTTAAGGATTTTTTTAACGCCACACAAATTGGCAGCTTTTTAACAGCTCCCCCTTCTAATTTAAATGTGATACTTTATAATTATTATCAAGGCCATGACATAATTAGTAACTTTATTTTTTAATTCTCTTGAAATGGTTTTGATTACATGTCAATAAAAATAACCTAACGCAGTTAGAGTAACTGTCTTTGAAAAGGCAAAATTAAATCTAAAAAGTATTTAAACATAGCCCAAAATGTAATAACAACTGCCCTTTATTCGCAGAAGTCAAATATACATACAGGGTGGTCCAAAAGTCACCCCCCTCCCCCCCCCCCCCCTCTTAACTTTTGAACGGTTTGAGATAAATTAATGAAACTTGGGGGGATCTCTACCATGCAAAGGGAAGTTTGTTTTCATGCAATCACCCACTAGGGACAACCACCCACTTTGCCCCCAGGCCACCCAACTTCAAAATTTCAAATTGGAGTGCATATTTTTGATAGCATATTTGGATTCTACAGTTAAAAAATAATACACTTTTCCTTGAAACTATTTTTTCTATATCCAATATTTTTCCCCCTATAGGTGGGCAAAGATAGCAAAATTACCCTGCCGATAATACGATGTAAAATCTAAACAGTTAGAGATATATTAATAAAACTTAGGGCATCCGTACCATGTAAAGGGAAGTCTGTTTTCATGCAACTGCGCTGTAGGGGCAACCTCCCATTTTCCCCCCAGCCCACCTAACTTTAAAATGTTGTCCTGGAATGTATATTTTTGATAGCAAATTTAGATTCTAAAGCAAAAAATATAAAATATTTTACTTAAAACTTTTTTTTCTATCTCCAATATTTTGCCCCCTATGCCCTATGCCCTAGAGGGGCAGAGTTATAAAAAAAACGTAGATTTCAGTGCCTGGGGGCAAAATGGTGGTTGCCCCTAGTACCCGAGTGGATGAATACACGCACTTCCCTTCACATGGTACAGATCCCCCAAGTTTCATTACTTTATTTCTAACCGTTTAGATTTTATTACGATCAAAGTGATATTTTCTTACTATTTCGGAAGGGTTATTTTGCCATCTTTGCCCCCCTGTAGGGGGCAAAATATTGGAAATAAAAAAAATATTTTCTAGTAAAAGTTTATTATTTTTCACCGTAGAATCCAAATATGCTATCAAAAATAAACACTCCAATTTGAAATTTTGAAGTTGGGTGGCCTGGGGGCAAAGTGAGCGGTTGCCCCTAGTGGGCGATTGCATGAAAACAAACTTCCCTTTGCATGGTAGAGATCCCCCAAGTTTCATTAATTTATCTCAAACCGTTCAAAAGTTAAGGGGGGGGGGAGACTTTTGGACCACCCTGTATTTGTAGACTATAGAAGTGAGAGTTTAGACTTGACAATGCTAACATGTTCTTTAATCATCGCTAGAGTTGCTCATTAGCATGACATATTAATGTTTCACAATTATTAGTTAATCAATAAATATGTATATATATATATATATATATATATATATATATATATATATATATATATATATATATATATATTTATATATTATTTCAGTTTCTCTAAATAGAAAGTACGCTTCTACTAAATTTTATTATACTTATTGTATGCTAATAAAGATTGACTAATCAATTGATTAAATAAATAAAATACTAATTATCATACAATAAATCATAAATAATTTCTAATCAACATGTCTGATTACTAATACAATACATAATATATAATTAGCAATAAATAGTAGCCCAGTCAAATTAAACAAATCGAGAGAAATGAGTCCCGGAGTTTTGAAAATAGTTTAAAGAAAGCATTTAGTATAGAAAGCATAAGAGTATTTTAACATGTCATTGGAGAATAAAAGTTGGTCAGATAACATTTTATTGAAAAATAACTGTTATCAAATAACAGTTAACAGTTAGTATATATTACAGCTCAGATAACAGAACAGATCAAATGTTATGTTATAACAGAACGGAATCAATAAGATCTAAAGGTACAAGTTGCAGTGAACTGATATAACACTTCACAACAAATACTGATATTGTTATCGCATTGTTAATAGTACAGTAAATCTGTAAATTTGTGCGGAAACAATTCGAGACTGAATCGCTTGGGGCACATGAGGCAAGCTACTCCAACTTTGCGGAAATGTCCGGAAGGTGGATGTAGGGGGGTACAAAAGTCAAAATAGTATATACCTATTATGATGCATGACATTGGAAAGCTCTTTAAGAGTACAGTAATAGTTGTTATATACACGTTTGTCATATTTTAATTTAAGAGGGGGATAAAATGGAAAAACAGGAAAAAATAGTTTTAGTTAAAAATTAAAAATACTACTATTTTTGATCCGATATGAATGAAAATTGGTATACGTGCTTTATTATCAGAAACATGATTATGAAATCATTTGTGTACATTTAGTACTTTCGGTACAAATGGTACCGAGGTACATTTTACCCCCCTCTTAAATGAAAATAAGACAAAAATGTATGTAACATTAAAAATATGACAAAAGTGTACATAACAACAATTACTGTACTCTTAAAGAGCTTTCCAACGACATGCATCATGAAGGGTATATACTATTTTGTACCCCGAGCCCCCTATTTCCGCCTGCATAAAATTATAGCAAAAATAAATAGGTAGAAAAAAAAATCTAGCGACAGCGACACAGAAACAAAAAATGTTCCCTGCGATGTCTGAAACAGAAAAAAGGGGTCTTGGAATTATTGAAATCGGAGACATAAAATAATTTCGTTCTTCAGAACGATCACATAGCTTCCGTTACCTCCAGTAAGCTCGGAAGCAAAATCATTTATTATTGAACATACTTTTAAAGTTTTCAACAGGTGATTGTTTACATTTCGTTAAAAGTTAATGCCATTATAGAGAGACGGTACTTCACTACAATACTATAGTTTGGATGAGCTTAGAATACTTATGAAGCAACCAAGGACACCAATCTTATCTAGTAAATTCCATTAATTTAAAGCGAACAAGCTTTGGCACCTAAGTCATTATTATAAATCTTATTTTGCTCATATATAATGCTAAATAGTGTAGTGGTTGTCATTAGGGAATACGTGATGGATAGTGGTACATACGCAGTTGACGTGTTATTAAGAAATTTAACTATTTGTTAATGAATTATTTCTGTCATTTTTAAATTGAACTATTATTAAATTTTTCTCACCTTACCATAATATCTTACGACAAATGACTAAATACTTTTTGAGATTGATTATAAATACTTAAAAAATACATTAATACATTCTCTATGGAAGTATCTATTTTTTTTTTCTTTTTCATTCCTCTATTAAGACTCCGGCAGTGCCCAAGGCCAAGTTCTAGTAAGCATGCAGTGTGTATCTTTACTTGAACCAATTCACCCGGTTTTTCTCAAACTCATATCTCTGCTTCCTCTTGAGGAGGGCTTTTGAAATTAGAAACATAGATTAAGCATAAGTAGGATAGGACACAAAGAATTAAGTAAACAATTTAACCCTTAATATAAAGCCTTTTCAAAAAGGAAAAGTTTCAAAGTTTGCATTTTTGTAACACACGAACTGACTCAGTAAAATGATAAGTGACTTTCAAGATAGCTGTAGAAATATTAAATTAGGGCACACTTGTAGCTGTAGCCGTATAACTGACGGGAAAATTCAAAGAGAGTTTAAATATTGGTTGTTAAGCATTAAAATAAAAGATCAGTCTTGCTTATGAATGTAGAAGTGAAGTGAGGTTTGGACTATAAAGAAAGAGCAGACGGCCACAATTTAGATATTACTACTTTGATAAGCTGCTTTTTTTGGAGGGGGGGGGGAGTCTGGAACTTAGCCCTAATTTCAAGGTTAGGCTTTTTGGGGGGGGATTTATAACATTTCTATATGAGCCGGTCAGAGGAAAAGTGGTCCAACTGAAAAATTTTGAGATTTTGAGTTATACCGGTTTTCTTGCTCCTAGGGGTATTATCTGTTTAGTGTATAAATGATATAAGTCAATTTGTTTTGGTTACCGAGATAATGGCTCCCTAATGTTTTTTCTCTAAACAGATTGTCATGCGCCTGGCGGAATAGTGGTATAACTCAAGATGCTCTAGGCTAGACAACCCTTCAGTCTGTGATTCACAGTGTGTTTCCTCCCTATTTCAAGAATAATATGTAAGCTATTGTGTGCTTTACTAGCATTTTTCGTTGTTCAGTATTACTATAAGTAAAAAATAAATCAATTTTGATTAGCTATTATTATAAAACGAAGTTGTTTTTTTTATACCTAAATTTTAAAGAAGCGAAGATACTTTTGTACTCGTACTTACGTAGTGTGTACCAGAAATCCAATTAAAGGGGTTTTAATAATATTAATAAGAAAAAAACATATTTAAACTAAAAGGCTGCCATCAAGTAAGTGACATTAACAAAAAAAAAAAATGTTTTTTTGATCGCTTGTTAAACGGAAAAATGGTATAACTCATTGAGTTAAACCATTTTTCCCTAAATATTAACAAAACTTTAAGCGGAAAAGTGGTATTCTGGATTTGGGACCTAATTTAACTGTTATAATTAAGCCCAATAGCTATGAATCTTTTATCATATGAAACTTCAACTTCTTTTGATTAGGAATACATAACAACCTACAAAAAATGTATTACCCTGATTTTTTGATTTACTAAACGCAAAACCCTTATTTTCCAAAAGTTGTTAAAAATGCAGTTAGACCACTCTTCCTCTGACCGGCTCATATGTCGGTCTGTGTGCCACAAATTCCATAAATTATGAATGATAAAACTTATAGGTGAGATTTAAGCCCCGTTTACACGGTGATAGTTCTCCCATGATAGAACTATTATGTTAGTCAACGTCATAGAACTATCGCGGAGGTGTTCAGTCTATACACGGCGAGAGTTAAAAATACAACACACAATACAAAACTTGTCTTGTACTCAAAGTTATATCCATATCCCACATTTTTTTACTTGGATACAAAAATAGAGCATTAAATATATCATAATGTTATATTATACATGTATAGCAAACGGAATATTCATATTGTCGAAAATAACAAAATCTGATAACAAATAACAATGAAGCAAGCTATCATATTTGCTGCCTTTTTACTTTCTCATATAAAGAGAAAGCATTGTGATGGCGCGAAAATTCGATTTTGAGATTTTGATGGATTTACACGTTTTGAGGTCCCCTGAGTCCAAAAAAGTGGTTTTTAAAAAATCTGTCTGTCTGTCGTCTGTGCAGACGCGTCCCGAGGTGAAATCGAGAAATGAATTTTAGTTCCAAATTTGGGGGCGCTACCCTCCAAAAACTCTGAAAAAACGTGAAAAAATATTATTTCTCGAAAAAGGTTCGGACGATTTTGATTAAAAAATTCTAAAATGAATTCCATTTAAATACGAATATAACGATATAAGCAGTTTTCCCGGGAAAAATCTAGTTCCTGCATGAGAAAATAGCTTAAAACGCGGACGGAGAGAGCCCGGGTTCGATTCCCCGCCCTGGAGAAGTTATTTTTATGGTAAATTTTGATATAATTTTCAATAATAATTAAACGTACTTACTAAAACTAATAAATGGAAAACATTGGCTAAGTAATTATGAACTAGTATATGAGAAAGTTTGTCTGAGTTGTCTCGGACCGATTATTTTAGGTTATGTTTTATATACTTATTTTTATAAAATTGTTAATAACTTTCGTTCTACTCATTATTAGATCTGTTATCACGTGATATAAAAGTATAAACAAACAATAAGTCAATAAGCATCTAGTATCTATCGTGGTAGTTCTTAAATCTGCCGCGTGAGTACTCTGACTGCTGTGTACACTCAACTATCTCATCAGACGAGATAGTGTGATAGTTCATATTGCTATTGTGACAGTATGTATCACGTAGTCTACACGGTGATAGTTGACGTGATAGTGGTTATCGTGACAGTAACTATCACGTCAACTATCGGGGCTTTAGAGATTTGCTTGGATCTTATATAAAGGATAATATTCTTCATGCCGTAGTCCTATTTGGTAAGCCACCTTTCTTTTTACTTTCTTATATGTCTAGTCTCCATATGAAGAGAAAGTATTGTCATGGCGTTCAAATTCGATTTTGATGGATATACATGTTTTGTGGTCCCCTTAGTTCAAATAAATAATTCTTTAAACAACATCTGTCTGTATGCTCTGTGCAGACACACGGAGCCTAAACTACAATTAGCTAAATTACTTGTAGTGGTCGCATTTTTTTTTAAAAAAAATAAAACAATCGCTTTAAAAATAATTGCGTATTGCTCACCTTCACCATCAAGGTAAACTTGTTACAATGTTTAATGATTACAACTCGAGGAATCCCTGTGTAATCGTGATTACTCTGTTAGAAATATTTGAATATTCTATGTAAAAATAGGTACAAATGTAAATGATAGGTAAAATTATACTTGTAAAACCAGTTGTACAGATATATGTAAAGGTCATAACAAATTGCATATCCAATTAAATAATTAATTTCACTTCCGCGTGTGCGCGTATATAAATAGTCTACACTGTATTATTGTATTACATGAATTAAACTGCAATAAAGCCTAGATTCTAATGGGATGCTTTACGTTTTAATATCATGGGAAAATAATAACAATTAAAAAAAATTGAAATAACATTAAATTATGTGCATAATAAATAATGGGAATATTAATGTCAGGAAAAACAGAATTATCCTAATAATTACTCGACGAAACATTATAATAGAACAATCATAATATCTGTATAAAGACCAGAAAAAATATATAATACACTTGTATATACTGTTTAAAAATATTAATGTAGTTTTTATTATTTAGTGCATTGTACTGTAATTTATTAGTGAAAATGCACAAGATTTGTTACTTATTTATTTGGTTACAAACACTATATTTCTCTAAATATTTACTTTTTGTTAAATAAAATACTTTAAAACTAAATTCTCATTCAATTAGTTGTTTCTCCCGTCTGTAGATAAAATTTTGTTCGTACCTCAGGAGTAAATATCAATTGTACCTAAGCGATAATTATGAACGGAGTGATAATAACGGTTTCGCCTCAGGAATTGACTTCATCGTTCACAGGCTACAAATGACTCACTTTACTCCCTTTTTGAGTAAATAACATTACCGAGTTTTCCTACTTCATTATTTTTTTATTTTCTCATACAAAGAGAAAGTATTGCGATGGCGGGAAAATTCGATTTTCAGATTTTGATGGATTTACACGTCTTAAGGTCCCCTGAGTCCAAAAAGTGGTTTGTAAAATTATCTGTCTGTCTGTTGTCTGTGGAGACGCCTGGAGCTTAAACTAATGGGCCGGTTTTGACGAAATTTGGCGTACATGTTCAGAAAAATAATACCCTGAGGCGAAATCGAGAAATGAATTTTAGCTCCTAATTTGGGGACGCTACTTCCCAAAAACTGAAAAAACGTGAATAAAAATTATTTCTCGAAAACGGTTCCGACGATTTTGATTAAAAAATTCTAAAATGTAGTCCATTTAAATACGGATCTAACGATATAAGCCGTTTTCCCGGAAAAAATCTAGTTCCTGATAAAATAGCTTTAAACGCGAATCATGTGAACCACTCGCTGAACTGTTTTTTTAAAAAGTTTATTTTGAGATAAACATACAAAAATTACAATTACATAAACTGACTCTTATATATTTGGTAAGAGTTGGAGACAACAACGTCTTACCTTAAAAGTATTAAATAATACAGTGGCAAAAGAAATGAAGTGCATTTATACTTAAGTGAAAGAGAAGTTAATAATTATAAGAAGTCTAAAATCATATTGCCTATGCAAAGGCTAAAATCATAATGTACCGAGCTTTGGGTGTGGTCGGCCTTTTATAGACAAGGTGGCTCTGACGTATGATTAAACTGTGAGTGTATGTGTTTGTCAGTGTTACTTAAGTATTGACAGAGTCAGCATTCTATATTGACATAACTCGCGGACGGAGAGAGCCTGGGTTCTATTCCCCGCCTGGGAGAAATTATTTTTAAGATAAATTTTCATGAAATGTTCAATAATAATTAAATGTACATACAAAAAAAATGAAATGGAAAACAATCATTGAATCTTTTAATCTTTTTATCCTTTTTTTAATAATTGAATCGAGCGTCTTGAAATAAATATGTATTGAATATTGAGAAAAGAGTTAATTAAGAAAAGTTGATAGTTAAAGGGGATGGTTGTAGTGTGAGGGAAATAGGACTGCTCCCTACCTACCCGGCCTAAATTTAAAATATTATAAAATATATCACTTAACTTCACAAAAACTTCTGCTTAATTTTAAATGTCAGTTTCAAGTTATTTAAGTTTCATTTAAATCGTTACGTTAGAACGTAAGATATCGGCAAAAATATTGTTTTCTCTATTAAACGTTCAGGTCCACTTTAATGTTTTTAGCGATCTTTAACACTTCATAGCGGTATCGGTGTTGGTTTTACTAAAAAAAAAAAAAATCCAATAGATAAAGTTAGAATTTTTCCCGTCCTAAAATGTCTATTTGAAATTTGAAGCTTACATTTACCCGAGCGTTGAGCGCGAACGCTTGGGCGGATAACGTTGACTAACTTGATTGATAACGTATCTCAGCCTGGTCATTGAGTCATTGGTAAAATGGACAAGTGTACCAAATTTCAACTAAGTCATCATTTACTCAAGTTATCGTCATGAGTCGATTTCGTGACAGTCGTTTTTGTCGGATCACTCCCGGGCTCCAGATGCTGTAACGTGTCATAAGATAAGCAACTTCGTTCCAAAAACAAAAAAGTCATATACTTATAATTTATAATTTATGTTATCAATATTAGTTCATTACTATTTTTTATTATTTTTTTAAAAAATCATAATTAAAATGGAAAAAAATTGGCAACTAAGATAAAACTGTCTTATCAAAATACATAAATTATAATTTCTTTGTATTTTATAAATTCTAATTTTAAATACTAATAATTTACATAGATAATTTTAAATTATTTAATCAAAATAATGGTTACTAGAATCCTTAATGATGTAGATAATAATTAAGTATTCGATTACTTTTCCATACTAATTTTTCACTTTTCACTTAGTTTTTAGTTAGTTGGATTTAAAATTGTGAAAAAAAAACATTGAACTTTTTTTTTTTTGTTTTTTTTTAACTTAATTGGAGTATTCTTCAAACGTTGTGGTCCCATATAATATTATTCTATAATTTTTTTGTGATGGGTCTTGAGGAGTGAATTAAACAATTACTTCATTTCTTAAAAATGGCTATATTTCGTCTCATTAGAGACATCATCAGGCCAAGGTAAAGAAATAACACTAATAACACACCTTGAAATAACACACCTTGGCAATAAATATTGCCAAGGTAAAGAAAAAACACTTCACAGTCGCGTAGCATATGCAATTTTTTCCGAGGTAGCAGAAAATGAAAAAACATTAAATATTAATAAATAATCAATATAATAAAAAATATTAGTACATACTTAATATTTAAAAAAAGAAACCTTAAAAAGAGGTTACACTATAAGAAAAGATAAATAAAACGCATTGACATCTAGCGGAATTAAATCGTACTAAGCATTTCTACAAAGATTTCTTACAGCATTTCTACAAGATTTCTACAAAGACTGCAGCGCTACTGACGGAAGTTTTGACAAATACCCGCCGGAAAATAAAAATCTTTTAGTTCCTAGGACGTAAAAGATTTTTATCTACGATTGATACGAAATATAAACATTATATTTTTGTTTAGATGCGTAGAAAGTGATTATTTACGTACTTGTATTCATTGCGCATGCGCGTCTCATAGTTCTAAATAATTCCTCTTCTTTACCACACTAGTGCGGTAAAGAAGAGGAATTCTTCAGCTTTACGCACGATTAGCTAGTTTGTTTACATTTAACAAAACTAATTTGCTTTTATTAAAGTAACTGTTTATATCGAGTTTTTAGTGAAAAACAATGAGTGAATCAAGTGACTTTGACGAAAATGTGGAGAATAATACTCCTCCAGAAATAATTAATTCGGCAAAAAATACAACTAATGAATTAATGCCATCTTTATCAAGAGAGAGATACGAACTTACATACAGCAAGTTTATTTTTTTCTGTATTTATGATTTAAATCTAACAATCGTAGATAAAGTTCGGTACGCAACTCGTGCGAAAACGGCATTTTGCATTGCTCGTGTGGTTTTACCACCATCGCTATCGCTCGGGTGCAAACTCCACACTCGCATGCAAAATGCTACTTTCCGCACTCGACGCGTAATGTACAATTTCTTTACAGCTAGGAGTAATGAAAAGATTTTTTAAGTCCGGAAGTAAAAATGGATTTTAGCTATGTTTTTTAGGCTCTAAAGTTACTATTTCACAGCCTACCACGGAAAAAAAATTTTTTTTATACAAATATAAAAAAAATGTCCTAATATTAATCTATCACCATCCACTACTAATTTTGACATACAACATACTAAAATTTTAATAATTAACAATAAAAACAAATTTAAAAACCATGTGCTAAGTGCTACGTACATTCATTTTTTTGTGGTAACTATTGCTGGCTTTCTTATTTGTACAAAATTTACCTAATCTATATGAGTTAGAGTTGACTTACTTAACATTTAGTGCTGACTAAAATATTATTTAAACTATAATATATTACATTGTGATTCAGATATAAAAAACTTTGTTTAACAATTATTATAACGAAAATTAACAATATTTAACAATACAAAACTTATAACAATTGATTTTTTAACTATGACCAGACAAAAGAAACAGACTTTTAACATATTAAAGCTATACTATTTTTTAAAAAAAAAATATGTTTGTTATCAAAAACTCCTGAATAAAACTTATTAAGCTCTTTCGTGTCTGTTTTATAATTCATTGTATTAGGGTGAAAAGAGATTATTGCGGCTTCTAAAAGGTTTTCTTTTATAATTATTATTTTCTTTCTTTAAAATAGAAGTATCCTTAAAGTTTATGTTATGATTAAATTCTTCAGAATGACACACAAGCGCGGCAAGGTACAAGGTATTTTTCTTATACATATTTTTATGTTATTTAAAAATTATATATTATATAATTTATTGAAAGTATTAAGTCATATTAAATAAAATATGACTTATAAACAACAAAAACTCGGGCAACTTATATTAGCCTCAATAACTATTTTAAATTTAATGAAATTAGTGAGTGAGCTTATAATTAACTAAAGTGGTCGAAATAAGATAGTATTAAACATAATTTAGTTATATTTAAGTAAACTGCTGAAGTGAGTAACACATTGATATACCAACAAACACACACAAACACAGTATAATCATGACCTCAGCACTAATTTATATAAATAAGCCAGCCACACCCAGTGCAGAGCCCATTTCATTTTATAAATTTCTGCCATTTGTATAACTATACATCTAACTCTGTACATCTATCTGTTCCTGTAAGAGTTGTCTCCACTACAGAGAGAGAGATTTTTGAGGCAATTTGCGTAGTTGTTAATTTGTATTAAACTTAATTCGTATTAAGTTTACCTTCAAATAAACTTTTTTTTAAAAAGATTCATTTGTAGTAAGGGAATTTAACTAGGTTTTGTTTAAAAAAGATAATTTAGCATCTACTGGCAAATACTATGACACTATGCCGCCGGGATTTCTACCACACATTAGAATTACAGCATTTTCGAATTTTACTTCTTATTGCCTTATTATGGGTGGTGTGTTTATTTAAAAAGTTGAGGGTATTTTGGAACAAAGTTCCTTATGGCACGTTCTGGAGCCCGGGAGTGAATCCGAAAAAAACGACCAAAATCACCGTCACAAAATAACCGTCACAAAATAACCGTCACCAAATCACCGTCACAAAATAACCGTCACAAAATCACCGTTACGCAAAATCCGTCACGAAATCTACCGATGGCGATAACTGGAGTAAAAGTTGACCGACTTAGTTGAAATTTGGTACACATGTTCATTTTACCAATGTCCGGGACAAGTTCGTCGGACAACGTTATCCGCCCAAGCGTTCACGCGCAACGCTCGAGTAAACGTAAGCTTCGAATTTAAAATGGGAATTTTTGGACGGGAAAAAATTCTAACTTCATCTATTTAATGAGACAAACAACTTTTATAAATAATTTTTTTTAGTAAAACGAACACCGACACTACTATGAAGTGATAAAGATCGCTTAATTTATTAAAGCGGACCAAACCGATTAAAATAAAGAAAACAACGTTTTTACCGATATCTTACGTTCTAACGTAAAGATTTAAATGAATCTTTGTATACATCACCTACAGTACAATTGAAACAAGCATGTAACATTTCAACTTGATACAAGCAGAAGTTTTTGTGAGTTAATGATTTATATTTTTTATTTTAATATTTAATTGGAGTAATATGGCGACGGGGTCTGGGAGGACAGTTCTTTTTCGTTCTACAACCATCTGCTTTAACTATAAATTTATCAAGTAAATTGGCTGTAGGGTACCCTTAATTATCGTTATTTCTAAGTAGAGGATCCAGTTTAGGGTAGTAAGAAAGCGACTACAACTCTCTGATTACGGCAACGTTTCGGCCTAGCCGGCCATTTTCAAGCCTAAAATCATATATTTGCTATTAACTACAATATAAGTGTCGTAACACTGAAGAAAACACCAGTATTGACTAGATGTTACTTATAAATACCTTGCGGTTTGCACTTGAGTCAGTGAAGTCATTTTATAATAAGTTAAATTGTGTACAATATAGGAACTCTACAGTTCCGTCGTCTAACAATTCCACTGATTCGTCATAAATAGGATAACAACACTTAATAACAATACTAACATAGAATTAAAAACATAAATAACAGTGGGTAACATTATACGTTTTACAAAGAATATCACAGATAAAAATTAAAATTTCGAGAGAGAGTGACAGATTGTCAGTCTCTTATCACACTGTTATCACCGGTAGGTTTACGTTACTAGAAGCTTTAAAAAACATAATTATAATTTATAAATTACATAAAAACTTAATAATGTGATTAAGAAAATCTGAATATTTACTGAAAACTTGCAAAAAAAGGGGGGAAGTCAGATTAAATAATGTGATAAAATGTACTCGCAGCCGTCACTCATACACTAATCAAGAAGGCCGTGCTAATTGTCCATGGCGGGGATTTCGATTCGAGTGATCATAGTAAATTCCACTATAATATTTATTAAGCGACCTAGAATCTGTTTTAATATTGACCGTCTTTTCTGATTTAATAGCGATGTTGAGGGCTTCCATCATTCGTCTTCTATTAGTTGCGGTCTCTCTCCCTATAATCCTCGTCTCTTCAAATACAAATTTGTGATTAGTGGCTAAGGTGTGACTCGATAACGCTGTATTGGAATTACCTTTATTTTGGTCGTATTTATGTTGCTCAATCCTATTAGTAATGAGCTGATTACTTTCCCCGATGTATGACTTATCACACTGTCCACACGGTATTTCGTAAACAGTGCCTATTGTGTGTTCAAAAGGTATTTTATCCTTCAAATTATGATACAGTCTCCCAGTTTTGTTTAGAGGTTTAAAACCGAATTTGATTTCGGGGCAATCAAATTTTACCATTAGATTTTGGACCTTGTCCGACAATCCCTTAATGTATGGCATGCTTACATGTTTTATTGGTCTTAATGTACTGATTCCTACTGTGGTGTTGTCATTGACATTATTAATGTGGGTGTGTTTATACCAGAGCTTTTTGATGACCTTCTGGGGGTAAAAATTATCTTTTAATTTGTTGAAGATTTTATATTTGATTGATTCAAGGTGACTATGATCAGTAAGTGAAATAGCTTTCTTAATAAGATTGTTTGCAGAGTTGGTTATTTGATGTGTAGGATGCAGAGATCTGAAATTTAAGAATCTACTACTCTTATTACTTTTCTCGTACCATCTAGTTGAAATAGAGCCATTATTGTTTCTTATCATTGTGATGTCTAGGAAATTAAGTGTATTATTATTCTCTTCCTCAACAGTAAATTTTAATCTAGGATGAAATTCATTCAGAAGGTTTAAAAGGGGTTCTATCTCATTATTATGGATGATAAGGAATAAATCATCAATATATTTGACCAAAATTTTAAATTTGAATTTATTACTTATAGTGTTAAGAATGTGATTTAAAACAATCCCGGAAACGTTGACGGAGATGGCCCCCCCCATCGGTATACCGTGCTTCTGAGCGTAATACTGGTTGTCATATTTAAAGGTACCATTATTGAGAATAAGTTTCAAACATTCCACATACAGATTTTTGTCTTTGATTGGGGTGTTGGGTAGAATTTGGTCCCAATTGTTCCTAATAATTTGATAAAAAATTTCCAAAGGTACATTAGTAAAAAGTGACATTACGTCGATGGAAATCATCTTTTCGTCTGCATCAATGGTGATGTCTTTAAGTTTCTGCTTTACTTCCAATGAATTAGCAACGTCATAATTATTGTTTCTATTAAGTTGGTTTAAGGAGGGGTTCATAAATTTAGTGAATTTCTCGAGAGGTGCATTAATTTGGCTTATAATTGGTCTAAGTGGAAGGTTGGCTTTGTGAGTTTTGGGAAGTCCATATATTCTGGGGCAATAAGTGTTCATATTATTGAGAGCGGCACGCTTTTGTTTATCTATATATTTATTATTAAAAAGTTTATTTATAATAGTTTTATAATCTTTTTTTATTTTGTCCGTGGGGTCCGTTCTCAGTAATCTATACGTGCCTTTATCACTAAGTAATTCAATCATCTTATCGTTATACGTATGTTTATCTATGATAACAGTTGAATTAGTTTTATCTGATTTCGTTATTAAAATTTGTGGGTGTTCTAGAAGAAAACGTTTAGTAAGGGCCATGTCTTGAATGATGATCAGAGAGTTGTAGTCGCTTTCTTACTACCCTAAACTGGATCCTCTACTTAGAAATAAATATAAATTTATCATTAACTTTTTTCTCAATATAAAGAAGAAAGACGCTCGCTTCAAAGATAATAAAAAGATTTTCATTTAATTTTGCCTTAACTCTGTTAGTACAAATAGTTAGTTACTTTTAATTTTGTCTCTTTTCTAACTCCGCCATGTATACGTAGTTATTACAGAGATTTTATAATTTATATTTAATGAAAAGCGTAAGGAACTTCGTTCCTACCGGGTGTCCCACGACACCACACGTATTTTTTTTCTTCTAAATTGACCTCTAAGTGTTTTACTATAGGTGTATTTCTTTAAGGAATTAACAATTGTAGCTAGGCTGAGGATAATTTTTGATTAAAAAATGTATCTTAGTTCCTTGTTGTGGTTGTATTTGATTGTACAGTACAGGGTGGTCCAAAAGTCTTCCCCCCCCCCCTCTTAACTTTTGAACGGTTTGAGATAAATTAATGAAACTTGAGGAATCTGTAGCATGTAAAGAGAAGTTTGCACTAAGGGCATCCACCCATTTTGGCCCCAGGCTACCCAAACTTCAAAATTTCAAATTAGAGTGTATATTTTTGAGAGCATATTTGGATTCTACGGTGAAACATAATAAAATTTTGCTCGAAACATTTTTTCTATTTCCAATAATTTGCCGCCTATAGGGAGGCAAAGATAGCAAAATAACCCTTCCGAAAATATTAAAACAGTAACACTTATATCTTTATAAAATCTAAACGGTTGAGAATAAATTAATGGAACTTGGGGGATCTGTACCATGTAAAGGGAAGTTGGTTTTTATGCAATCGTGCAGTAGGGGCAACTACCCATTTTGCCCTCAGTCCACCCAACTTCAAAATATCAAATTGAAGTGTATATATTTTTATAGCAGTTTTGGATTTTCGGTAAAAAATAAGAATGTTTTAAATTTAAACTTTTTTCTATCTCCTTTATTTTGCCCCCTATATGGGGCAAAAGTATAAAAATTGCAGATTTCATCGCCTGGGGCAAAGTGGGGGGTTGCCCCTAGTGCGCGATAGCATGAAAATAAAACTTCCCTTTACATGGTACGGATCTCCCAAGTTTCAATAATTTATCTCAAACCGTTCAAAAGTTAAGAATGGGACTTTTGGACCACCCTGTATATTGACTTTTGTATAGCTAGGTTGAGGGTCCTTTCTTTATTCGATAGGGAGCACCTTATTGTAGGTGTATTCGTATAACAATTGACAAATGTAACTAGTTAGCAGTGGACAATTTTGTTTAAAAATTGACCTCCTATGGATGAATTTGATAAAAAAATTGACTACTGCAGCTAGATTTAGGTTTCTTTTCAGTTTCTTTTACCTTCTAGTGCCTCAATGTGATTGTATTTGTTAAGACCTTGACTGTTGAAGCTTATGAAATGAGAATCTGTACATTTAGTACAAGGCGAGGTTTTGTTAAATTTCAGATGATGTCAGCCCTTCTTGTAGTAAGATACACAACGAAAATTCTACTCCAAAATGTTGTTGATTTAAGACCTAAACCACAATACAGTACCTGGTGAGTGTTATGTTAAAGACATTCGTAATAATTCGGCATTACCTAGATCGATTGAGTCGATATTAAATAGTTATTGAAGTATCAAAATATTTTTTGTATTTATAGTTGTATTTAACATAGAAAAACCATGCATAGAGTCATAATTGAATAGAAAAAATAGTCTGTCAATTAGTTTGGCATATAGCTTCATCTCGTCCTATATCGTATACTTTAATGATTTTATGCTTTTATCTACGATTGATACGAAATATAAACATTATATCTATGTTTAGATGCGTAGAAAGTGATTATTTACGTACTTGTATTCATTGCGCATGCGCGTCTCATAGTTCTGAAGAATTCCTCTTCTTTACCACGCTAGCGTGGTAAAGAAGAGGAATTCTTTTTAGCTTTACGCACGATTAGCGAGTTTGTTTACATTTAACAAAACTAATTTGCTGTTCTTATATTAAAGTAACTGTTTATATCGAGTTTTTAGTGAAAAACAATGAGTGAATCAAGTGACTTTGACGAAAATGTGGAGAATAATACTCCTCCAGAAATAATTAATTCAGAAAAAAATACAACTAATGAATTAATGCCATCTTTATCAAAAGAGAGATACGAACTTACATACAGCAAGTTTATTTTTTTCTGTATTTATTATTTAAATCTAACAATCGTAGATAAAGTACGGTACGCAACTCGTGCGAAAACGGCATTTTGCATTGCTCGTGTGGTTTTACCACCCTCGCTATCGCTCGGGTGCAAACTCCACACTCGCATGCAAAATGCTACTTTCCGCACTCGACGCGTAATGTACTATTTCAACCTACTTTTGGTCAAATACAACCTAATATTGTCAAAAGAAAACAACAATTTAACTTTAAACATTATAGATGTATGTTAAAAACTTATTAGGTAAATACGTTTTGTTATCGTTATCTAATAGTATTTGGACTTATATGAAGAGCCTCCATTGAAGACGACACGTGCTTCCTACAATCGACTAATAATCAAGAAATGACCATATTTTGTTATTCTATGCCCAGGGCCCAGCAAAAATAACAGCCAGCACTATACATGTTTTTAATAATCTATAAAATAGACTGCCAATTGGAGTGGCACATAGCTTCCTCGCATCCTATCTCGTACTTAATTTTAAACTTTTAAAAGCCATTATTGTCTAATTTTTTTAATTGTTTCCCCCGTGTTTTTTTAATCTGTCAAAATTGCTTTGATTTTTTTACTTAAATTAAAGTTTCAATTTAGCAAAAGTAAAATGCGCAGATGAAATTAATCTGGGGCTATCTGCGGACTACTTTCGATAAACTAAATATTTATATAAATTAGATAAGTATTTTTAAAGCTATTGGTGTAAATAAATTTTGTGCGCATGTAGAAGAGAAAGAAATAAGCGCAGAAGGTTAACACTTATACGAGAGTATAGGACCAACAATGAGCTAATTATAAACTACCATACAAATATCATTAAAATCGGACGTGTAGTTTTTAAGATATGTTGGTTCGCAAAAATTGAGCAACCATACCGACAGACAGACAGACACGGAATCAAAAATGTTCTCTGATGTCTGAAACGGATTTCTGACTTGGAATTTTTGAAATCGGAGACGTAAAGAAAAATGTCGGTCTTCGGAACGATCACATAGCTTCTGTTATCTACAGTGAGTTAGGAAGCTAAAGTTGTGTGTGTGCAAGAGCAAGATGTCAGTGGGTTGATATAATTATGGAAACTTCTGCAGGATAATTTTGTCGTGATATGATGATCCAAATTTTATTAAAATCGGACAAGTAATTTTTTAGATGTGGAGGTTCGTAAAAATAATGGTTGATATGGGCCGCCTAAGATGGATATTTGTTTAGGACATTTTGAATATGAACAGAACAAAGTTTTGTTCTTCAGAATGATCACAATTATTCGTTAACTTTGTTAAAAGCTCAGAAGAGATTTAATCTGCTGAGTTCGGTACTATAAAGGTGGGATTCCTATGCTGCGTCTGACGCAGAGCACTGCTATAATGTAATTCAATGGGAGGGATTCCTATGGTGCGTCAGACGCATGCGGCTGACGCTGGGTCGCTCTGGTCGTGCGGCCGTACTGGTTCGAGAGCAGTGTAGACGCAGACGCGAAGGAGATAACAGGTCGTAAATATGTACTCTAACACCCACTTTATAATTGTCCGATTGAATTCGGTTATTTTTTAAACTATTCCTTTTTACAATTTTTAATCAGCCACCATTTCGTTAAATTAAATACATCGTTTTCTTAAATACATATGTAATCCCCCATCCTTAATAAACCCCTTGGTTCTCAATATTTCCCGTATATACGTGAGTGGATATTTATATAAATATATTTTTAAAAAACTATTTATTTTACCGAAACGGTGCCAGGTTAAAAGTTGTTAAATTGTAGAAAGGAACAGTTTAAGAAAAGAAAAGAGAAAAAAAGAAACGGCCCATCGGAAAAAGTCCATCGGACAATTATAAATAGGTGGGTGTTCAAGTGCTTATCTACCGTTTTTTAATCAAATCAGTTATGTTGGATAAAGCACTGTTTAAAGTTGAGGAACATGAAAAGTTGGTGGATATTGTTTCAAAATTTTCTGTTATTTATTTTCTTTTTTTTCTTTTACGAGATCGAGAATGTAGCTGAACTGCGTTGTTTTGCCTGAAATATTCCCGAAATTTTTTCTCAGCCTTTAACAAGTGCCGATTGATACGTGTCTCAAAACAACCTTCCTCAAATATTTTTGATTTGAAAATAGGGTGTGCAGCAGCATTAGCCTGACTTATTAGTTCCAGTAAAATGTCTTTGTCTTCAATCTCTTTTAAGTTCAAATAGAAGAGCAAATCGCGGACACTCATTATTGTCACCCTCTCACTACCGAGGCCGCAGATCAATTGAACGTATTCATAGGAAACCCTCTAACCTGCGTCAGCCGCACTGCGTCTGACGCGTGCGTTAGACGCATGCGTCAGACGCAGCATAGGAATCCCACCTTAAATTCGGTTTATAAAATAAGTTAAGATATAATTAGAATTATGTATTATAATTAGAAATGAGATTAGAAAACATTATTAAAATTAAAAAATAGAGTAGTTTATAAAATAGACTGTCAATTGGTGTGGCACATAGCTTCCTCGCATCCTATTACGTACTTTATTGATTTTATGCTTTTACAACCTATATATTGTCTACTTTTTTTAATTTGTCAAAATTGCTTTGCGACAGACCGACAGACAGACACTAAACCAAAAATGTTCCCTGGTCTCTGAAACGCATTTCTGTGTTGGAATTTTTGAAATCGGAAACATAGAATATTTTCGTTCTACAGAACGATCACATAGCTTCCGTTACCTTTGGTGAGCTCGGAAGCAAAAAGTATAAATGTAAAAAGAAAATGCTTCAATTGAAATATATTTTTTTCCACTTCCACTCGATTTAGTATTAACATTTAGCACAGGGATGGATATAAAAAGACCAGTCCAAATTATATGGCACTGATCGATTCAATTTCATTACTGGTCTTATATTAATTTGCTTTGTTTCATCGCACATTTCCGTTTCCCAATTTTGAACCACTTCCCGTCATTTAATCTTCCCCAAATAATGCACATAGATACAGCTAAGGTGAAGAATACAGAAACCAAAAAAAAAAAAAGTTGAAAATAAGACCAGTTTTGAAAAATTGCATTTTTATATTAATTATTTTTAATATTTTTTAAATATACAGGCGCCTAATTGAAAATCCGAATGAACATTGTGAGTGTGTCGATGAGAATCGACATTCTGCTCGTATTTATCCATTCACCACAATAGTGGTAGTGATGCTTCTAGCTGGGTCTTACCCATTTTGGCCTCTAGTATCACCAATTTTTTAAAAAAAGTTATTTTGAAAGATTGCATTTCAATTAGAGAATATATTATCAATAAATATTGTTTTATTCTGAAGCAGGAATGTAAATCAGCATAATGTACTTTTATTTACGATTGATATCAAATATAAACATTATATCTCTGTTTAGATGCATAGAAAGTGATTCTTTTCGTAGCTGTATTCATTGCGCATGCGCGTTTATAATGACGTGAAGAATTCCTCTTTTTTCCGCCCTAGGTCGGAAATAATAGGAATTCTTTATCTTTACGCACGATTAGCGAGTTTGTTTACATTCTAATTTGCTGTTTTTTTAATTAAAGTAACTGTTTTTATCGGGTTTTTAGAGAAACAATGAGTCATTTAAGTGATAATGAAGAAAATTACGAGAATTATACGCCTTCCGAAATAATTAATTCGGCACAAAATACAACTAATGAAATAAGCAGCCCCTACACGATCAAGCCGCTTGATCAAAACATCGCATCAAGCAATGGTATCAACACATGATTGATAGTCAAGCTTTGACGGAGATTGATGGAGAATTTGAATGTGTCAAGCGGCTTGATAGTCTAGAACAATTTTGATCAAGCATTCCGTCAATCACCTGCTCGACACCCCGAATCCTGATTCGAAACCATGGTATCTACACAATACTGATTTATTACAGTCTAGGAGGAGCAGTTCACTAGTCGAAAACTCCGCTACAAATGAGTGTTGATGAAAAGATTAATGGGATGCTTGATGCGCCCTAAGGCGGCTTGAAGCTCTTGTCAATCAGCTTGACGCGATGTTTTTGATCAAGCGGCTTGATCGTGTAGGGGCTGCTTTAATGTCATCTTAAATCAAAAGAGAAATACATACTTACGTACAGGAAGTTTATTACATTTTTTTTCTGTATTTATTATTAAAATCCACAGTCGTAGATAAAATACGGTACGCATCTCGTGCGAAAACTGCATTTTGCTTTGCTTGTGTGGTTTTACTACCCTCGCTGTCACTCGGGTGCAAACTCCACACTCGCATGCTAAATGCTACTTTCCGCACTCGACGCGTAATGTACTTTTTCTGATCTTACCATTATGGTTTACTCTGAAAGCGAGAGAAAAACGGAAAAAACGTGGAGGGGAGCCAATGAGAACTCGAGATTTTGAAGTTTAGAAGGTAGGGCCAACTAGACAAACAAAAATTTCACCGAATGAGTATCTCATACAGGCCTAGTGGCTTTATTTGTTCCTTCATACAGGTTGGCTAACTGCGCTATCAGAGTTAGCTAATTGTAAGACTAGTATACGAATACATTATGGTATTATGACTTACTTCTTACCCAAAACTTTAATATAACTTAAGTTCTTGCTGAGAAAAAAAAAAGACTATTGTATGTGGCTATGATGTAAATATATTAATGGTCATATAATTGTTTTCAGGATGGGCTGGTTCTGGAGTGAAAGATGCCACAGCAAGAATAGGCTGGATGGCAAAACTGCCATAATTACAGGAAGCAACACTGGAATAGGCAAAATCACTGCACTCGACTTCGTTAAAAGAGGTTACTCATGACTATTCTTCTTTATCTGGCTGGGTATCAATAAAATTGTAAACCCATGTCATAGTAAAAAAATGAAACTTCTACTTCTAGCTGAGTATTATTAGGGTTCTTACTATAAAATTGCAACAAAAAAAAGCCTACCTATGTCATAGTAAAACAATTACACTTCTATTCTTGGCTAAGTGTTATCGGATTTCTTACCATAAAATTGCAGAAAAGCCTATGGTATGTCGTAGAAGAAAATAATTTATTTACACAAAATTCCCAAAAAGTCAGTAAAAAAAAAGTGTGTAAATAGTTTGTAGTTTATGTCTGCACAGACGCGTGGAGCTTAAACTGATTTCCAAAAAGGTTTTGGCATACATATTAAAAAAAAATCACAGGGAAGTACTTGCGTCCAAGTACTTTTTAGGGTTTTGTAGATGATTAAGCATACCCGTTATGTAATTATGATCTTTTTTCTTCGATCCTAAGGGTCCCGGGTTCGATCCCCCGGGAGGTCACAATGTTTTTTATAGGTAATAACGACAAGATAAATTACATTTTTTAGAAACTTTTCATCGCCCAACCATACGGTGTAACCATGAATCATTTCAAAATTTTAAGACCAGCCATTATATAAAATTTGGGGGGGGGGATTTTTTGGGGGTATATTTTGACTTATAAAACCAATAAAGAATTAAAAATTTAAAAAAGCAAATATATATTTGTATCCTACTCTTCAGCAGCTTTCATTTGATACCCAACTCAAAATTTTTAAAAAATAAAATTTTGGGCGCACTCCAAATTTTCGCTCACAAAATTGGTAATTTTTAAAACCTGGGAATGAACTCCCGGAAATATCATCGCCCCACTAAAAGGTATTAGTATGAATTATTTCGAAATTTTAGCACCAGCCGATCTATAGTGGTTCGGGGGGGGGGGGGAATTTTTTTGGGGTATATTTTGATTTTTTTCCCCTATAAGGAATGCAAATTTTAATAAAGCATATATATATTTGTGTCCTACTCTTTAGAAGCTTTCATTTAATACCCAACTCAAAATTTAAAAAAAATAAATTTTTGAAAATTTGGGATGAACTCCCGGAATTTTCATCTCCCCACAATAAGATATTAGCATGAATCATTTCAAAATTTTAGCGCCAGCCGATCTATAGTGGTTGGGGGGGGGGGGGTGGAATTTTTTTTGGGGTATTTTTTGATTTATTAAACCAATAAGGAAAGCAACATTGAAAAAATCATATATATATTTGTGCCCTACTCTTCAGCAGCTTTCATTTGATACCCTACTCAAAAATTTAAAAAAATATAAATTTTTGAGTTTACCCCATTTTTTCGAATTGCGCATGCGCAAATCTAATTATGAACTTCTGTATATTTTTCCTGTG